>VXAX01002095.1:55906-227622 GCA_013399835.1 Leptocoma aspasia
TAAAAAAAAAAAAAAATACAGTAGGAACAAAAAAAGCAGAATTGGAAACATAAGTAGACTGAAGTTTTTTTTTTTAAATCTTGCTCTTATTCTTTTATAAATCTACAGTAATTGAAAAGATGAACAGATTTATTGTTTGACAATGAATCACATAATATGAAGAGTTCTACATCATCAGGCCTGGGTGGGTTTTCTATGTAATTTTGAAAAGTTTGTTAAACCTTTTCACCAATATATCTTAGAAAAGCAAAGAAAAAACAAGTACCAAGAAAAACCCCAAAACAAAATGAAAAATAAACCCCTACCATTATTACAATGTGCGTTAAAAAAAAAAGCAGTGCTAATAGAATCCATCAGTGCCTTTGATAATCTCAGTTTCTATTGTCATACAGAAAATACAAGTACAGTACACAGATGTACCACAGAATCACAGACAGAATGTCAAGGTTGGAAGAGACCTTCAAGATCATCAAGTCCAACCCAGCCCCAACACCTCAGCTAAGCCATGGCACCGAGTGCCACATCCAGTCTTTTTTTAAACACATCCAGGGATGGTGACTCCACCACCTTCCCGGGCAAACCATTCCAGTACTTTATCACCCTTTCCATAAAAAAACTTTTTCCTAATATCCAACCTATGTTTCCCTTGACACAGTTTGAGACTGTGTCCTCTGGTTCTGTCGGTTGCTGCCTGGAGAAAGAGACCAACCCCCACCTGACTACAGCCACCTTTCAGGGAGCTCTAGAGAGTGACGAGGTCACCCCTGAGTCTCCTTTTCTCCAGGCTAAACAACCCCAGCTCCCTCAGTCTCCAAATCAACCATGGCAAATACTGAGTTCCTTTAATTTTCAAAATTCTATTCAACAATTAATTGCTCACATGGTTAATGATTTGAAGACCAGCTGCTCTGAGGTGTTGCTCTTAGGTGTTGTCACAATTTATTGCATCGACTGCAATTGGTTGTTGGTTAAACTGGAGATGGATTCAATGATCTTCTAACAGTCGGTTTAACAAGGTCATAAGATTCAAGAACACAGTTTACTTCTGTTCGAGCACCATCAAACAGTTTTAATTTGTCATTAAAGACTCATCCAGTGCAGGTCTACCACTGCAGTTGGTCTGTGGTTAATAATTAATGAGATTTGTATGCAACAATTTATCAGATGGGAGAAGAAGATAAAGAAATGCTATAGCATGGGGGTGGTGTTTTTATTCTGGGGGATGGTTTAAAATCTTCTTCCTCTGTCACTCTCTAAATGTTTCTTTAGAGTCTTGTTTACAAGTTACACTTACTTTCTAAGCATATGTCTATATGAATTTTTCATTAATTATTTTAGGTTTTTTTAAGTTAAAAATTTTAAGTTAAAACATTTACCTTGCAGACAAGACTGTATCCTGATTTGCTATAAGACTTCTACTCAGAATAAGATGGTGTAATTGCACAGGTTTGGAGGATGAGAAATGCAGTAGGCAAGCTAGAATAGGGCAAAAAAGCTCACAAATAAAGTAAACATCTATAGAAGAATAATAGCTATAGGTATGGTTTTATTTTAAGCCATTTAAGCCATATATAATAAATATATTGGTTTAGTTACAAGCAGACAAAGGAAAAAATAACATCAAGTCTTTGAAGTTTCTCCCATCAAGTAAAACCTAAAAACAATTAATTCTCCACTCCACTTCCCTAAACCTTAAAGGAATTAATATACTGAAATAGCAAGCAAAATATAAGAAATTTACATTTTCCTTTACATTCACATTTACAGAAATCTGTCTCAAATCCATTCAACGAAGAGAAGCCTAACTGTGCTGTAATCAGATTTTACACACATCTGCCCGTGTTTTTCTACATGTTTTATATATTTGATTCTTACTCCGTGTTTTGGATGGAGAAGCAGAAAATCCTCTAGCTTAGTGAAAGAGTTCTTCTCCCTTTACTTTGTGATACTTCCTCTTCTGCCCTGCTTTACTGAGTGTTCTGTAAGGCTGCTTTTTGGATCTTACTTTTAAATGGCACCAAGCCCCCGCTTCAAAACATTTGATTTCTGCAGAAGAACTGTTTGACAGGCTGACCATCCAAGAGAGAATTTGTTGCAGTTAACTTCAAATTCTTTTCCTGATAGCATGTTTTGTTTCTTAGAATAGGAAAAATCAATTATAAATTAATTGCCTGGAGTAACACAAGGTCTTAGCTTTGACTAATCAGGAGATTGGGAGACATCTTCACCCAGTAACATCTTTCTTAGCAACAAATTACCCTTTCTTTTTTCTCATTCTTACTGCAATCCATTATATTTTTTAGTTTTTCAAGCCAGGAAAATGATATTATTTGCAGTAGTGGCTATTCTATTGACCTGGGTTGCCTGAATTTTGGTAGCTTGCAAGTTTGGGAGGTTGGATAAAATAATAGAGTATCAACTATCTAATGATTTCCTTTCTTTTCTGTCTCTTCTCCAGGTCCATCAGAAACACCAGCAGGTATTTATCACATATATAGCAACAGTCTTTTCATCTTTGTCAGTGCTGAAAATATGGATATGTGGAATTTTAATAAAGGAAAGCCAGTAATTAAATGGAATTTCCTAAAAAGAAATTTTGATTGATTTATTTTAAAAAGTGGACATTTTTCTGAACAGACAAAAACCAATTAATTCAGTGTGAAAATTACTTATAAAATTGAGCTATTTAAGCTGGAAAAGATGCTATTTCTGTGACAAACAAGGTTGATTCAATTCAAGGTTGTGAATTCCGTTGCTGTGAACGATGAGCAACAACTGAATCCTGAGCTCAAATTTCACCATAATAGCAAAACATAGTTAAATGGACCATTGCTCTTTTGGCTGTTTTTCCTTTCAGAAAGTGTCAGAAACAAAGCTAATTTTTTTTTAAGTTAAAAACATGATTTTTGTGCCAAAATTAATCAAACGTGGCATTGTTTGAAAGCCCCAAAGGAGTATTCATGCCTGATGTTGAGGAGCGTGCCTCTGTATTTCAGGCAGGCCTCAACCACGAGTGATGGAGAGCTGGGGAAGAAGCTGCCCCACGAGGGGGTGAAGCTGAGGGTGACCCCACTCAGTCTGTGTTCTCTCCAGTGATGCCCAGTGCTGGGGGGATGAACACGGGGAGCCAGAGACGTGGGCTGGTAGCAGCTGGGATCCCTCCAGGATCCAGCTGGGGCAAAAGGAGAGGGGCACTGCAGAGGAGCCTACAGTGTATGTTCAAGGTGTCCATCCAGGGGACAGGAACGGCCACTCATAGTCTTGATGGGGCAGTGGGAGGGGAGGCCACAGGTAGGGCTGGATGGGGCCAGGAAGGGTTGTTAGTATCCTCAGGACACTGAGAAATTTGACTGTGTGCATCCCTCATCATCACACTGCAGAATCAATTTTATCAGTCTTTCAGGTGTAACTTTGAGAAAAATCGTGTTTATGTGGAAGGTCTCTTTTCCTCAAACCCACACATTTTTTCATTGGAACACTATAAAACAATCCTTAAGAGATATTTAAAGTCAGGGCACCTTGACTATATTTTGTGTTCTCTATTCCCTTGCTAGCTAATGGATTTGTATTCAATTAAAGATAAATCAGGAAGGAAAAAAAAAAGGCCAAAGAGAACCAAAGTATTTCAGTTTTCAATTAACTCTTTAAAAGTACTGTAACAAAAATCTCAGGTACTTAAGATCATGTGCTTGTTAAAAAAATTAATAAAGAGAATTACTCAGTGTGGCGGCTTGACTGCTAGTGCTCTGAAAACACAGAGCTTCTATCTGTTGCCTTATTTTTTCATAAATATAAAAGGCTGGCTCCAGTTTGCTGCTCCATTGGCATTAAAGGACCAGTTTTCATGTTTGACTGCATAAGAGGCCAGTAATCAAATCACTAAATTAATGCTTAAAATGGTATTTAGGTGACTAAATAATGATCTATTTCCAAAATTTTTATACTTGACTGCTTAAAATTAGGGAGGGTAAATAAATCCCTAGTTAAAAGACAGTTATTCATGCAGAAGTGGATTGATCTTCAAAGCTGGAAAAAAAAACCTAGTGGATGTCCCTGGAAGGGTTCAGATATGCATGCATGCACTTTGCGGGATTAGACCTTCAGAAGATCAAGAACGTTGCCTGAATTTGGCTTATAATCTTATCTTCCCTCAGCCATTTTTTGAAAACAGTAACACAAAAGATATAAATGATGAAATATGGAAGTAATATGAGGTCTCTATAATGCAGTTATTTAGATTATTTTCTAATGACGTAGAAAGATATGGATTCAGACTCACTTGTGTGTAGGGTTCATTTCACTCAAACCTACATATCTTAATGTAGGTCCCTTCATTTGGAATTAGTTGCTTAGTTTCCCATTACAGATAACAGAGGTCTAATCAGCATATTCACTGCAGTTTAGTCTTAAGTCCATTGTCCAGATGTGGAAGTTTAATTTAGAAAGAAGTGAATTATACCTTAGCTTCCACACAGATCAATTATTTGCCAACAGGCAGGGACCTCAGGTGATTTTAACATTGCAATCACCAACATTTAACCAGATTAACCCAATAAAATTATAATACTTATAATTTAATGAAGTTATTCCTCAGTGACAACGGAATGAGGAAAGAAATTATGGTTCTTTGTGTGCATATAATGTAATACTAGATCTTTTCCTCATTATTTTATAACAGCTTCTTCAAAATTAGCTGAAATAAAGTCCTAAAAAAATCAACTTAGGAATTTCATTTTTTCATTTTTTTTACCCAAGTGTACTCTCAACAAGTGCTGAGAATATCTGATTTTAAGAAGAACATGAAAAAATCAATATTAATTTGTTCAGATGTTTTTCAGATTTTTAACAGCTTTGTGATGTGGTCCGCATATGAGACAGAGATCATTTTCTATTCATCAGTGCACAGTTTTTTGACTGTTTGACCTTGCCATAGCAGAAATTAACTACTAGATTCAGCCTTGAAAATTGCATTTATTTGTCCTGTATCCAATTACATAATGGGAAAATGATGTGATATTTCACATCAGGGCAGTGATGACTGATATCTATGAGGATATAAAAGCTTGCAGGCATTTTTGCCTTGGAGTTTGATTTGCAGAGACAAGAACAGGTGACTTCTGGAGAGCATTTAGGATGTGGGCATTTGTTTACAGGTTAAATAACATCATCTTGTGGAAATTAATGATTTTTTATTGTCCAGTCTTCATTTTGCTTGGGTGTTTCATGTTGTCTTGACATACTTTGTTCATTTTTTTTTTTAATTTTTAAATAAATGTCATTATTTCTTTTCACATCTCAAGACATGGGATATGTACATACTTCCCATCCCTAGTCTCCATGAAAACCTCAGAGCTTCCTTTTCTGCTGGCTACAGTGTCAATATTCCAACAGGACAAATGCTGGTGATTAAGATTTTCTGCTTCAAGAAACATTTTTTATTCACTCGTTGTCAAAGAACTTTCTGAAGGCAAAATCCAGAAGAAAGGCACTGTGAGGAGCCTTGCTAACAAATCTAGGTCTTTCCAGATCTGGAAAGATGTTTATGATGTTCTGTGTTGACAACAGTTGCTGGAAGGGTACGTTTCCTCACCATCAGGCTTGCAGTCTGCTTATGACAATATATGGAATATTTAGTTGTCAGACAAAGCACTCCCAAAGTTACCAGCCCATGTCATGAGTTGCTAAACACTGAGAGAGAAAAACACACTGAATAATATTATCTGTCAACAGCAGAGGGTAGCTTGAAAGACCTTAAAATCTCAGCGCAAGATTAAACAATGAGTGTTCATATAGTATTTTAATTTTAGATTAGGACAAATAAAAGATGACATAGGAAAAAAGCTCCTTGGATTTGTGGGTGTAAATATTGTACAAACTCCACCTCATTCTTTTGTTACAAGCTGTCTGTAGAAGGTATCTTATTTGTAGTCAGAGGATTAAATTGCATCAGGACATTACAAAGACTTTTACATGGAAGAAACAAATACACTTTTGTCCACATCTGTGAGACAAATGAGATGACTGGGTTTATACTTATCTGCAATGATCTTATCATTCCAGGATGATTTAAATTAGACTTGCTTATAAGAAGCAGGGTGTTTTTGTGTTGCAGTACTTCTGCCTCAATTTAAGACATCAACAGCAAGATGAAAAGTATCCAACTGTAAATACGGTTTTTTCTCTTCGTGGGCTAAGAAAAGGGTCTTGAAGACTGGCTCATCTCCAGATATCTACAGTATAGAGACTGATCATAAAAAATTTCCTAGCAGAGGGTAGACCAGGCTACAGATTATCTGACATGGTGTACCACAAGTCTATTTCCCACAGATATCCACATGTGACTATTTCACTAGCTCATTTCAGGACCATTTTGTTTGCTACAGCATGTCTTGAATGTAATAATAATAAAAAAGTAAAAGTTCAAGAAAAAGGACATTTGAAGCAGAGATCCAGGTTTCATTGCAGCACTATTCATGTGATAAACCTGTGTAAATGGTGCTTCATTTATGTTTATGCTATATAAACCACATTTTCACAATTCAGAAATGCATCAAGAAATAGTGCACCAGAGGTCTTACCTCTTCCATTACTATATATGTTTCTTTCTGACTTTTGACCAAGAACTACCCTGTTAAAGATATACATTTTTTTAAAAAGCCCTATCTTACTTGTAGTTACCTACTATGAGTTTCTATTTTTAATCACTTATTTTCATTTTCAGTGCCTAAAAGCTGAGACCTGCCCAGCTGGCCAGGCTGAGACCCGCCTACCTAGATGAATCTAAGTATGTGGAACTGAAACTCAGAGCCTACAAGAGATGGGCACTGTGACTGCTCTTTGTGTTGACAGAAGTTTACAAAGAATTAGAGTACCCTCTAGGCTTCAAAGCTATGCATTGAATTTTACTTAACTGAAGGCTGGCACAGGTTTGAAAGGAATATGGGGAATGTCTCTATTCCACCTTTGTAAAACATGATGGTTACAGCAGATCTTCTCTGGGACCTGAATCCAGTGACACTGGTTCTGTAAATCCTGAACACCTGGAGGCTGGATGATGCCCCGAGGTGCTTGCTTCAGCTAAAATGGCAGATCCTCTGAGTAAGTATATCATCATCCTTTGGGCATTAACATTTTTTCTGGTACAATTTGGTTGCCTGCAGGCTGTTAGGCACCTAAGTAGTTAAGTGGGAATCTTTTTGGACTTTTACATGGGGATAAAATTTATATTTTGTCATATATTTTTTTATTTCTCCCTGAGCTGTTCAGAAGACAAGAAAATTGGTTTAGTATAACCATTCAATAAAGTGACTTACTGCAAAGAAAAAAAAATTGTTTATTGTTAAAAAAACACTCTGTGAGTGAATTGAGTTGCATTCTCTGCATATTGAAGACATCTGTTTCATATAATTTTCTTTGAATATGTATTAAGTATCACTATCAAATTAAAACACTTGATCCTTTTTTTTTCCTTTTTAATGTATAAATATATGCATATGAGCAATATGTACATTTGTGATTTTCAATTTGTGAAACCAGGTTATAAATGCTGCATTGGAAACTGTTCTCAAACACAAAAGCAATTAATAAAAATCAGCAGGCAAACATATTTTTAAAATTTTTATCCCAAGGGAAATCAGACACCTTCTTGAATTTCAAAAACTTGACCATGCTAGATAGTTTCAAGGTATCTGACACTCTAAGCCAATTCAATTATTCTATTTCTTTTGGATTATGCATTAAGAATTGCAGTGTAAGTGTTATTGGAGGAAAAGCTCTTAGAATTAATAAGATTTAATTCACTGATTCATATCCACTGCTGTTTTGTGCTGATCATTAACAGGATAACTTATCTTGGCTGAACTGCCTGTCCCAAAAGAAAATTGCTTGATCCTACAGTGCTTTTTAGGGTAAAGAAAAAAAAAAACTTTCATAGAACTGATTAGATTTTTCAGGACCAAGCAGTGTTGTTTTTAAATTTATATACTTACAGAAACACTTGATTGCTAATTTATCCAGTAGCCCAAGATTTCCCAAATAAAGCACATCATTTCATTACAAAAAAAATAATTAAACTGAGATGTTGCAAGAGGATTTTCTCTTTGCAAATGTCGGACAAAGAATACACTAAATAATATCATAGGCATTAAATATGTGCAAACCTATATGAATTAATTTTTCCCACAACACAGAAGCTTAGAGTTTTAAATAAATTAATGAGCAGACAATCTCCCATACAGTTTTGAGCTGGATGTCTTTTCATACCCTATGTGAACAACTTGCCAATGAACAGTAACTGATGAGAGCAGAAAAAAGGCAAGATGGCAACTTACAGAAATATCTCTCTATCTATCTATGTATTTTTAACATCAGCACCAATTTCCCCATAAAGTTAGACTCTTAAAAACATGCTGTTGCAGATTGTAGACTGATGATGAAAGCTTGAGAAAAACAAAAAAGAACTGTTGTTTAAGATAGCATTGCAATGCTCAAGGGAGGCTTTTGTTTTAAAGTTGAGAGCTTTTTGATGAACTATTTCCTCACTTTTCTGCAATCACTGCGGGAATATCTACCAGCATGGAAGATAACCATGCTTTTAAAACCAATATATCCTTGATAAGTATTTATTTATTGACAGGGTTTATTTTACTTTATGTGAATCATATTTGAGAAAGTTAAATGATTTCTTTAATTGTTACAACCCACACACTAATTCAACAGCAATGATTGGCTCAATACACTTTTTTTGACTCCATAGATTTCTATAATGATTATATGAATTACATACAATATATTCTGATTTCAGAAATTACCAGTCCGTGAATTTCTGTTAGAGACCCACCCCAATAGGTCACTTAATGTTGAAGTGTGAAAATTTTTAAACCACTCTGAGTCTAATGGATATTTATTAAGCTTTACAGGAAATTATATTCCCTTTACATGGGAAACTTTGCGACTTAATTTAGTCACATTTTTAAATGGAACAAAAAATAAACCAAAAAAGTCTCTTTCATAAATAAAAAAAGAAGAACAAAAATATGTTTATATATTTAATTGTGGATAATGTGGTTTTTGTTTTTGTTCTCCCCTGTGGATCATGTTTCTAATTTCCTTCCTTCCTTCCTTTCTTTTTCTCTACCTTTCTCAGCTTTTCTGAACACTATCAAACCATGCACTTTCTGCATATTAATAATGAACAAATGTTCATAATCTTATTCTGTGTATGAGCAAAAAATGAACTGTAAAAGGGCAGAGGACTTAGAGAACCATATTTTCTCTTTGTAGTTCATTCACACCTAGACAAAAAAGTGCTTCAATTATTCAGGTTTCATATAAGATGAAAGCCCACCATATGTTGTATTTTCACAAGTCTTTAAATAAGGATCAACAAAACATTCAAAGTGTTTGGATTTCTACTGGTGTGAATGAGGACTTTCATCAGTTTTCTGTGATCAGGTCTTTGCATATCAAATATTTTAATGCATGGTACTTTGGTGGAATACTGATAAACTTGGTCAGTGGTGAGCTCTCCTCTTATCAAACTAGATTCAGAGCTGGGATTTCATCTGTTTTCGTTTAAGACTGTAAGAATTTTCTTTTAAAGTACGTTTTATGTCAGAAAGTTAAACTTTTATTCATGGTCTGAGTTACACAAACTGAACTCATTAAAAGCAAATCAAGCCCAATTTCTAACATGGACATCTTCTGCAGCAAGCTATTTGGATGGAAGGTTGGAGCCAATTTTCACAATTTACAATTCAAAACAATCAAAGGAAATTTGGGCAATTGTTGAAGGATTATCATATTGATTGATTACTTTACTTTGTTTTTAAAACTATATAACCGCATCAAATCAAACAATGGAGAAAAGAGATGCCAAAGATGGTAAGCTGGATTTAACATTTTAGGTATTTGTTAACATTTCAGCATTATGTCTTAATATACAATATGATTTACAGACAAATACAAGAGCAGTAAGGAGAAAAAAAAGTGAAACAGACAGAAGGAATACGCAAAGAAAATATTAAGTGAATACAAGCCAGTGTAAAAGTTCTCCATCTCTAATGAAAAACAAGAGTCTAAACAAGAATTCTTGGAGTGGTTGTATGAGTAGTTCTATTAGCTACAGTAGTATTTTTAACATACATATATTATTATTTAGTTGTTGTGTCCTGATATTGCCTCAGAGAAGTTAGGATCACTGATCTTCATTGTGTTAGGTATTTTATGGATAATTGGGAAAATATGGTTCCACTCTTAAGAACCTGACAAGTCACCTTTTATATTCAGCTAAAATTCTGCACAATTTGCGATGACATTGAATACAACAGGAAACAAATTTAATTTTAAGCCTTGGGTTGGATATTCTATCCTACTCTGACAGAAATTAATGGAACTTCTGCAAATCTATCCAGGGTGAAGCATAATGAAAAATGGTTGTATAAAGAAAAAGCCACATCTGTTTTTAAGAAAAATAAGACAGGAATAAACACTGACTACAACAGAAATCCAAAATGCTGCACAGTACTACCCAAATTTAAGCAGTGCTAGACAAAGTCTATTGTGGTCTGGTTTTGCTGGGAGTATGATTCATTCTACAAGGAAGTTGGGAATTGTCCCAGAGGGAATAAGGAAGGGGAATCTTTACAAAGCTGTACTGTTTCATGTACTGGTGGCCACAGTTTCCTCCTGGACACATAATATAGGAAAAATGCATTGTTGGACTTCAGCTGGATAGAAACAAGTACTTCTGTCTGTGGCACAGTGCAGTATCTTTGCTGCTCTGAAAATTCTCATGCCTATGTAGCTCATCAGCTAGTCAATCTCCTGCATCTCACACCTCGTGCTGAAAAGCTGGAGAAAAACTGGAGCATTGTGATGGGAATGTAGGAGCTGGAAGAAGCACAGCAAGGAGAAAACAGGTTAATGCCTACAGGACACCTTGGCCTAGCACGGCATCTAAGAATGGTTTCTGTCCTCCATCAATCTCCCAGCCATGGAAGCCTGAGAAATCTTGAGGCCAGCAGCCTCTTGGATCACAATTGTGGTGAATGACACTTTCATCATCCCAGAACATGCTAGCAGCAAAAGTTATCCATATTATGATATATTCTTGCTTGTTGCATGCAAATTTTTCATGGCAGAAAGCATGCTGTGGAAACAGACATTCCTCAATTTTCCAAGGACATCCACTCTCCTCTTCTCTGAACACTGTCCACTTGGCAAGGTTGCCTTCATAACTAAGGAGCAAAAGTGAAAAATACCTATAGAATTCATGACAACAGTAATTTCTAACTTGAATTTATTTCTTTTTGGAATTTTATTATCCTCTAACTGGGCAAAGGTGCGTATGTATTTTTTACTTGTTACACAAGATGTAGAAGAAAATTACAAACAGCATGAACAAACACATTGAACTAAAACACCTGGCTTGAGCCCAAGAGTCAGGCTCAGAACTATTATGAATGAGAAATACATTTGATGTTGGCATGTCAGACGGCATATGACTGGATTTTAGTGAATTTTTAAGAATTCTTTTGGGTATTTCAGTCCCTAAAAATTTAGCTGTTAATACTGTAGCAGGCTTTCCCAAGACAAATTTATACTCACACAAATGTTCCACTATATTACAGAAAATTGGCTTAATCTAGGTAAAGGTCATTGTTCAAATCAAGAAAACAGGACAGAACTGGAAAAGGTTTTCTGTATCTTAGACTAGGAAGCATGTAATTTTTCTTTTTCACTAGATTTTAGTCTTAAGACTATGAATAACACAATGAGTGCAAATTCTCATTTATAATATATATAGCTATAGTCTCTTTCCTCTATCTGACAGAAACTATCCTTGATTTTCCATTTCCTGAGAAGGAGCACTGTGAATATTTTCATATCTACTTAGAATTTTTGGTTCATGTACAAGAACATTCAAACAACCGTTATGCTCTTCCCCTTTAAATCTCTTTGCAAGACACTAGTGATACAGCTCCAAATCAAATGTCCATTGCTATGGATTCAGCAAAACTGAGCATAAAACTTATACTGAAGATCTAATTGTATGACACTGGTTATCTGTCTTAGCTATTAATTCCTTGTTGTCTAAAGAGTAGGAAATTAGTTGTTTTCTACAAGGGATATTTTTCTTATGTTTTTAAGTAATGTTTTGTCCAAGAAAAAAACCACCAATTTTTCTAGTACAACAGGATGGTGCACAGTCAGGCTTGTATTACTGTTCCATTCCCAATTATAACCATTATGTCAGTGACAATAAGTTCTAATTTTAATCAAAAATCTCCATGCATAAAGACAAAAATATATTTGAAACAATTACTTTTTTTTCATTAGTTCACACAGGCTTAGCTACAGGCTTCTCAGAAAGACTGGCAAGTGAAATCCTGCCATAGCAAAGATGAAAAGGGGAAAAAAAGGCATTATTCTTGGGGATGGATAGTTCTTGCTCTTGCTGCTCCTGCTACTATTAATTCTCTTTCCCCCATCTGGGCCTACCCTTCCCTCCAAAACCCATATTCTCTTCACTCCTACAGAATAGGATTTCCTTTGAGGTACCATGCCAAAGCGGTTGGAGACTAAACAACTCTGTAGCCCTGGCTTGGAGGAGAAATACCGAGGACTGCTTTATACAGGGTGCTGCTGGGACCTATAGCTAATGTGAAAAAACTCCAAACCACAGAGCACTAAAATTTGTGTGAATTACAAAGGTATCAACCTGGATAGATAGGGCTTGTACTCTATACTGTATTAAGTTGTACCAGATGGGCTTTATACTATACATAAGGTTTAAACTGTAATTAAATAATTAATATGTGCATAAATTTACACATATATGCACATATATATATATATATGCACATATGAATGTACATATATATATGTTTATATATATATATATCTAAATGAAAAGAACTGTGAAAAATGCTTTATATCTACTGTACCAGATTCAATCTTTTTCTTGTCTGTTATGGAGATTTTAGAATTATATCCCTGGAAAAATAATTTTTCCTAGGTTTGTAGAAAGATGAAAAGTTTCAGTGATGGTGTAATATGGAAATTCTACACATAAAACAGATATGCATACATATAAACATTTAGTGTCTTAAAAAGGTTGCTTCTACTAAATAATTCTGAAAAAAAAGGACATTTTGTCCAAATGTTTGGTCTTATGGTTAAAAAAATATATCAAGCATTTATTTTAGTAAGACCATCTTATGGTAATTGCAGTCAATGTTCAGCAACAGATAGCATCAGACACACCTGTAGCAAAGTTATCAGCTAGTTCATACATAAGCAAATTATTAATGTTTCTCTATTTATAGGAAGCCATTGTACCAAGGTGGACGACCTCAGCAAATACCTGTATCTCAGCATCAGCTCTGCACTAGACTTGTGCATCAGTGTGCCCTTGAAGCACAAAGCCTTCATGTTTCAGCTCTGTTTTCCAAGTGAGAAGCTTTGGTCTTACATTGACACAACCTTAATGTATGTCAGGTGAAAAGTGCAGAAAGGGGAATAATTTTCACAATACATAAAAAATAATTGCAATTTTTTATAAAAACATATTGGAAAAAGCTTTAATAGAAAATTGTGTTGAATGCATTACTTACTCTTCATTTCTTCTTTTGGTAAGTAATAATGAAATTTATTCCAACTGCAGCATCTGGATTATTGGCACAGTTAGCTGGGGAATTTTGCATTTTCCACAGGTTATTAATATATTTGTAACCATTCCCATTTCCATTTGAATTCATTGTGCCAGATCCTTTTTCAGCAATGAATGCTCTATCTAAAGCCTGTTGAGTTCAGTGGAAAGTGCACTTCTGACTTCTGTATTGGAATCAAGGCCCATATACCTTACAAATTGCTCTTGCAGGCACCAGGACAATCTTCTAATTGAGTATAACCATCAGCTGGTGGACAGACATTCATTTGCCAATGGAATACACCAGCTGCACCTCACTATAGAGAGCAAGCAGGTAAAACAGGACAGTTTTAGAAAGTTAGGATGGCTGTAGACAGTCTCTACATATGGCATCTATCATCCAAAGCTGGTACAGCAATTCCTTATTCAGTGTGAGAATATAGCAGTGTGTAAATGTTTTATAAATTCAGGGATATGTTTTCAGTGGATTTTACTGCATGAGGTGTTATTTTTTGGATTTGAAATTTATGGGAAGCTCTGGCTGTCAGTATGTCATCTAACTACAGCTGCCTGGAATGCTACATCATGGAAAAATAAGAAAATAACCCCAAATTTCAGGTGTCACAGAAAATTGTTTGTTTGTTTCAGTGACATCCCCAAAAACAAGTAAGCAAATGAGACTGCTTCCTCCATTCCTCTTCTTCTCAGTCAACAATTCTATGGTTAAGCCATTTTTTGGCATAGGGCAGAACAAGTTGAAAGTTCCTTCAAAAGGAATTCTTCCACCAGAGTTCTCTACATTTGCAATGTGGAGGGTTGCACAGCTGTGTGTTCTGGAGTAAGTCCCAAAATATGAGGAGTAAATTGGCCCTGCATCCCCATCCGGACAATGGGAGAGGGGTGGGAACTCAGTGCTGCAGGCAGAGGCCTTCCCTGCTCCATGGCCAGTGGGACAGGGAATGGCTGGGCTGCTGTGAGCTGCCAGTGGTAACCAGGGAAGAAGAAGAAGAAGTCTAACACCTACACCCCTGTGAATGCATTCCATTTGGCGCTGATCAGCAGCGTGCTTCTCCAGTAATGAGCCCTGTCTCCTCTTTCTGACTCCAGACCTGGGAACTAGTCTAGTGAAATTTTCATCCAAACAGACGTATTGCCACTTAAAGTTACAGTTGATGTATCATTGCTATTTAATGGAAAAACATTTTTTTGAAAAATTCCTTCCTGTTTTCACATCAGAGTGTTTAACTGGTAGAGGAAGTGGTGGGTGTAGAGGGACAGCAAACTCAGCAAAGGCTCAGAGGAAAATCAGAGAAATTAGCTGAGAGCCCAAAAAAAGTCATGAGAAAGTAAGGGAGGTTTTTTAAAAATAAGCAATAGGAAGTCAGTGTGACTTCTGCTCCTAAATCTTTCACTCTGCTTGATACTGCTATGTTAAATCTTTCTTCTGATCAGCTTTCTGTCATTTGCATGTTTCCACTATTGATGATGATTTCGCTTTACTGGGAAATATTATTCTGTTGCTAGGAAGTAAGTGTGGTAACCAGGATGCTATAAAACGAGAAGAAGTTTATAATGGTTTTCTTAAAGCATGATATTCATATAAGTTAATAGTGTCTGCTCACATGGGAAGTCTGTGATCATTAGGTAAAAGAACAGCCTGAGACATTTGTCTCCAGAAATGAGAAATTGTAACACTTTCTTGCAAAGCGATTACAGAAGAAGAAACATCTGAGACCTTGGCAGGCACATAAATGTGCTGGCTCATATAGTAGAGAATGAAGTGGTTGATATACAGGAGAAACCTCTGGAGATCAAAGAAGAAAATTATAGAAATAAGCCCTGTTATAGGAATAAGGATTCTATTTAAGGTACTCCCTTAAAAGTCACAAAAAGTGGTGCTGATTTAATATCCCTCTACAGTTAGAAAACTGCATGGCAGACACAAACGATGTTTTCTTCTTCTTCTTCTTCTCTTTCTTACCCTTTGTCCAGTAATTATACGAATCAATGATAAAACATCCTTGACTTTGAATGGTAACTTTTTCATAACCACTCTGCAGAAATGTCAGTACCGTCACAGATACAAGGTGAGAAAACCATCGCATGCAACTTCTGAATCTAACTTCCGTGGGAAAACTGCAATTGTTTCTGGCTAGTATCTTGCACGGTCCTAGGGGAGTGCCAAGGCTATTTATGTTTTATTTTTATTAGTAGCTTTATTAGCATAAGATGCAGGATTATTTTCCTGGAAAATCTTAGAATAGGACTTTGTGATTGTTTGCTGCTAAGTGGAATGTCTAAATAAAAATATAGTGGTTAGACAGATATAATGGAATAAATGATTTGCCATATAAGGATTGCTTCTTTTCTCTCTCCTTTTCAATTGTATTGTAGCTAAGTTTCCACTTTTGTGTTTGCATTTTCAAATCTGCAATTAATTGAGGACTCATTTTATTGTACATTTGAGTCTAATTACTTCTTTGGTGGGCCCAATCTGGTACTTAGACATCTAAGTGCTTGAGAAAAAGCACCAGTTATTTGCAAGCATAATTACTTGCAATCATAAAGACGAGCAGAAAGGTGACATTTTCTTTGGAAATTAGCCCTTCTACATTATATATTTATTTGTATAATACACACAAGAGACCAATTCACTTTTGGAAAATAAAGCAGAATTCTTGGGAAATCCTAAGTCACTCTTTTTCCTCACTGATGCTGTAAGAAGCAGCCAAAAGATAATATAAGTCAAAATATATATGCATTACAAAGAAAAAATCACTGTACACCTCAGTATTGAAGATATTTATGTAGCTGATTCTTTTTTCTGAATGTTTGGCAAATATTAAATTCTCTTAGAGAAATTAATATGGAGGAAAATCCTACTAAGGGGTTTTCCAGAATTAGCTGTGAGGAAAGAAATTTTTTTAATGGATATTTCTTTAACTATGCCATAAACATAATACATAATTACATGTATATTTAAGTAAAGTGTTTTTTCAGAGTTCAGCAATTGAGTCCGAAATTATTTTGTCATATATTAAATTTTATCCATTTCTTATTGTATTATGGAGAAGCTTTCCTATTTTAGTTATAATGACTTTTAATGACATTTAATCCAATTATTGGTAGATTGATCTGCTGTCCAAAGATCTGGAACTGGATCATGAGAAAATAAATAACTATTTTTAACTGTGTTTGCTTTAAGCAAATGTATCAAGAAAATTTAAGAATCCTCACCAGATTTAAAATTTTTTTTAAGGAAAGATTAGTTTGTAAATTAAAAGAAAAAAAGAAAATAGTATGACAGACGCAAAAGAAATTATTATTTAAAATAAATTATTATGCAGAACCTTGACCAGAAGATTGTCCTTTAGATAAAAAAGCCATTTATTTCAATTGAAAGAACAAAAGAAGACAATGTGAATAAGACAGAAGGCATCCTAGAGATACATTATTGTTGTACCAATTCTGTAGAAATTATGGTTAATCAAACTTAGACAATAAATCGTCTCAGAAATATTTCTGAGGCATTAACAGGGATTAAAGATACGTAAAGCTGTCTGAAAATTTTCAGAGTGCAGCAACATCTTAGAGGGAATTAGACCCATTGTGTACAGCTTGAATACACAGGTGACAAATATGAATCCTTCATTTCCTCTAGGGCAAAACTAGAGTTCACATTTTCATAGGTTCTGAATATCTGGAGAGATGGACATTTACACCATTTACACTTTTATCAGTCTCTGGTATTATGGGCACACTGTTCCCTGGGAAGAAATTAAAAATTGCCCAGGAGCATTTCAGAGAATAACATCCAGGGCTTGCCATGCCAATTATACTTCAAACTCATCATAATCTGATATTTCAGTCCATCTATCTGGAGACAAGAAAATTCCCTAATTTAGCTGTCAATGCTTTCTTCAAAAGATGGAAAGACAGGATTATCAAACATAAATTTGAATCATTATAACCTGGATACTACATTTTTATAAGATTTACTGATTATTTGACCACCTAAGCTACAGAAGAAAAGGTAAATATTTAA
Organism: Leptocoma aspasia; assembly: GCA_013399835.1. Classification (NCBI taxonomy): domain Eukaryota; kingdom Metazoa; phylum Chordata; class Aves; order Passeriformes; family Nectariniidae; genus Leptocoma; species Leptocoma aspasia. The sequence goes on from VXAX01002095.1 coordinate 73,603, forward strand.
CTCCCATTCCCTACCCATTTGTTACTGGAAAGCAATTTAGTAAAAAAACCCAGTAAGAAAGACCACATCAAAGTTCTCACCAATATTGGTCTGACAGTCTTGTTGAAAAGAACCCTAAGACTTATTATTAGATGGGGCAAATTTGAACTATATAGGCTGAAAAAATCTTTAAATTCTTAAATTATCTATCCAGTATCTCCCTATAAAGTACACTGAATAATCTCTGAGGATTGTTGAACAGACATAATTTTTCTGGCAGAATATATTACTGAGTGGGTCAAGATACGTCCTGGAATGCAGTAAGTGGTCACCCCACAGACATGAATAGAATCAAACTGCAGCTGGGATCTTAGGGCCCAACATGAAATGAGGAAATCCTATTCTGAAGCCTTAAGTTCAACAGAAAATGGTTTTAAATCATGACCTTCCTCCACGTCTGAAGATGCCTTCGATTTGGAGTTACATTATTGTTGTATACTTTGGTTGAACCAGGATACTGACCAAAGCTGGTGTAAAGGTGAGCTTAGAAATATTTTGGACCACTTCTCTGTCAGAGGAAAGGAAAAAAAGTAGGAACTCGGTTAGACCAGTCCAGAGTCTGCTTTTAGGTACTAGCATTGTCTGGTTTTGAAACCCCTAACACATCCCAAAGAATCTTCACATCCAAGTCAGGTTTTATTTCCTATGTGAACCTAAAGTGACAGCATGATGCTGGACATTTTACACTATTTCCTTGATAGAATTATGCTTCTTACAGGAGACGAAATGTGTTCTTACTGCATCTGGTTACCAAGTGAGCATACCCCAGGAGATAAAATTTAACATTAAATAATCAAGAATTGTGTCTAAGTATGTTAAAAGAAATTATTTTGAAAACAATGGCAATTATTCAGCCCCGCATATCTCTAAAAAAAATTAATGGAAGCTGAAATTACACTGGGAACGTAAAAAATAATAACATAAATATGTGATTGCCACAGTTTGCTTGGGTATGAACACACTTTTCCCAAACCATTACTGGCCCAAGATATGTTATCAGCTAGTAAGTGTTTGCTCCCTAGAGCTGTGGTAACTAGTGCTGTATGATTTTAAAGGAGCAGAGATATCCAAAACAGTCCTTAAGCATTCCTTTTAAGTAAAAAATTGGATACTTGTTTTAAAATAGGTACTCTGGGAATACTTTTGCTTGGCTGAAAATTAGGACCAAATGAACTGACAGATATAAGAATAAATCCTCTTTGTGACTGACTCACATAGTATTCAGGTTTCATTAAAAATTCATTTTGAGAACACAAAACGTTTCAATTTCATCTTCTCTGCCTCCAGACCACACATTATTGCATGATATGAGACATCACCTTCAGATTTACATATTTTTAAAGTATAGGTAGAAATGCTTTAGCATGTGATAACGTAGTTTTAAATTTAATCTGGATAGCTTCAGAAATGCTAAGATTAGGCACAGCTGTTGTATAAGTTTATTTGCTAGATTTCCTAGATCTGCTAGATAGGTTTGAGTGCCTAGCAGACAACAATACATACTTTCCAATTTCATTATTCTAGTACACTGATTTTTTTCTTCTTCCTTCTTTTCTTCTTAGCTTGTCTGTTCCCTCTCTGGATCCTTGAACAGCTCATCATTTAAAAGTTCCAAAATAAAACGGAATGGCTGCTCGTCTTGTACAGCTGCTGAAACTGACTGTTGTATCATCTCTCACTGTCAGTAACTTCCTACATCTTTTTGCTAATACAGAAGGTGGGAAAGAAGTCTTAAGTAGCAGCCTTATGAGACACAGCCCTATATGACACAGAAAGGAGGAAGAAAGGAATTCCATAAGTTCTTTTAACTCAAGGAACTCTGGAGCTGGTTCCTTCTCTTCTCCTCCTGACTAAGTATGTGGAAAACTATTATCATGTCCTGTTGCAGTAGAGATGGACAAAGACACCTGTTTCTTCTTGCACCATGCCAAATCTTTTTTTACACGCAGCCCATATTTATATGGTTATCAGAAGGAACTGTGTTTAATTCCAATTGGTCAGCAATTTATTGTAACTCAGTTCATTGGTTGCTAATGGCTAGTGTATAAGTCCATCAAAACTTTTCTCTCTAATGATGTTTACATATTTGTTTCCTGGGTAAGGAACAATTTCTCACAGGTAAGAGTCTTTCTCCTCACAGGTGCAATTAGTTCCCACAGGAGTAGATTGATATGCAATCTGATTCTCACTGTTACAGTTCTTTTCTCATGGGAACTTATCAGGCTAGCTGTTAGATATACTTAGCCAAAGTAAAAAGGCCTGAACCATGATTTTACAAGGCCTTTCTTTTGTAAGGTTTTACCTATATGTGACAATGTCCAATTTTCCTTCTGGTGTTGTGTTAAAAATATATGTTGCAATTAGACATCAGAGAGTAAAAGACTGATCTAAGTGGAATGAAGTCGGTTTCAAGTCTTACATAGTTTGCATAGTGATGCTGGGATGATCCGCTGTCTTTGCCTAGTGTATCTACTGAGTTTGGCATGAACTATTTTGGATGTGGCAATATCTTTACCGTATTTTTTTTTTTGGACTTGTGTTATGCAACAGTACTGGTTCCAGTATTGACCCCTGGGACAATAGTGACACACCAGTGACAGGACTCCAACTGAAACCTTCACTGCTCAGCATAACTCTCCAGACCTGGCAGTTCAGTGGGTTTTCAGTTTGTCTCCTCATCTTTGTTAGCTTCTGTACAAGAAGTTTATTAGAAATCATGATGAAAGATTTGCTAAGTTGAGGTTAAATACCATTAACTACTCTCCCCTATCAAACCATCACCTCAGTGAGGCTGTTGAAATATGATTTTTCCTTCATATATCCATACTGACTACTCTTGACCACCTTCTTGTCCTTCATGTTTTTGGAATTAGATTCCAGGTAGATTTTCTCCATCACATTCCCAAGGACTAAGCTTAAACTATCTCCTCTTAGGATTCAGAACACCATCTCCTGGCTACTGTAGCCAAAGGCTACCCTGACTTTCACATCCTTGAGCAGTTCTTCCTTGTTCCTAAGTGTCAGATCCAGCAGATCACCTTTCTTTGCTGGTTCTTCTGTTACCTGGAACAGAAAGTTATCTTTAACACATCATAAAAGTCTTTCAAATTACCTGAGTCCTGCTGTATGTCTGTCTAGCATATCTTAGGGTGTTTGAAATCCCCCATAAGAAGCAGGGCCTGTGAATGTGAGGCCGTATCTACCTCCTGATCAGGAGGTCTATATTGGATTCTGACTACAAAAGCAATCTGTGCTGGGCTGCCCACTAGACTTTACCCATAAGTTCTTGACCAATTCCTGGACAAATCATAGAGACAGACCTTCATGTAATCCAGTTGTTTCACATAAAGGACAAATCCCTCTTCTCACCTTCCCAAACGTTTCCTTCTAGAAAGCCTGTAAGCCTCCATTGAAGCACTAAGCCATGTGTTCCTTTCCACACGTTCGTGTAGTCTCAGTGTGTTGCAATGACAGAGCTGTGAAGAAGAGGAAGATTGAAGGGAAATGGTTGCTTTTATGACAAGCAAGAAAACCAGCCTGGCTTAAGGCAATCTTTTGCTTGACTTCTCTGTGTGATCAAAATAAGATTTAAAAAATGGAAACAGCTAGTGCCTGTTTTGTATTAGTATGACAGGTTTAAGATGTAGGGAATGCAAGACTGGCTAAAAACTGACTAGCTGATTAAATTTGATAGCCTTGTAATAGAATTTTACAAGACTTTGCAAGTGTGTATGGTATAGAAAAGTGACTGCATGCTGAATAGGCTTTTAGTCCTCAACTTTTTGAATACCAATACTGTCCAGACCAGGCTCCTTAACTAGAAGATTTGCTGTATTTAATTTATGCAGAGGGACAAGCCCTTCAGAAATACCAAATTTTTCAGTTATTTAAACCAAATCAACTAATAAAATGAGCACTTTACAGATTGTACAGGTTCTGGTACCTTATCTTTTAAAAATTACTTAGAAGAGATATAGCTGAACTGCTTCCTGCTTACTTCTTTTTATCAGCAGTACTGTCTTATTCCTCTGTTACCAAAACTTAAACCAAGATAAGTTTCATCAATCTAAGTTCATTTAAAGGATATTTCAGCTCTAGACCTAAAAGACTGAACTAAGGCTAATCCAATCACTTCTGAAAGTGACACATGACATTTACAAAATTATTTTCTGTAGGTATAAGACAACTTTTTCTTTTTTTATTTTTTTCTGTTCTAATTATTTCCCTTCCATTTAAAACAGATTTTGCTAGAGAAGACCACTGTACTGAAAAGAACTTGGTATTTAAGAACACATTTTTTTTGTAGCAGCGTAGTGTGTTATTACTAGTTAATACTAGTTAATTAATTAATATTAGTGACAATTAGGGACAATGAAAGAGGTACTTTGAGTGACTTCAGAATTTATTCAAATGCAAACAAAATACAAAATACTGTAAAACAGAAACTCTATTCCTGATCAATGTATACTGCTGTGTGTTTTGCAATACTAGAAAATTTAGGATGCAAATAGAGTAACAGTAATAGTAAGAAAAAAATGAAATACTTTCTATTTAGATATATATTCCAACAAGGAAAATATTTTTGAAAAAACTTGCAAATGAAATTAATCTATCAAAATTACTTATAGGAGTGCTCTGTTCCACAAAGAACAGAACAGTTCATATTGAAAGATCTAATAGACAGAATCCTGACTGTTCTGAACATTTTTCTTTACACACATTTGTATAAACGTATTANTTAGCCAAATCTGAAGAAAATGAGAAAACCCCATTAACAAAAATGACGGAATCAAGTGGGAGCAACCCAAATTTAGAGAATATTTAAAGAATATAGGATGGATATGTAACATGAAGAACCAAAATGCTGTTCCACAGCAAATGTTGTTCTCATGTGTGAAGTAATTCATAGCTCTACAGGAACAACTGGTTTCCATTGTCTGTTTTCAGATTCATGGCATAGGAAAAAATGCTGTGGACTGGAAATGAAAGCCATTACTTATAAAAATCATATTGGTAGAAGCTCAGGGGTATTACTGTAGCTCTGAACCTGTCTACTTTTTGGTAAAAAACAGAGAGAAAGGCATTACAGGAAGGGTTTAATCAACTCAAATGACAGTGCAAGAAATTTCTATTGAGCTTTCACTTCTCATTGTTAAGGCACTTGTATTGCTAGTTCTTACTAGTGTAGAGGGATATAAGTTTTGCAATGAAAATACATTTAAAAGACATAGTATGTCTCATGGTCCTCGGCACTGTGATGTGTCCCATGCCTATAGAAAAGTTTATCACAAAACTAAGAACAAAAATTTTCTGGGTATACAAGCACTAATCTGGAAAGAGATGAATTCACAATTAAAGACACTGAATAATAGGGCTGGGATAAAAAATTGAATCCCCATCAAAATAAAGAATCCTGCTGCCTCTTGGCCATCTACAAATAATTGATAACTGAACCTCAACAGAATACAGATAATTTCTTTTAAAAATGTATTTCCAGTCCTCCTTGGAGTTTAGCAAATGTGGAACCTTTAATGTGAAGCCTGAAAATTTTGTGATGAGTATTTAGCTTTCAACTATTTATATAAGCTGTATTTGTCAGAACTTTTTTAAGTCTTGCTTACAAGGTCACCAGCTACCAAATGCCCACCCAGATGCCTCTCACTCGTCTTTCTTAAGAGGACAAAGGGGAAAATAAGAATGAAAAGATCACAAGTTTCAAGAATTAGACAGGTATATTAGTAAGAAATTAATATCCTTGGCAAAACAGAGATGATTTAGGGGAGTTAGGTAACTAATTGTCAATTAAAATAGACATGTACGGTGAAAAATAGAGACAGATTAAAACGCCTTATCCCTGCCTCCACTTTTTTATTAGTCTTCACATCACATTTTCCACTCACAACTCATCTGTGTCCTTCCTGTAGCTCAAGCAGTACAGAGGGTATGGGGATACAGTCAGTTCATAACTGTTCCTCTCTCCTGCTCCTTCTTCTTCACACTTTTCTTGTTGCAATGTGAGTCCTTCCCATGTCCTTCAGGATAAAGTGGGCTCTTCACCAGATGCAGTTCCTGTTGTACCAACCTGCTTCCACAGGGCCACCTCTGCTCTGGTGCTGGGACACCTCCTTCCCCTTCTTCCCTGACCTTGGTGTTCTCACTGTTCTGTCTAACACTTCATTTCCTCTCTGGTCTCTGGTGTTTTGGATGTTTCTGAAATGTGTTATCATTAGATGAACCACCAGCATGGCTGCTGGGCTCAGCCTCGTCCCTGTGTCTGGCATAGGGTAGCTCCTGGCCTCTCAGAGAGAGCACTGCGTCCTCCACACAGTCAAAACCTGGACATAAACATCCAATACACACAGCAAAAATGTTTGCTAAAAGGACTTTATAACTTTACACTTGCACTAGAATGGCTTCAATAATAACTTGAACACTGAACAATTGGCAGTAGGACTGAAGGCATCTGAGTGGTTTGGCCATGTCATTTGAGACACTGTGATGGCAGAACATCAATCCACGGGGGTGAGCCAGAATCTCCTGATGTTTATTGCCCCCAGCCTGTGATTGCTGAGCTGTTGGGGTGAGGAAACAAAGACACCAAAGTCCCCAAGTGTAAATATTGTCCCTTTTTGTGCCTTTGGCTTCAGACTCTGTCATGTTTTAGCTATGTTACCTAATAACCTGTGCAGGCACTGGCTACTACTTATTAGGACCAAAACAATAACTAAGTTTTTCAGAACATCTAAAAACATCTGCCAATAACTTTCAAAAATGTTGCTCCTGTGTGTCCACAGATACAACATATATTACAAAGGGTTGTTTGCATGGGAGAAGTTTTTTTTAAGCATTGGCTTTTATTATTATTTTCTCTTATGCTTTTGTATTCCCTCCCCTGGCAAACCCCTTTCCCTGAAAGCTTTAGCTAAATTTCATGAGCTTAATAAAATAATTCACTACCCTAACCTGTACCCCATTATTGCTCTTCTCTGTGCTGTGGGAGGACTCAGCTCTCCCATGAAGGTCACAGCTAAATTTTAGTTGCTCAAACCCTCAGCCTGTCACTGGTTCATTGCTACTGCTCTCTTGACCTTGCAGATAGAGTGGAGGCAATGTGTAATTCCTTATCAGAGAGGAAACAGAAGGGTAAAGAGAAAAATAGTACAAATATAAAAGAAATTAAAGGTAAAACTTGTCAGGCATGTTCCATTGCTTTCTGGTACATGCAATTAATTTCTAAGCAATTTTTTTCCTTAGTCTAGGTTTTCACAGAGATCTGATTAGGAGAGATTGGGGAGTCCTGAATGTGAGTGACTATAAGAGGAGAAAAACATGAAAAAAACCTTTTAAAATTTACAATTACTATACTAATATATTTGGGGGAGGGGCTGTTTGATTTTTTTCAAGGGAACGAGCAAAGAGATAACAGGTCCAGAAGAAATCAAAATCTTTCGTGCTTTGTGCTCCATCATCAATCTGAAAACTTCAGAACATGACTTGAAACCAGACTTCCAGCTTTCTGACCAATGTCAGATAACACAAAGTACTTCAGGAATTAAACTTACAGTAGAACATAGTGTTTAACATGGCTTTATAGCATGTAACATACCCAATAATTGTTTTCACAGTAAATGTCGTAGATGTTCTCCCAAACAGCAGCACCGTTAAATATACTCTCCTTCTTTCTGTCTTTCCATTCCTTTTCCATAATTTTTCTTATTTCTACATTTCTTTCTTCCTTCCTTCTTTTAAAAGTTTTGGATGAAAATCCTAAAAACATATATCCTGAATTTATCATGTAAATCAAGAAAAATTTCTACATAAACCCCAAATAAACATGACCAAAAATAAAGAAAACATGGAATCAATATCTTCTAAAACTAAACTTGGAACCTTGCAGTCAAGCTGGTTTATTTTGATTCATTTCTGATTGCTTGGCTACTTTTTCCTTGGGAACAGTAAAATCCATCCCTAGTATGACATTACAACCCTCTATGAAATCTTTCTTAATCTCATTTCCGTCCTGCACTAAGCAGAGAAAACTCAAATGCCAGCACCGATCTTGGCAACACACACCCAAAGAGAAAGTACACACTGAACTAGGAAGGATATTGCCAACACTGGAGATTTCCACCAGCTGGAAAGCAGGGGAGCTGCCACAGCACAGTCAGTACTGGAGGTTTAAACAAGTTCATTGATCATTAGAGCAATTTGACCGCTATATCTCATATAAATTATGAGCAAAACATTACAGAAAAATCTACAAGCCTGAAAATGCTGTGTGGATATACATGTGGATATGCAAATACTATAAATATTGTTGAAAAATAATATAATAATATAAGCAATGTTTTATATATTGAATGTCACATAGTAATATACCTTATAAAATATTCTCTATAATTTTTTTTATAAATTAATGTTTATGATTTTTATGAATATTATGTATTCATATATTCACTTCTAAAGAAAATAGAAATGTCTTCTGAAATATATGGACTCTATAACAGTTCAACAGAGGTTGGAATGGGTTGGATTTGCAGCAGCTGTAGGTCAGTTCTATTCAACTGGTTCATTTTAGTCTCTTTAATTCATGTATTCTTAGCTAAGGATTTATCTTTTTCTGTATGTTGCTCTTCTCTTCTACCATGGACCACACAGAGAAAGTCAATTCCTGCATTTTTTTTCTATGCACATTCAGGTCAGTGACTGTTACTTTGTTTATTAGACAGATTCTGCTTGTGAGTAAAAAGACCAGACTGTTTTTTGTATTTCCCATTAACTTCCTGGCCTCAGCTCTATTTCACGAGAAAACCTGTTTTTAAAATCCCAAGATCTAATAAAAACTAGGTAAGAACTTACTCTTATAGTTACCATGTATTTAATTTCCTCTCTTTTATTCTGACATAAAGAGATAGTGTGGAAATTGGGTCCACTATGCAGCACTCTATGTACATTGGGGAAAAAAAAATCCTTCTTTCCCTATATAAGCCCATAATGTAACAATGTGCTAAATAGAAAATGTAATTCTGATTATTCCATCTCCCAAGGTCACCCAAGGACAGAGAGACAATGGAACTGCAAAAGGCAAAGAGGGTAAAGTAGATAACTGGAAGCATAGGATAAGTAAAGATTAAGTTAAGATCAAATGGGGTAGTCTGAAAATAAAACAGATTAATAAAAAGGAGATGTGATGCTGGTCTGCCAAATCAAAAACATTATAAAGAATTTGAATAAGCAACAATTAGTATTTTGTCATATGCAAGAATCAGTACACACACAGAGAAATTCATAGGAGGAGAAATAAAGTAAAAAGCATTTTTTTTTCGCATTTCATGTATTTCATGTCTTTATAGTAACTTAAGTCTAAAAAATATGAATGAAATGAAAAGGGAACTAATTGGAAGAGGTGTCTAGATTATTAAGCATCATGATTGCTTCTTGGAAGTGATTATAGGATACAGTGGGGCAGATATCCCTTTACATTTTTTTCCATTAATATCTGCTGGGGCTCTTGGAGAATGAAACAAGGTTAAATCTTTAGTCGGACTTGGTGGTTCTATGCTTTCACATTCTTATGCAGAGCCATCACAGATAATTTTCATTAATTATTAAGGTGTTGATCAATGATGATGTAATTAGATGGCTGGAAAAGCTCTGTAAGTATTTTTTTAAATGGGAGAATTTAAGCAAAAGATCAGACTGAACTTGTATAAGCCTGAAATGATATTTTTTTGTTTGTTTTATGGGTATGTGTTATTCTGTAGTGTTATAAATATTCACAGGTTTAAAATACCAATGGTATTTAGGAAAATGAAAGGAAACTGAGGGAAAAACCCAAACAAACCAAGAATTTTTAATGGGATACTGTTGTCAAGCTTGCTTTTCTGGAACACACAGAGTACAAATAGCCACCAACTATGGGTAGAATCACTGGGAGAGCTGGACTTTCTTGACAGTAGATCTCTAGTCAGAGTTTACTTTTTTCCTGGACTTTCCTGGATGGTGTACTAGTTCTTTCTTTGATGCTCCTGTGTCCAGGAGTCACAGGCTTTTAAAATGCTTTTATCATTTCCCTGAGGTATGCAAACAAAAGGAGAAAGGTATTAAAGGTATTTTTTAAACAGTTTGTATCTCGGCAAAAGCCATACAAGCAGGTGGCAGTGCATGTAATGATATTTACTTTCTTTAAAAGGTTTTAGAATAGGACTGGATTTAGGACACCAGTGCTTGTGGCAGCTCACTCTGTTTTACCTACTATGCATTTTTTCTGATAAATGGCAGAATCAAGATAATTGTTCTTGTAGACATTAGGCCTGATACTATAGCTCCCAAATCTTTATTTATGTTAGGCTGAGCACATGGGAATTGCAGGCAGTAACAGTCATGTTGTTCATCACTTTCAGCTAAGAAAGGCAGGATGTCTAAGCTTTACGAGGTTCTTCCTGCATTCTCAGCAGAAATCCTGAGATGGAGAGAGAGTTGAGACAGGCCCTGGTCTAAAATAAATTCTTTATGCTTCCTGATAGGCCTATGTGTGCAAGCACATATCTGTTTCCCTCTAATTAAAATGTAAATAGAGTAACTAAAAGTATCTGTGATTAAAATTTGATGTTAATCTGTAAGAGTGGAACAATGAAGCTTCACATGGCTAGTAGCAATTGTGGCTACCCAATGTAGCCTGCCAACATTTCTTTAAGAAAATGTCCAAGTCCTAATTTTAATGCTTCTCTGGTCGAGGCCTAAAACCCATTCATGAATGACTGTGAATCTACACAAGTTACTTTCCCTTTGCCATATCTAATCCTACCACATCTCTCACTCCTTGTTCTGAGTCCTAAATGATAGGTCAGGTTTTTTTCCAGGGATGCCTATTCCTTGGTTAAGCAATTTTTCCTCCATAGCTCAGCATGTTGAACACATAGAGTATCTCTGATCATGCAGAAGAGATATGCAGATCTGTCTTAGGGGAAATGACAAAGTCACCGGAGAAGTGTTTTGACCTTAAATCAGAGCAGTATAAGGGCTGATGGAGATGTATTTCTAAGGACTTCAAATTATAAAGTGAGATTGCTGCATGTGAAATTGCAGTGAAATGTTTGAGGCTGACCTACAGACAGGATGTCTGCTGAAATAAAATTCAGACACCTAATGGAACAAAAGCTACTATAAGGATTATACCTATGCACATTACATCATCCTATGCTCAGAAGTCTTGCAACCATCATTGAGCATATTTTGAAAAAAGAGTTTTAGAAACATTCCTGCCACATTTGCAACATTTCAAGTGTCATCTTTTTCTTCTGAAGATCTACAAAAGTAAAATATGACAAGTAGGGTGGCATTTATTATGATCCCAACCCTTGTACTATGTTCCACCTATTTAGAGGAAGATCCTAACCTCAAGAGAGTAAATTTAAGTTTTACCATTGAATAAAATTGATACAGGGATGTACTCAGTCTGTTGCAGAAGACAAGGAAGATATTCTTCAGAGGGAAGGGGATACTTGAAAACACCAGTAACATTTTAAAAGGGATGAGGAAGTCGGCTGCCCTCACTCATGCTAAGCAAAGGGAATGTGTGGCTTTGTACCCTTGTCATATTTTGAACGAAGAAATTTCATCTGAAAAAAGAAGGAGTAGGTCAAAGCTAAAGCCAGAGAAAAAAAGAATTTTCCCTAACTGGGAACTACTAACAAGAGTATTCATCACAGTTATTTGCTTTGAAACAAATAAAAGAAAGAAAGATGTAGGAAGGAAAAGTGGTTCCAGAAACAGAGTTCTGCAGGGTAACAGGAAGGCAACGAAGCAGATAGGAAGTTGTGAGCCAGAAAGCTGCATTCAGCATTACATTATTGTCTCTTGCAATTATTTCCTTTTACCAGGAAAGGCAGTGAAATTCCTAGGTACTGATTACCTAAAACTGAATGCTTATATTTTTTGTACATGAAGTAACTTTCTGGTACCTCCACCAAACACTCTCTGTGTTTCTCCTATAATGTTTCTGTTAGTGTACTTTTGCTATTTTCTCTTTTATGTAACAGTTGCCAAATACTGAGAAGCAGAGAAGTTCATACTCAAGCTCATACTTTTGCCATCATTACTATGTATTAGCCCACATATTCTTTCAAGAACTGCTTGATTCTTTAGTTGCTTGTTCACACCTTTTACTAATTATTTGTTTTACTATTAATGATAAAGTGCTTGTATCCATCTTGTAGTTTCCTTTTTATTGACTGGAGTTAGTCCTCTTATTGCATGTATATATGTTTATATGTATATACATTTCTCACAGTCTTAGATCAATCATTCACTGAGACAATTTCTAAGGCCATATTTTGCTTACAGTTTCATTTGGCTGCCTCTCTCGTGTCTTCTTTATCTTGATTCTGTAAAACCTTTATACAACTTGTGCTCTACATGGTTTAGACTTTCCTCATGTACATAGCTAAACCAAAATACTTTAAAATACTTTCATGCCCACCATTCCCTTCTTCTTGAGCTCAACTTCATTCCTGATTTCTCTACCTCCTCCCACCCAAGTGGTGCACAGAATGAGGGTTTTTGCCAGTTCATCAGATGTCTTTGCTGTTCCTTCCTCTTCACTCTGTTCTCCAGCTCCACTGTTGGGTCTCTTCCACAGGAGACAGTCCTCCTTTAACTTCTTCAATGTGAGTCTCTCCCATGGGCTGCAGTTCTTAATGAACTGCTCCAGCATGGGTCCCTTCCATGGGTTGCAGTCCCTTAGGAACCAGGTGCTCTACAACTGATACTCCATGGGCTCACAAGTCCTGCCAGCAAACCTGCTCCAGAGTGAGCCCATCTCTCCATGGTCTGCAGGTCCTGCCAGGAGCCTGCTCCAGCACAGGCTTCCCACGGGGTCACAGCTTCCTTTGGGCACGTACACCTGTTTTGGTGGAGGTTCCTCCAGGGTCTGCAGGTGGATCTCCGCTCCACCATGGATCTCCACAGGCTGCAGGGTCACAGGTGCGTCATCATGATCTATACCACAGGCTGCAGGGAAATCACTGCTACAGCACCTGGAGCACCTCCTGCCCCTCCTTGCCCTCTGACCTTGGGGGCTGAATTCTCACTCCTCTCTTCTGGGTGCATATTGTGCAGAAACCTTTCCCCCTTCTTAAATATATTTTCCTAGAGGTGGTACCATCATCACTGATGAGCTTGTCCTTGGCCCACAGTGAGACTGTCCTGGAGCAAGCAGGTATTGGCTCTCTTGGACACTGGGGAAGCTTCCAGCAATTTCTCACGGAAGACAGCCCTGTAGGCATCCCTTTACCAAAACCTTGCCATGAAAACCCAATACAGATACAGAGAGATCTTTGTCACTCAAATTTTGTTGTACGCCTCTACTGTGACACAGTAAACTCTACATCATTTACAGGTAGTATTATTATGCTGCATGGTTCAGTATGACAGCATATATAGTAGATCAAAAATACTCAATTTGCAGGAAAAATGTTCCTGATCATAGGTAATGGAGAGCTAAACTATGGTTTCTTTTCAATATTTTTATTTTTAGTAGATCCTCTATAATAATCTTTAAAGGGATTCCTTCAGAATTAATACATCCCTGAATTTTAATATCTTTACAGACTACAAGGAGGCTTCTATTTCAATTCCTTTTTTCTTATGTCTTTTTCTCTCTGTAATATGCATGCTCTGTGTAGTTCTCCTTATATTGTGCTGGAATGGTGAGCAGGTCTAAAGTGACTGCATCCTCTCTTTCAAAAAATCCCCTTCTCTAACTTGCTTAATCTTTATTTTGTTCTTCAAACAAAAAAAACAAGCAAACAAGCAAAATGAAGACATGAGTATGGTCACCCTAAGTTAAACTTTTCAGCTACTGTACAAACACTGGATTCTACCAGTAGTTCTGCTCCAGAACTTTTCTGCTGCAGGATGGATACCAGAGAGTCTGGCACACATGCAGTGCTTGGCATTAGTTATTCATTCAAACCTGGAATGTTTATAAATGTCTCTTGACTGAATGATTAATGACACTGAGTCTGTTCCAGTATGAAGCTTAAACTGTTTATGATTTATTTTCTTTATACTCATCTCTAAGCCTGTCTGCTTTGACATCATATTCTCAGCAACTTAGAGTGTACAGCCTGACCTGGGAAAGCTAACTTCTCCACTTTCCCACTAGGAGGGTTTTGTGGGCAAGAAGAAACTTTAGCAAGCAGAATTATCAGCATATGAGGGGCAGTCCTCAATAGGAGCCTTGATATAACTCAGTGAATAAATTTCCTGTTTATTTCCTATTTCACAATGGATCAAGATTAAAGAGTTATTTCTGCTTTAAAGACTGTCAAAATGCATATATTTCTAGGTAACTGGAAGAGCGATACATCAGTCTAGTGACTGAGCTGGAAAGCACTGGACTCTTGTGAAATTTGCATCTGTATTCTCATCTGCAAAGCCCTCTTATTCCAACTCTGCCTATGTGTTCCAAACACACTGATCCTTATCCATTGTAACTACTCCATCAGAGTGAGCATATCAGATCATAAAGGACAAACATCCTAAGACAAAACAAACACGCAGTCACAAAAAAAGTAATTAAAATGTAGGCATCATTTCCTGATGAGTGGTAGAAAGTGTTCGGATAATCAGTCCTCAAAGTACATTTTTATGAGGTTCAATGTTACACATTAAATTGTGTAAAATTTTATAGGATAAAAGGTTAAGTCTTTTGTGTGAAACAAAAAGCTTGATAGGACTAATTTACAGACAAAAAAGGTTAAGTGTTAAAGTGGAGGGAAGGGNTGAAGAAGAAAATAAGAGAGAAAAGTGGAGTTGGATTAGAGGCCACATAGGATAAAATAGCAAGGCTAAGGTAATTTGAGAAAGAGAAGAAACTTACAGGGTTGCTGTCTTTTGATTTATTGCCATACACAATAGAAGAACATGTAGGGTTAACTAAGGTTACGTAGCATTTGAAACCACAATACATCACACTACACCATTGTAAGCATATTTTTCAAACATTAAAAGGCCACAAATCTAAAACACATTGTGTGTGTGAAACTGAAACTGCTTTACAGTTTGCAATACATGAAAAAGTGCATCATTTCAAATGACATTTGGACCAGCTGTCGACCAAAAAACTCCTTATATCTGTTGCAGCATATTGGATCATCCTTTATTGTCTGCAGCCAGGATGATAAAATGTTATAGGCAACACCATGTAGAATATCTTACTATATTTCCTGACCAATTTGATGTCAGACAATATCCTGAAGGAGGTGACTAGAAGTTACTGGTTTGTATCATGAAATTTTTTTCAGAATTTGGCAGTTGCAGCCAAATCTATGCATATATGTAATATAGGCATATCAGATGCTTTAACTCGCTTAAGCTTCTTGGAAGTAAGGAAGCATTTCCTCCTCTTTTTATGAAACATAGCGTAGCAACATTACCTATTTAGTCACCACAAGCTAAAAATTACACTCAGACAGGAAAGAAATAAACTTATGTACCAATATTGCCATAACCACTGCAATCTAGTCTCTAATCACAGAACCTTTGTTACATAAAACTGACAATTGTAATGAGGTTTGTAGAGTTTTAAATGAACAGCACTGCTATCATAGAACTTTTCACAGAAATCTGGTGAAGGTCAAAATAAAAACAAAAATAAGGTCCCTTTTTACAGAACTTTATTTAAGAAAGTTTACAGAGCTTAAATTTACTGTTAACTTTTATTGACCTAAATTCTGGAAGACCAAAAAATCAGCTCTTTATCTATAAGGCATATCAGATATATTTTAGAAGAGACCACTTTAAAATTCTACATATAGAAATCTGACTTACATAGTATTTAAATAAGCACTTTTCTTCTACTAAATGCATTCTGTCAGCATTGTATTTTAAGGAATATTTTCACTAGCATTCAGAATAAAAAATCTGTTTTCTATGTATTTGTTTTCTGATTTATTTCAGATGTCTCTGCTATACCCAGGACCTGAAGTAGGTCTTGAAGTTTCTTTGTATACTTTTTCAGTATTTTCTGTTTTTTGTACCTACCAATGCCTATTCATTAACTTAGGTAATTTGTATCTTGCTCTTAGATTATAAGCTCTGTAAATGAAACTTCTTTTTGTCCTTACTGTTACTCCTTTGTAACACAGATTGAGCTACTAGTGTACATAACTTTAATAAAGATTCTGAATCCAACTACTAATCCCCAATCCACCTTTATAAAGATAGCTTCTGTTATTATAGTCATGCTACATTTGTGTGTGTCATATAATTTATTGGTATATGCTTGCAATTTATTGGAAAGAGTGAAGAGTACTTGAAAACAGATAGACGGAGAAAAAGTAAAGTATACTCCTATGTGATTAACAGCTCTTCTTCAGTTACATATAGATTCTCCAAATGTGACCTCTGGGTTGTCCCAAATTTTTGTTGGTGGTGCTGCATGTCAGACAGAATAAATGCTTTATCTGTGTGCCCGATGATTTGTCTTGAGCTTTTCTATACCAATAATTTTCTACAGGGTTGAAAGGCTTTTATTATTTTCAGTAAAATCAATGAACAAACAAAAAATTTTGATCATTTTTCCTTTATTCATTCTCAGGCAGCATGCATATATGAATTATAAAGGGATTTAGGGTTTATTTAATACAATCCTTTTGTTTGATAAATAAACCCAAAATGTTGTTTCTTGGTGCGTGGATGATTAAACTGAGTATCTGAACTTCTGAGACAATTTGGATTTAAGATAAAGAACATGAAGTTTATTCAAGCTGGCTGTTACTAGAACACAACTGATACTAACATCAAGGGTAAAGAAATGCTCAGAAGATTTGGAAGTGGTGATGGGTTTGTGGTCTGTGTCTGAAAGGTTGTCATGGGAAGAAGCTATGTGGATCCCCTTGTCATTCCTTTTCTTCCCAACCAGTTCCATGTTTAAGCACGATCTTACTGAGAGAGATCTTCAGGATCTGATATTCAATAGCAAGAGAATAATAGTGCTATTTTTTTTGTGTGTGTTTCTTTGTCTATACCTTAAAATAAATCTCTAGCTGACTTTGAACATTACTGAGTCTTTAAGGTTTCCGTTTCTTTTCTGATACTGCAAGGTAGATGGAAGTAATTTCTCAGATGTAATGCTAGTCACTTCTGTGGGATGCTTCCACTGACCTCCGTTGGCCTGGCAGTTGTTCGGACAGGGGTGTGTGAACAGTGGCTAAACTTCCTGAGGGCACCTTTGCCCAAACTGATCAATTTAAAGGTGAAGATCAGTTTAGACTAGTCTGGGTATTATATTGAGACTTTAGAAATTAAGAGTGATTGAGCTGGAAAAGACATAGAGAAGTGGCATGGGAATGTGCAAAATGTTAAGTCGTAAAATTTGTGAGGGAGAGACCTAGAAGTGCAAATACCAGTTTTCAAAATCCCTTTATGCTATAAATCTCCTAATGACATCAGGATGTCTGCCTTGGCCAGCCAGAGCCATCGGATGCCGTGACAACTTGAATCCTGTCATCCATGGGTGAGTATGTCCTGACTGGGAGCAGCAGAGGAACACACAAAGATGGAACACCCACATCTCCCACAGAAGGTGTGTGCCAGTGGGATAACCTGTATGTTCAGGAAAGGGGTGGGCGTTTGTGGCTGTAGCCCACACTGTCTATGAGAGAATGTGCATGCAGTTCTGTATGTGCATGTGCATTGGCGTGAGGCTACAAAACTGGGGAATTGTCTAAAAGGAGTGTTTCTGAGCATTTTTAAGCTCCTAACATGGAGATTTCTCTATTGCACTGCTGATATCAATTCTAAATGAATCACTGATTGACTGCTAATTGTGAATAATTAATAAATCAGTAAATCATTCTGATCTTGATTTGATTTAAACACACATGAACCAAGCAGTTTTTCCTTATGAAAATTTTCATTATGCTGGCTACATCAATACTTCAATAATTTCATTGACTCTTACAATAATTAAGAAAATGTATATATATATATATATTTATATATAACATGTTTCATCAGTTATATAGATTATCCTTTATGGAAGGATCAAAAGTTGTCCAACAGTTGCTTCTTTGCTTTACATGTGCTTTACAAAAGGAATAAAGATCTTAAAAAAATAAAAAACAAGAAGAAAAAGAGGCATGGTGACAATTACTTGTGTCCTAGTTTAACTGTTATGGCCAATGTTACTCTAAGAGCTGCAGGAAATACATTTCCTTATTAAGTTTTCAAACTCTAAGACAGGAGTATGGTCTTTTTGTTTGATTGAAGGTCTCATTCATTTGGATTTTTTTTTGGTTTGTTTTTAGGATACTGCCTAATATTCTAAGGAAAATGTTCCACAATTTTAGGCATTCCTACATTACAAATAAACAGCAATAAAAATATTAATTATAATATATATCTATATGGTTTGATAAAGTTTAATTCCAGACATGATAGCTTTCAAGTCAAAAGGTTAATTGAAGTCCAAATCTAGTCAACATAGGCACTATTGATTTTCATGACTCAAGTGAAAATTCTGTGTAGATAACAGAATTAATTTCTTGATTTGCTGTAAATGCTGATAAAGTTCACTGAGATCTTAAAATATTCTGAAGGTAGCTCTAAATATGAAGATAAAGCACTTAGCACTTTCCCTCAGATCACCAAGAATTAGAGTAACCGCGTACTTGTCCTATGGGACCCCTCAGATTGTCTGCTTTATATATGTGCCAGGAGGGGTAAAATGTGTCCCATCCTTGTCACAGGAAATCACAGGATCATAAAATATCCTGAATTAGAAGGGACTTACAAGGATCAACTAAAGACAATTCCTGGTCCTGCACAGGATATCTAAAGATTCATTTCATGTGCCTGAGAACCTTCTCCAAGTGCTTGAGCCATCAGGCTGGCAATGTCACCATTTTCCAGGGGAGGCTGTTCCAATGCCTAACCACCCTCAGGGTGTAGAAACTGCCTAATATTGAACTTAAACCTCCCTGACTCAGCTTCAGGCCTTAGATCCTGTCACTGCTCATCAGAGAGAAGAGAGCTGTACCTGCCCCTCTGCTTCACCTCATGAGGAAGTTATAGACTGCAATGAGGTCTCCCCTCAGTCTCCTCTTTCCTAGGCTGAACAGACCAAGTGACCACAGCTGTGACTTTTATGGCTTCCCTTCTAGAATCTTCATCATCTTCACTGCCTTCCTTTGGACACTCTCTAACAGCTTCATGTCTTTTTTATATTGCAGTCACCAAAACTGCAGCCAGGACTCAAGGTGAGGCCACCGCAGTGCAGAGCAGAGGGGACAATCCCCTCCCTCGCCTGGCTGGTGATGCTGTGCCTGATGCCCCCAGGACAGGGTTGGCCCTCCTGGCTGCCAGGGCACTGCTGACCCAGGTCCCTTTTGGTGGTTCTGTTCTTCAGCATCTCATTTCCAATTCTGTACAACAAAAAAACCCCACCCTCCTCTCTCTGCCCCCTAAAAACACCCCAAACACCACAAAAAAACCCAAACAAAAACCCCACCAAAACCAAACCAAAACAAAAAACAATCAAATGAAAAATTCCCAAGGAAATGGGGCTTCAAACAAAAAGTGATAATTTCAAACCACCATAAAATTTAGCCAGAATATTGGATCTTTAAAATGTCATGTGGACAAACAACAAGCAGGTGGGAAAAGTATGAAGGAAAATACAATAGTCAAAACCAAATCACAACCTATATATAAGTGACCCTATCAAAACCAGTGTGAAAAAAAACCCTTGAAAGATTATCTTTGGCTTACACAGAAGTTGTCCAAAACAAAATGTGCTCCTATGAGATAAGTGTCTCAAAAAATAATTTTGTTCATACTACCAGCAAGATTTCTTTAGTTTCTCTTCCAGCCAAATGAGCTAGCCAAATGAGATAAAATCTCTCCTCTGCTTGAAGCATCCTTTTTCACTGGTTCATTCAAATGTTTTCATCTTTCTTACCTCTCAACTCTTTCAAAAACTTTACTGAACTAAATCAACTGAAGTCAAGAGATTCTGTGGTTCTAAAATAATTATCTTTTGGCCTTTAGTGTAATGCAGTAATAAAAACTGTATTTTGCACCTTTGTGCAAAAATATGGGACTATAAACACAATACTTAAGTTCCTTAATTGCATAAGGGTTTGCTTCATAGTTTGGTTGCTTCTTTACCTGCCTCTGTTCTATTTGCCTAAATAGTTTTATGTATAGCAAATATATAGTATGTTTGGATAAAGGCGAAATTTAATCATTAGTCTTTCTCAAACTTCCCAAGGAATAAGAGTTTCACATGTACAATGTATATTTCTCTACCTTTTTAGATAAATTGATAGGGCTTTAACCCTTGGCATCAGATAGTTTGCTATCCATAAAATACGAATATAGCTTTGAAAAAACATTTTTTTTGCGAACAGCTTGTCATATGACAACATACTATAAACTTAGTGTTGTCTTTCTTGATATAGCACTTCCACTGTATAAAGATGTGTGAGAAGGTGTTGTGATTATCACAGCTGGTAGAAAATAGTGGTAGTTTGTGTTTTTCCAGGATAGTCTACTAACAGCTTTATAAAGATACTTATGAGGACGTGTCAGGAACATAAACCAGGCTTCAGACTGACAACAGTGAAAGTAGTCACAGAAGAGCCTGTCATATTAAGAATTTGATGAATATTACTTTAATTGTGATTTTGAGATTTTATGTCTTAGAGACGGGACAAAAATATCAGTTTCATTCTGCTTGTTACTTATATTTCTTTGTAAATATTCTGGAGTTATTGCATATGCAATATGGAAAACTTGTGGAGAACTTGGCCTTTACTGAAAGTTTTAGCAGCTTCTTGCTTCCCTTAAGATAAGAACTGATGATTCAGTTGTTGATTTACACTAATAATGCTTTGAAGATGCTTTTTTTGATAGTACAATTAGAAAAAACATTGTACCTTACACATCACTTTTGTTTTATTTTTATGCAAACCAGATCATTGTTTTTATGCTAATCACTAACTTTTTAGTGGAAAATAAAGGCAGAGAAAGGGAAGGAAAAAGGAAGAAAGGCAACAAATAATTCTGTCAGATATTGATGCTGAATATGTTATTTTCATAGATGAGTGTTATATGCATATATTGGCATGATATACAAATACTCAATATTTCATTAAGTATATTGGAAAATGTATTCAGTTTGGTGGTAGGAAAGTTGAACAAAAATAGGGGTAGAATTTAGAAAGTGAAAATATCATTTGCTTAAAAATGAGACACCTGTTCACTTGAGAAGAGAGTTTCCAGCATTGGAAGATCCAGGCTGAATAGGACAAAACACTTGGACCCTTAGAATAATTGAGTTCCTGGGGAAATGTAGACTGTGTAACTCACTGGCCAAATACAAAGAAAGTATCTGGACTCACTCATAAGAAGAAGCAGCTGTTAAACAGGTGCATTTCTGCCTACAGTCAAGACAAACACAGGGCCTTAGTAATTTCTTGCACATGTACAAAATATTCCTACCCCTGTAGTGAAAAGGCTATAAAGCACAGTGTAGATAAATTCTTATGATTCTTAAATGTAGCTGTTAAATTCATATAGCTCTTATCAATCTCTTATTCATGTATAGTGACATGTCTTATTAATCTCTTACTCATAAATTTAATATAAATCCCTTATATTTACCACTTGATTTCTTCAGGTCAAAGGGCATTTTATTTTATTATTTTATTTTATTTTATTTTATTTTATTTTATTTTATTTTATTTTATTTTATTTTATTTTATTTTATTTTATTTTATTTTATTTTATTTTATTTTATTTTATTTTATTTTTAAGGAAGTTCAGGTCCATTGCAGTACTCTTTCACAGCACACTTGTCTTCTTCATATTGAATGGCATACTGGGTAATTCCTCTGGGTCAGTAAATGAATTCGAAATACACCAGCATTAAATTCTAAATTTTCTGACAGTTGCAGGCTAGAAATAACTTTATAAGAAAAATGAACCCTAGCAAGAATGTGTGGGAGAACTGATACACAAGAAAGAGACCATAAGATCACAGCTAATAGGGAGAGGCAAGTACTGTATTAGCATTAAGTGATTAACTTCCAGAAGATTAAAATGACTAATATGACATTAGCAAAGAAAACATTGTTCTGTCATTTATATGGAGTCAAAATGTGCCTGATGCCCCATAGGTGGTTCTTATAAAGGAGACTTAGTGACCTGTGCCAGATATGGTCTTATATATCATTAGGATACGTAATTAGCATAAGTTCTGCTCTCAATTGTTTTTGATTGAGAAACTGTGGAAAATGTGGAAAATGGTATCTTTCTAAAAAGTTAGCTGAATTAAAGTTTTTAATCTTCCATTTCTGGTAGAGTTGTAAAAAGATCAGCTGTAATATTAAGAGATTTTGTAGAATCACTTGATATTTGAGAAAGGTTATGGGATAAAGTTTTGATAACATCAATTCATTGGGAACCTGTGGTGTAATTCAGTGAGATAATGAGGATGACAAGAGGGGAAAGCCAGAGATTGCTAATTTTTTTCTAAGTAATGACCTGCGTTGTCCCTAAACTCATTTTGTGTCACTGCTCTGAAAAGTAGAGAAGTCAAATTTTTTAAATTAAAGCAGAATCCATCTTTTAATCAAAAAAATTGCTTTATACAGTTTCATTTTTATTTCTTGTGGTGAATTTCATTCTACCTTCTGGTACCATGTTTGCAATTGATATGAAAATGTTCTATGAATGAAATGGTGATACTTTTGAAGGAGAAGACACAAAATATTTACTGTTATTTCTCTTCGTACTTTTTTCATTTAAATTTGACGTAGCAGTTTCTCATTCACCAGCTTCTGTATGACTCATCTTTTTAACATGACAGGAAGTGAAAATAAAATGAAAAAGCCTATGGGTCAAGATAAAGAGATCTCTTACCAATTACTGTTGTGGGCAAAAGGGATTCAACTTAGGAAAAACAAATGTAATTTATTGCAAAGTGGAATAATATGGTGAGAAACAAGAACAAGAACTAAAACACCTTTCCCCCACTGCCCTGTTTTCCCAGGCTTAACTTAATTCTTCTATTCTGACTCCCACCCTGACTGGCACTGGGGAGATCTGAGGAATGACCGTTGCAGTTAGAGGAAATTGGAAGGCCCTGGCACCCTGCCTGTGCCATGATTTTTTTTGTGCAGAGAATGATGAGAAGCTGTGGTGTAGTTGTGCTCTGAATTCCTCCATGTTAGGGAAGCAGGCTTTCTGAGTTGAAAAGCAGGTTCAGCAAATATGTTCAAAGTTCCTATGTATTTATGTATATGTGAAGATTTTAAAGGCTGTCTTTAGACTTACCTGGATAAGCTGTGACATCTTGTATGGAGTGTAAAAAATTCACATGAGCAAGTTACAAAGTCTTTTGGAATTATTTTACCTTTTATTCTTCTTTTTTCCAATACATAACTACTGAATATTCTAAATAAATTCTTAATATATTAAATAAAGGCAATTGTTAGTATTGTCTTGATGCTGAATAACTGATAATGATCTTTTAATAGAAGCTATGAGTCTTTGAAATCTGCATTGCATCAAATACACCTGTGTGCACTTGCAAGTTCACTGCATGTCATGCTGTGATCCTCCCCAGCTAAACATTTTTAGAGGCATCATCAGAAGCATTATCAATAGTATTCTCTTTATCTGCTGAGGAAACAAATTTGCATGATACATAAAATTTGTATGATTCATAAATACTGTGGTTCACACCAAATGATGACTCTATACTAAAACTAACAAAGGATTGTCAGTACCCTGTATAATCAAAAGAGAAGAAATATAATTTGTCATACTTCAGTCTAGCATTGTGAAATTCTGCCAAAAGATAAGTAATATTTTGTGAGCAGCTGCAGAAACATTCGATATATGTGATAGTGGTTAAGAGAATAACTGTGTGACCTGAATTGTCTCTAATACCATTCCACACCTAGTGCTGATATGCATTTGAGAAAGTCTAGGATCAGTGATTAATAATATGAGAAAGAATTGATTTTAATTTCCTGCTAAGTTCAGGCTCTATAATTTTAAGAAGTGGTTCTAAGAACAGTTCCATGACTCTGGTAGAAAAATACACAGACCTTAAATCTGGATTCAGAAAATGCATATTAAGAAAATTCTAGTATATCCCTAGCAAAATTGTTTCATTAGTCAACAGTATTGATGTGAAGACTATAAATCTCATGGTATCAATTCTCATGAGCAATATGTCTTTGGTTTTTTTTTTCTTTCTTTCTTTTTTTCTCCACCCTAACTTCACCTTCCAGCTATTTTTAAATATTTTTTTTTTAATCAGAATGTTAAAGACTAATTTTTCCTTGTCATCTGTGCTGTATTGACTCCAGCTGGCAGCTAAGCCCTAATCCAGCCTCTTGCTCACTCACTCCCCTGTGTTGAGATAAAGTTGAGATAAGGATAGTGTAATAACTGTAGGGAAAATAAAAATGAAAAAATCCAGAACTTATGCAAAGGCAATCATTCACCACCTTTCATGAGCAATCTGATGCCCAGTCAGTCCCCAAGCAACAGCTACTTTGGGAAAAACCCCATCAACCTAAACTGGACACAGTTGTATTGTTCATCATTATGTTATGTGTTGTGGAGAATCTCTCTGGTTAGTTTGGGTCAGCTGCCCTCTCTGCGTCCCCTCCCAGCATCTTGCACGTCCCCAGCCTACTCACTGTGGGGGCAGAGTGAGAAGCAGGTCAGAAATCTAAAATACACAGCCCCATATGGGCTGCTATGAAAAAAGTAGCTCCATCTGAGCCAGATATATTGCACTCCTCTCAAAATATGTCTTTGCTAAACTGATGGAACTGACCGTGTGTGAGGTATGGAAGATGGCAGGTGGGGCTGCTGAAGAAGGGGTGCTGTAGTTCATTCTCCTGTTCCCATCCAGCTGCAGTTTTGCTGAGTAGCCCCACTGGGTCAACCCTATAAACCAACCTTTGATACTCTTTGTAATATCACTAGGAAGAACAATACTTCAAGTTTTCTTTCAGGAGGCTACACCCATTATAATACTGAATATGAAGATGCCCCTGGATGACCCATTGATTTGATTTGTTGCTAGAGAAATAAAAACCACCCCACACCCAAACTTCTGCTTTTTCTATGCTGCTCTAACTTCCCACCGAAGTTGCTCTGACTTGCTTAATATAACTTATGGATATAACATTTAATAAATTATGCTTATATTTGTACATGTTCTACCTGAAAAATGGCTCTTTAAATGAGCATATTGGTTAACATATGCATGAATGTGTAAATTTATATATACATAATATACATACATATATATATAAACATGTATATATACATATATATATTTATAGTATCATTACAGAACCCATGTTCATAACTATTTTTAGGCTCTCCACATCATGTAGTTGCAAATGTTTACAAATTAAGAGCAGAAAAATCAAAACAAGAGAATGAAAAACATTTTAAAATCAATTTACTAATCAGATCATAAAAGTTAATTTTTTTTTGTCAGTATTTGTGAACAGAAAAATAGCCATTTACAAACTTTTCTATTAGCGTTCAATGTTTGCAAAGTATTACTTAGTCTTTAATATCTTTTCTGACTGTTTTCAGATTTGTTTCAGTTGTTTTCTGCCTAAGCTGTTCCATGGTTGATAGATGGTCCTCTGATGAGCAATTTGAGAGTCTGCCAAATAAAAACTTGACTTAGCCAGTGTTATCTTTCATAAAATTATTTACCATATCATGGCTTTAATAAGATTAAGAAATTCAATATAGCTCATTTACATTTCCATGTCCAGGTTTTATTTTTTTGAGAATGCTGTTTGAGAAAGAAGGAACAGATATGAGAGAAAATGGAGACTTATCAGTCTGACATTTATCATAGAAACTGGAAAGTATCTTCAAAAATTAATATTAATAATCATACCCGCATGTCATTGTGGAAAATTGTTGGAATCCAGGGCACAGGGAGTGTTTCCCTGCCTGTATTAGGGAGCCCTGACCCCCAGTCAGACACTGTTTTTAACCTTTGTCCCAGGGAAAAAATTGCCAAGGCTTTGGGATGAGTTGGAGAACACAGNAGCCGCCCACAAAAATAGTTTATACAAGTAAATTCAAATTAGTTATGCCTTTAATTATGTGAAAAAAATCAAACTTCAGTATGCAGAAAATGTACTTGAGGCTTTCCAGTAATAAGCAGATTTTTAAAAATACTAAGAAAGAAGAAAATTGAACAACTGGTAATTTATGCTTTATAGTTTTTTTAAGAGCAATTAAAAACTGAAAAATGTGAACTTATTTGGCATTGATCAGGAGTTCTGGTAAATTGAAGTGGTTGATATTTACAGTAAACCTTTTAGTAGTTTTGAAAGTTTTTTATGGTCATTAATTTGGAGGTTTCATCTAGATAGATATTACTGAATTTTTCTTCGCATTAATAGTTTAAAATAGTGCTTTTCCTGAGTGAAAACAAGACCTTACACACAGTTCTGTAACGAAGGTAGACTGTACATTTTGTGTAGTCATTAAAAAAAGCAAGGATTCATGTGGTTGACTAGCATTTAAATATGCCAGCACCTCAGGGAGTTCACAAAAGTCTTATGATGGAGAGATCACTCAGAGGAACAGAAACAGGATCACCTCTAATCTCTGGCATAGGCTTCTTTACAATCTTAAATGAGTCACTCAAGGTACCTGTGCACTGAGCAGTACCAAGTCATAACAGACCTGCCTTGAAAAGCAAAATTGACACAGCTCTTAGGGTCACGTTGGTAATTAGCTGTAATAAGTGTTCTCTGTAAGGCTATGTTTTGTACATCTCTGTACAAAACCACTTTTTTTCATGGGATTGCATCCAGCAGTACCATGGCTAAGGCCATTCTCCATCAGTGTGCTCCTGTGGCACACTCAGAGACTCAGTCACACCACTCCACGTCTTTCTCATCTTCGTTTCTCTATGCTAGTCATTTCAGTTCAAATAGCATCTTTTCACACCAGCTAATTTACCACTGCCTTTTAAATAACTCGTCACTGGCAGAGGACTGTGCTGCAAGATGTAGACAGAATTAGTCACACCGTTCCTTAATTGTAACAGTGGGAACACACAGACATTCTTACTCTTCCTTCTTTCTCTCCTTTCTATCCTAATTATAAATTGATTGAACTGTAATTTCTACAAATCAGTTTTTATTATACAGACATCTTTGGATCTAACCTGCAGTGTAGCTGGTCTATTGTGTGACAATGAAGACTGGAAAAGATATGAACAGAAGTGGATATAAAGTACCCGGTGTAGAAAAAAAATTGGCAAGAGTTTTCTAGATGGGGAATAGCACTGGCAGAATTTTCCTTGAAGAATTTGGTATTGGATATGTACACAAATAAAGAATTTCATAATTTTTTTCCCCAGAAGTTTTTTTATATTCTTTACAAATTAATTAAATCACCTCAACATTACAGGTATGACATCATAAACCTAGCTTTTTCTTAGAATAGGAAATAATATTTGTTTTTCAGATTTATTCTGAGAATTATGATGTATAAAATCTCTATGTAGGGAATGGGAACAATCTTAGCAAAGATTAGCTGAACAAAAGCATCTTAGATTACTCTTTGGCATTTCCTACACCATCATATAGATGGTACTTGCTTAAACTAGATGTCTGCATTTCAGGTGGGTAAGATTGGATGAAACTAATTTCATCCTGTGGTTCTCTATGTCAGACTAAGAATTACTAAAAGCTAAAAGTAAAGAAAAATTAATCCCTTATTAGTTAAACAGGATGATATATATTTCTTTCATACTCCATCTCTGGAAAACCCATTTCTGTATGGGCATTTTATATTAATCTCTTTATCTCCTACTCATTCTGTCTCACATGAATTTTCCTTTCAGTCAATTTTTATTGTAATAATTTTTCAAGTTTTCTTTTCTTTTTAAAAGAGGACCCTTCCACTAGATCATGGTGCACTCACTCCAATTTTGAGTGTACCACTGCCTGATTTTCTCTTCATTCTCACTCCAGACAGCAAACACTGGAGGGTTCCTTAGACCACTTCTTATTCTCCACCTCACCTCCTCTTTTTTCTCTTGCTCCCCTCATCCTTTTTCTTCTATTTGATTCTTTCATTCTTTCTTTTCTTTTTTCCTGACCATATTCTAGCTTTTCTACAGAGAAAATTCTTCATCCTAGTTCTTAAAGCTCAGGGATGAATTCAACTACTTACTTAAAGCTGTAAGAGTAGTTTAAGTTAATTGGTTGTCTAGATAGTTAAAAAAGAAAAATAAAAATCTTCAGAAGGCAATTTTTTCCAATATTAATTTTCTCAGTCTATAGTAAATGGGTCACTTCTATTCAGATGCATTTGTCTGTTAGTAAAAGTCACCTAGGCCCTTAACTTTAAATAGATGCCTTGATTTTAGACAGCTTCTTCTCTCATGACTCCCTGTCAGGCTGACATATGAGCAACTTACTGACCCTTAAAGGAGAGGCACCCAATACAAGAACTCATCATTTCTTTTGATGGTATCTGCTGTGTGCTCAGCTCTTGTTTGGGTTTTCCTGGCTCTGAGAATCCCCATCCACCTGAATCTAGTGCCCAGACAAAGAATTTACCGCTGTTGCCACTGCCTACCTTGCTGAGTGCTGATTTGTGTGTTCAAATGCTATTTTAAATGTGCACGTGTATACACCTGCATTGAAACGCTATGCCATTAGTATTTGATTGTATGCAAACATGGCATATTTACATTTCCAAGTACATTTATGGATATATATATGTATATAAATGTTTGAATTAGCTACAATCAAACTAGCCCAAATTTCAGTTTTTTATAACCTGAATGATATTTCAAATTTCAAATTTCCTTGTATGTGGAAATTAATCTTAATAACAATTACTGATAGGAGCATCAACTTAGTAATTCAAAACATCCATGCCAATTATCTTATTACTTTATTATTGTATTACTGTCAATAATACTGTGTATTATTGTATTATTGTCAATTACCGAAATTATATTACTGAGCAGAGCTGATATTTTTCAGAAGAATTTAAAATAATTTAGTTTAACATAGCACCTGTTATCATTAGCACCTTATTAGGAAGTTTTATTTCAGAATTAAAACACACAGCTTTATATATAAGTGTCTGAAGAAAATAAATTTTTAAGCACTCTTTTTGTGTGAATTGACATTGTTTTCAGAAATGGTAGAGTAGAATGTTGATGGAGGATTTATGGGAGGATTTGTTATTCATTCTAAACAGTGTCTAATGTTTATGACTCCTACTAATTTCTGGTAAAATTTAGAGGTTTTGAGGGCTGGCTTGAGAATATGCTTGGCACCCACACTCTGCTTTTAGTTAACAGTGAAAGCAGGTGCTTTTTGTCAGCTCCTGTGAGCTCTGAGTGGATATTTGCCTCTGAATTTAGTATCATCATTTTTGCTGTCCTTCAATGTTTCAGCTTTCCAGTGTTTTTGGTCACTGGAACTGAAGGAGGTGAGAGAGACTGGTGTGTCCTCATTCTTTTGTACCAGTCAAAAATTAATTCAGGCTGGAGTACAGTAAAAGGATGGTTAATAGAATGGTCAGTTAAATAGATGGCATTTTTTGGAATAACACTAAAAGAAATAGATATATCTTGGTTAGGAAAAGAAGATCAAGAGTGAATACAGCTGAATGCCTCATGAGTTCTCCAGGATAATAAACACAAAGACCAACAAAACCTGAAGAGAATATGTATAAAATTATCAGGTCTAATTTAAGATGGAAGATATCTCACCACCAAGGTGGCAGATTAGGACAGCATTCTACCAGGAACAGAATGAATGAAATTACTGTAGGATCAAGTTTGATCTGTAAAAGAGGTAATAGGTAAATGTTGGCTGTCACAGCAGAGAAATGAGTTTGGCATGATCTTCAATCTCTTGAATGAATTTTCTTCAGTTATGCTATTGAAATATTTTTTATTTCAGTGAATCTGTTTCTAACTCATGGCAGTAAAAGTAAATTCATACACAATATCCTTCTTGTGATTGTCCAAACACAAGGAAAGATGCTGACGCCAGCACTCCATCTTCTAGCTTGACTACTCCAATATCAGGATTCCTTCCACAAAAGTCTTAGAAACAATATATTTTTATGTCTTTATCTGAGCATTCATGTAGAAAACCTGGACTAGCAAAATAATGATGTTTGAAATATTGCACTACCATAATTGCAGAGGAGTGAATGGAAGGTGTTAACACTTCTCACCTGCTCACTTATGGATTAAACAAAATTCTAGAAGTAATGCAAAAATACATCACAAACCAAATATTTTCATAATTTTATAAGATATAATTATATTATTGCATAAAAGGGAACTGCATGGCCTAACATTTTCTCTTCTAGCAATGCTGGACTTCTGGGCTGAAGTTGGTCTTCTGTGTAGAAATTATTTAAAATTTAGGACAATAATAACTGCTCAAGCTAGTGTATTGGTGTTTCTTTTCCTTTAGCCAATGATACTTCTAACTAACGTAGTTTTTTAAACACTACAATATATATTGTATATATATTGACAAGACAATTGTATATTGTATATACATCAACATATATTGTATATATATTGACAGTTGTATATATATTGACAAGAACAGCACATTTTGGAGACAGAAAAGCCAAAAGAGTCTTTTCCCATATTAAATTGAAATAGCATGTAAGTAGATGAAAAGAAATAGAGCAGTAAAAAAAAAAAAAAAAGAAACGACAAAAAAACAAACCCAAGATCTCTCCAGAAAAACTGAAAACCCCCAAGAACTGATGAACAAAAGCGAAACGAGGAGGAGAGGGAAAACTCCAAAACCTTAAGTCTTTAAAATCTTTGTTACAATCTAAGTTTTTCAGAGCTTGAGGGAAATGAAAATTTTTTCAAGAACTTTTACTTTTCTTTAATTGCAATCACATTTTTATTTAGCCACAAAGTGCAGATGCACGTGGTCTGTAACCTGCACTGGTCTGCAGTGTGTGATCCTGACATACAGCCTCCAGTGCCTATCCTGAGTAAACGTGTGTGTGTGGATAACATGGGAGCTTCCAGCCAGCACAACTGCCTTTGAGTTTGGCTCCTAAAACAGGAGCTAACAAAAAAACAAGGCTAACAAAAAGAAAATGAGGGAAATCATTCTGTTGCTGTGTTACACTAATGTGGAATGTCAGAGAGGAATGGATTTTATCGTAACTCAACAGGAAATTTAAAGCCTAGGGATATGACATGGAGCAGAATCTGTTGGCCTGGTCCCACACGTCATTTAACCAGCTTTATCTGTTTCTGCTGAACCATAAACACCAATTTTTCAAACAATGCAAATTACATCAGATAAATGTATTATAGCCATACGTATTCACAGACCGATAAATTGAATAAATATGCCATTTATTTGATTTAGCTAAATGTAGAATTAATTCTCAGTCAATGAAAATATACTGGATTCATAATTATTTTCTAAATTTTTATTTCCTTTTCCCTTAAGATACAAATTTTCTTGAAGTTTCCCTAAAACTTCACAAGAAACCAGTGGAAACCTCTTTGAAGTCATCTTATTCTCTTCTCCACTGTCGGTGTTTGGCCTGCTTGCAAAATCACAGAATCATAGAATCATTTAGGTTGTAAAAGACCCTTAAGAACACTATTCACTCCTGGCGGGATTTCTCTGGGAAGGATAACGCGTGACTTGTATTTCAGAACAGTAGTTCTCTAGCAATAAGCACAGATTGCTCAGTTCTTCTCTGCTTCTAGATTCAGGCCTTGAAACGTCTGAGCTTTCCAAGATGTAACGTGCCATGTCTAGAGAGTCAAGCAGTGAGGTGCTAATATGCTACAATACTGAAAAACAGGCTGTAGCACAAAGCAAATTAAACAGCTGCAATTTTCAAGGAGATATTGATTTTCCCCTGAAGAGCTGATTTACCTCTACAATTTGTTGTATGGTTTCCTATAGCTAGTACTTGTTATAGTCACCGGTGGGTGAAAGTTCAGAGCAGATTGTATTTTATCCAAATTGTTAATACATCTTTCTACTAATAATTTTCCAAAGAAGTGCTGGATATTCCAATATCCCATAATAGGAATATCTGATAGAAATGTAGGATCTGCAGACTTCTTAACACATACATTTAAAAACAAAATGATAATATTTTCCTTTAAAAATAAAATTTTAAAACTAAAATAATTTTTTAAAGTATTTGAACATATATCAAGGTTAATAAATATAAACCTTTAAATCCAGCATAATTTAAGCAAACTTTTGAGGCACATTTCAGGCTTAGTAAAGTCTATGTCCTTCCATTAGGGTTATTTTAGCCACTTGGAAATATTTTACAGGAGCAATCAATTTTTCTATTAGGAAAATCAAAATACAAACCACTTCTCTTTACTACCCTTGCTGAGCAAAGACATGCTGGATATGGAATGTAATACAAGAACCATGCCCCAAAGTATATTCTGCCTTATGAATATGAATTTCATGTTACTGGGCTTTTATTCTTCATAACTATAATGACACAACTTAAGAAAGCCTGTAAAAAAGTGGGTTTTTTTTTGATGACTACACAGGGCAAGAAAAACAAAACTCAGCTGAGCATGGCTCACAACATCAAAGTTAAGTGGCAATTACTGTGGATGAGGGATTCAAATAAAACCTTAGAAAGGATCTCAAAAGGATTCTCTAGGATTTCTCAAAAGGCATGAAGTAAATCAGAGTTGCTGGTAATCCATATGATGAAATTATTGGTTCCACTGATCATAGGACACACATATAGCAACAACCTCTAATCACCAAATTGAGATTCAGTGAAACAAAAACATTCAGAAAGTATTTATGTTTGACATATGTAAAGCAACATTTCTGCTAAATCACAAGCAACATGAACTGTTTGATATTTTCCCATGATTATTTACTTCTGATTTGGAAACAGGTTTTTGCTCCAGTCCCATCAATATTCAAGCAAATACAACGTGTCCTTATTCCTAGTTCTGAGCTAATTTGGGTGTACAACTCCTACAGCAGAAGCAAATTGAATCTTCTTTTGATGAAAAAGCTGTCCGTCAAGAAGAGCTGTTTTATCTAAAACTTCCTTTTTTGAGAGAATATGTCAAATTTTGACAACATGATTTACAGGAAAAAGATTACATGATATATAGCTTATAGGTTATATGAACAAAATCAAAATATTTTACTCCAATGTTATTAGAACTTTTAAATGCAATTTGTTTTCCAATTCTGATGATTTATACTACTCTGTAATAAAATAAAGGCATTTGAGATTTCAAAACAACATTAAAATATATAATCTCTTCTGAAGCAGCTAAATTTTTTTTTGCTGTGCTGCTAGTGTAAGCAAAAGACAAAGCACAAAATAATTTTTTGAGATGGAATTAAATGAAAAAAACTTCTTTCAGTACATGAATGTTTTCCTCTATTCATCTCTTCTTTCCTTGATTTGAGATAACTTTCAGCTGCTCAGCTATGAACTTTCTTTTCGTTTGAAGGCCCTAAATCAGACAACGATGCAATCACAGATTCAAAGGATGGTTTGTATTGGAGTGGACCCTAAAGATCATTTAGTTCCAAGCCCCCTGTTGTGGGCAGGGACTTCCACTAGACAAGGTTTCTCAGAACCCCATCCAACATGGCCTTGAACACTTCCAGGGACATGGACTCCATAATTTCTGGGAATCCTGGGAATCCTATTTCTGTGCCTTACCACCCTCACAGTAGCGAATTTCTTCCTGATATCTAAGCTAAACCTATCCTCTCTCAGTTTAAAGCCACGCCCTCCTGTCCTACCATGAAAATCTCTTGCAAAGAGTCCCTTTCCTGCTTTCCTGTAGACCCCTTTAAGTACTTGAAGGTTGTTCCAAGGTCTCCTCAGAGCATTCTCTTTTTCAGGCTGAAGAGACTCAGCCTGTCTTCATAGGAGAAGTGCTCCAGCCCTCTGATCATCCTCATGTCTCTCCTCTGGACTCACTCCTACAGGCACATTGCCTTCTTATATTGGAGTCCCCAGAGATGGATGAAGTACATCACACAGAGTCTCAGGAGAGGAGAACAGAGGGGCAGAACCCTTCCTGACATGCTGGCCACGTTTCTTTAGATTAGCAGCCCAGGATACAGTTGGCTTTCTGGACTGCAAGTGGACAATGTTGGGTCACATTGCGTTTCTCATCCACCAACAGCCCCAAGTCCCTCTCCACATCTGCTCGCAATCCATTCTTCTCCCAGCCTGTATTTTTGCTTTGGGTTGCCCCAAGCAGGCTCAGGACCTTACACTTGGCCCTGTTGTACTTGAGTTTTGCACAGGCCCATCTGTCAAACCTGAAAGACAACATTGTAAGACAAAATTTTATTCCATCTTCTGTATCTTGAATATAACAGAATCTTTTGCCTTTCGTATTTTTTTATTCCCCACCTTCTCCATCATTTTCACACACGTTGCTTTTTCACTATTTGATAATCTTCCTCCAGCCCTCTTGTAATAGAAATTGTTAGTTTACACAGGTTAATCTAACCCTGATTATCCCACTTCAACTGGGACTTGTTAGTATTTAGTCTTGATAACTATATGGGTTCAGAGGTTTTTGATGAGCAATACTACTGGTTTTGCTATGGGAAACATCAAAATTAAGGTGGCTTTCTGAAAGACAACAGTGTGGATCTAAGCTATGTGAGAGTTTATTAGCCCATATGATTAGGCTGAAACTAATTGGTTGTTTTAAAAATGTTTATGTCTCATAGATGATGGATGATGGAACCTAAAGGACTTCTGGTTCAGGAATGCAGTCAACAGAACTCTATTTACTTAAAATCATCAGGAAACAAACAAACACAAACCATTCTAAGTGGGGAAAAATTATACAAAGTAATGACTATATTAATTTCCATATTTTTTCCTTTTTTTGAAGTGAATAAGTTTAGTGGGGCTCATACATAAAATATATGTAAACATTTTAGCTATTCAAGACTCAAAGAATAATTCTATCTATCTTAGACCTGGGAATATGCATGATAAAAAAATACCAACTCTCTTATCAAAATTCAACTTATTCGATGACAAAACTCTGTGAATCACAGAAGGCTAACAAATAGGCAAGGGCAGTCACAGGTTATGGTGACTTTTGTTCCTTAGCCTTTAAGAGACAAAACTGATACCACATTTGGGGATTCATTTCTAATAACGTCTCTTCCAGTAAAGTGACTGTGCTCTCCAGCCTCTCTCAGAACACTCAGCGTGAAGCACGGATATGGCAGGGCTGAGCTGCCTTTTGTAATTTATTCATGAAAGTAAAGATATATTAGGTGGAGATATGCAGAATGTGCAGAGATAGATAATGATCCATCAGTCAGCTGCAGGCTGTGGAGGAAATGAGGACATCATTGTTCCCTTGAATGTATGCACTGTGCTCTACAAGGATGTGGCCAGAGGTAGGAAGGAATATGGATCTACTGTCAGCCCCTCTGCAGAATGCTGACAGCTGCATACTCCTTGAGAGCTCCCTGCTGAAGGTACAGTCTGAAGGAGAATGTCTCAGGCAAACCTTGGATTTAATAAAATGCTGTAACGGGCCCTAGAGAATGTAATGCAAGATTTTTTTTTTCTATGCAGCAAATAGTCACCTGACAACCAAATAAAGTAAGAAGGATGTAGTCAGCTTCCAGAGGTCTCTGCTTCAACCAGACCTTCCCAACTGTGCAGTCATTCCCCCGTGTTGGTACCTTATCTATGCACCATGTGACTTAACTTTGTACTTAAACTTTGAATTTGAATGGAACTTTTTTCCTTTACTGTGTTTCGAAAGAATATTTTCATACCTTTTCTTTGTGATAAATGGATTATAGAAACAAATGTTAGTATTTAGTCTTATGGTACTTATAACCACAAGTGCTTCTTTTGCCTTGAAAGAATTTTAATATATCCTGTTTCAGCAGTAGTTAAAAACTAAATATCCATTATTTTGCATATTGCAATAAGTCTTCAGTAAGCCTAAGCGAAAATCCTTATTTATAATAGATTACTGAAGTTATCCTAAATATTTACAATGGTTGCAAATAAAATTAAACTGAAACAATAATATGCATATTATTGAATCCTTGGTAGTTTGCAAAATATGCTAACAGTTTCTATAAATATGCAGACTTAGGACTGCTTTGTTGCAGACCCTTGCTACTTTGCTCACAATATCACAGATTCACAGTTCCATATAGTTATATAAAAGGTATGAAATAAAGTCAAGCTATTATCAGTCATAGTGCTAATTTTAGTGTTATTGGCCTCACAGTTTCACAGAGAACACAATATACCCAGTGATAGCTGCAAAATACACAAATTAATTATTAGAACTCTAACCCGGATTTCTCTTGATGTCTTTACTTAAGTAAGATTTAAATATTTTGGAAATTTCAGCCTCATATTTTGATGGCTGTACAATGAATTTGATCAAGACAATGTTATATTGGTTCTCTGCAAAAAAAAAAGGTATATATAACATAAATATTAAGGCATTTTTGCGTGGTGCATTTGTTATAATTTTGAAGACAAAAATAAATCTTTAGTTCAGTAGTAAGATTAGTAGGTGGTATCTCAAGTCTTTCAGCTGCAAGAAAAGCTGCAGATTATAAGGATAAGTAGATTTAAGGAATATAAGTAATTTGGACAGGAAAGATCTTTTGTATCTGTGTAGACTAAACTAAGGGGATGTCTGTGGGGCCTTTATACTCACTAGTGTGACCCTCCAAAGTTCTGCAGTGGGCTTGAAATGTATGGATACAAGCCAGGTTCAGTCTGGAAGAAATATAGCTTAATTCACACAATCCTGCACCAAAATAATAAATCTTTTCTCTCCAGACTGCAGTGGTTATGCAGCTATACTGGGTCTCAGCTTCGCAAGCCTTGGAAACTACATTGAGTTCCATTGTATGGTCTAAATTCACTCTAGGCATTTGGCTGCAGGGCGATTGTAGGCACCTTCCTTTTCAGCACACTTCAAAGACAGAAGCTATGTCTACACTGCTTATTGTGTCAGGGACATTTCCTGAAAATGATAAAATTAGACACCAATACTTTTTGGATTTCATTGTGTTCCTTTTCAGAAACCTGCATTTTAATGAACTGAACTTTTATGGCACATCACAAGATATCATCTAGAAACTGTAATTCTGTGCTAATGAAGCACAGGTATTTTTCACTACCAGGTAATTTTTCCAGGGATTTTTGTTTGATTTGGGTTTTATTGAATGGAGACATTTTTCTTGTAGGAGACGTTAGCTGTTTACATAGTTAATGTTATCAGACGGATTGAAGTGGAGATACAGCCATAACTAGATTCTGCATGCACAATGACTCAATATTTTCTCCTAACCTGAACACATAGGTATAAAAGGCTATGTTACACTTATGGTAGAAGTGAACCAGCAACATACTCCTGCTGCAAAGGCAAAGGGTTACATCAGACTCAGCATTGCCAGCAGGTTGAGGGAAGGATCACCTCCCCTTCTACTTAGCACTGGTGAGGCCACACTAAAAGTACTTTATCCAGACCTGAGATCTTTGGCCCAAGAGACATAAGGCCATATTGGAGACAGCCCAGAAAGAGGCCAGAAGAATGGCCCAGGCAATCACTAACTGTATGAAGTCTAACAAAGTGCTGGATTCTGCATCTGGAAAGGAGCAACTCTAGATGTATGTTCAAACTAGGGAATGAGAGGCCAGAAAGCAGAGCCGTGGAAAGGGATCTGGGAGTCCTGGTTGATGGAAAGTTGAACTTGAGGCAGCAGTGCCCTGGCAGCCAGGAGGGCCAACTGTGTCCTGGGGGGCATCAGGCACAGCATCACCAGCCAGGCAAGGCAGGGGATTGTCCTGCTCTGCTCTGCACTGGGGCAGCCTCACCTTGAAGACTGTATGCACTGTTGGGTACCACAGTGTGAGACATTGAGCTATTAGAGAGTGTCCAAAGGAGGGCAACAAAGATGGTCTTGAGGGTAAGTGATTGAGGTCACCTGGTCTGTTCAGCCTGGAGAAGACGAGACTGAGGGAACACCCCATTGTGGTGTACAGGTTCCTTGTGAGGGGAAGAGGAGGGGCAGCCACTGATCTCTTCTCTGTGGTGACCAGTGATAGCACCTGAGGGAATGGCCTGAAGCTGTGTCTAGGGAGATTTAGGTTTGACATTATAAAATGTTTCTACACTCAGAGGATGGGTGGGCATCAGAACAGACTTCTCAGGGAAGTGGTCACAGCACCAAGCCTGACAGTTTAAGAAATGTTTAGACAGTGCTCTCAGGTACATGGTGTGAATCTTGGTGTGGTCCTGTGAGCAGCCAGGAGTTGGACTTATATGATCCTTTTGAGTCCCTTCCAACTCAGGGAATTCTATGATTCTATGATCCTATGATTAAGGATCTAGAGCATCTCTCTGTTGAGGAAAAGCTGAAAGAGTGGGCACTGTTGAGCATGGGAAAGAGAAGGCTGAGGCGGAAATCTTATTGATGTGTTCAAATATCTGAGGGATGATGCAAAGAGGACAGAGCTTTTCAGTGGTGCTCAGTGACAGGACAAGAGCCAACAGGCACAAACTGCAATACAGGATGTTACCTCTGAACATGAAGAAACACTTCTTCGCTGTCAGGGTGACTGAACACTAGCACACGTTACCCAGGGAAATTTTGGAGTCTCCCTCTTTGGAGATATCCAAAAGTTGTCTGGGCTTGGTCTTGGTTAGCTGGCTCTATGTAGCTGTACTTGAGCAGATAACCCTTAGAGGTTCTGTCCCATCTCAACCATCCTGTGATTATATGAAATCACTCCTTGTATTTCTATTAACTATTGATAGGGTGTAAAGAGGAAATTATGGCAATTATATTTGCTGTGATCCATTATCTCTCCAAGATTTCATTTCCACACTGCATGTTTAGATGGAATGGGTCTTGTACCAGGTGGTGCTTCTGGGCATGCACAACTTATGCAGGGAGCCAATTGCTGGAACTCTTTGGGTCTGCTTTGCCTGGGGGTGCTCCAGAGCTGCACAAATGAGTGACTTTTGAACAGGACATCAAATGCCTCACAATCACTCCTGAGTGTGTACTACAAAACCCTCAGACAAATTCACATTAAAAAAACCACATTACACTAATTTGTTAATGTGGAGCAGACAGAGAGCCTAGTCTGTATCTGAAATCAATGACAAGAGTTACAATAAACTATGAATATGGCTTAAGACAGATCTGTTTATTTATTTTTCCATTTGCCTCTTCCTGAAAACCGAATCATGTTTGTCAATATTTCTAGTTTATTCTAATTTTATTTATTCTGATCACCCAGAAAGTCAATATATTTAAAATCACACTAGTGTATGAAGAGTGCTCTTTGCTGTATGACACCCCTTCTGCTCTATAATTTTGTTAGAAAGAGGAGTATGTCACAAGTTAGCACAGATTTTAGACACTACAGTATACCCCAACACTTTCTTTTCTGAGCTTAACCTGGCTGGACTTCCGGTCTTTGCTGTAGCCAGACCTTTCCAGCAAAGCCTAAGTCTTATTCCCTGTGTTGCTCATCTATCCACAACCAGTTCCTAAACTCCTTGTATGAATAATTTCTCAGCCTTGTATTTGAACATTTAGACCTTTCCGTTTTCAAATTACTTTGGACCTAGTTGCTGCCTTTTTAGAGACAGAGAGTTTCTCAGGCCCACTCCAAATGGTAGCCTTCTACAACCCTTGTGTGGCTTCAAGAGTTGGGGAAAAAAAGAAAAGGCCCATGTCCTGGGGGTTCCTAGAACCCATGAGGATATCCAGCTTGTGTGACAAGGAGGAAAAGCAGGTCAGCTGCAGCCAGGAAGCCAATTTTCTCTCACAA
Organism: Leptocoma aspasia; assembly: GCA_013399835.1. Classification (NCBI taxonomy): domain Eukaryota; kingdom Metazoa; phylum Chordata; class Aves; order Passeriformes; family Nectariniidae; genus Leptocoma; species Leptocoma aspasia. The sequence continues at coordinate 113,569 of VXAX01002095.1, forward strand.
ACCTGGTGGTGCTTACTTATACATTCTGAATCTTTTCTTCAGTGACATGTTAAAAAATTTGCCAATGGAAAAATGAATAACCAGAACACACTGAGATAACTGTGTTGTGACAAGGATTTGTGGTCCAGTCAGTGACATGGACAGAATGTACAGCATCAGTCACTGCTGACCTTCAGGAGCACTGTGTATCCAGAGTCCTGTGTCAAATGATCTGGAAAGATACTTAGTCTAATCTTACTTATGAAATACATCAAATTTCAATGAAATCCAAATAAAAATGTTCTTTATTACTACAGTAGAGAACTCAGTAAGATTTTCAGCTCAATAAAACCATTCCAGAGAGATGAAGACACTTTGAAATCACAGATCTGAAAAATGTGAAAATGTGAAAAATCTGGACAAGTTTGTGCCTTTCCGGTATATTTGAGCACAGAAGTACAGGACTTACAAGGTAGATAGAGAAGAAAGACTGAACCCCTAACATTGAAAAAATACAGGAAGAAACCCCAAACCTTTCCAGAGGGCATATATACCTTCCAGTCTTCCTTGTCCTGCTGCATTCTTCACTCACATCTGATGGAAGAAGCTTGTTCTGGAAGGAAACTGATTTGCAGGAAAAATGCATTCCTTGAATTCTTGAAGAGAGACAGGTTTAATTTACACTGTACACAGAAAAAGCTACTTCATACCTCCTTAAGGTACCTAATATTTTCAAATGCTAGGAGTTTTGGTAGTAAAAATATATTCCTGCAAATCAGTCCCTCCTTGCACAGTGTAATCCATCTGATTTTTAAGACTATATGTGCATGCAGCAAGAAGTGTGCCTTGCTTGTTTAAGGCTATAATTTTAAATTCCACCTTCTCAGAAAAATATGCACCCAAATTGTGCTATGCAAAAGCCACTGAGGGTCTGATCTCAAACAATATCAGCCTAAGGTTTGAAGAAGAATCTACTGACCTCTAAAAAAGCTGCTTATTTTTCGCTTTCCAAATACCTGTATTTCAGGAACCTTTTACCTAGACTTAGCATATTGAATCTGTGCACACTTAACTTCCAAAAAAATCTCAAATTAACATATGGAATTTTGAGCATAGGACAGCCTTCACAATGAAAGTACTGAGCCCTCACTGTGGGAGACTGATATGCCAGAGAGAGAGACAGAGAGAGAGAGACAGAGAGAGAGGTGGAGAGGTGTCCAGGAGCTTTTCCTTTATGAATCCCTCTCAAGGACAGCAAGGCAGCTTCTTGGCAAAGCCAGCTCTGTTGCCAGCCTGGGCCTTTTTCAGAGGTAGAGGATCTGGTTGGAAAGTTTAATGATTTTTGTTTGTTTTGGTGAAGTAGAAAAAATTGCCTCGTTTACTTACATAAAAGACACAGAATTAACTTTTGTGGGAAAATAGAGAAAAATTTCTAAAGAAAATTTCCAGGGAAACTGTACCTAAAAACTGATGAATCTGAGGGCCACTTACTTTGTCTCTAGACAATGTTGTACTCTCTACCACAAATATTGTAAAGGCTGTAGATGTACTTGCTCAGATTGGGAACTTACTTTACAAGCACTATGTAAGTATAGGCAGGAACTGGGTACTGGATAGAATTAATATACTTTGGAAAACTATTTTTTTTTTATTTTTAGGTCACAAAGCATCAGAAAATTTGAACAGAGTGATATGTTTAAGGGACACAGCAGGGTTTCAACTAAGAAATATTGTTGGCATGGGACACATCACATCTGAGAACCCATTGGTATTATTCTATCATCTACTGATTGTGCTGCTACTTCAGAAAACAATGCAGGACAGCTGGCTAAATTGTTTTTGAAATATCATCTTGGAGACAGTTTTCGTCTCTTAAGACCCCAAGTGGCAAAAGCAATTGAAGGGACTATAACACAATCAAATAGATGTAATATAAAGGCAAATAGGCAGGAGAACTCACAGTTTTCTCTCCAAAACAGCAGGATATAGTAAAAGATTGCAGGAAAGGAAGAAAAATAAGTGAAACAGAGGTGTAATAAAAAATCCTGGATCCAGCAACATGACTTTTAATTGCAAATCATAGAGCAGCAGGACAAAATCAAGGACAAATTTTCCAGAAACCAAGAGATAAAACTGGTTTTTCTTTGATAAATATTTTGTAGTTTTGCATTTTTATTTTAAATAAGTAAAACATGACAAAAATTTTAATGGAGTTATATTTTTGAAGTTTATAACTTGTTTAGGACCATAGTTTCTGCCGAAAATTACAGTGATACATGCTATAATAATATTAATTTTTATCATTGGCTTTCACTCAGATCTTGCCTGTTACTGTCCCTATCATTATTTGATTTGACAAGGAAAGTAATCATTGTCCTAAAAAGACAAAACTAAGAACTTTTACCAATCTGGTAAAAAATGTTAGAAATTCAAGTGGTTTTAACACTCAAGCATATGGGGCATTTCTTACATACTGTTCATTTCTCTTCATGTCTTATTTTCCTTTCACTTTTAAAAATTCCTTTTTTTCCTTCTATCAGTCTTCTTTTGAAGGTTTTCATTGTTTTTCCTTCATAGAATTTATTTGAATATATTTAGCAAAAGAAGTAAGAATATTTATTTTGAGAATTCTTTTTAAATGTCTGCTGTTCTTTCAGGATAAAAATTTTGATGTTCAATGCAGACTTGGACATTCTGTGTGTCAGTTTCTTATGAAAGCATTGACTACTATGACTAGTAGGCTACACCCTTTGGAGAGAATATGGGTTTTATACATAACATGTTGCACATAATTAAAAAAAAAAAACTAGCTGCATAAAAACTACTACTCTAAAATAAGACTGTGTAGTAAATTTAACAACCAGAATGGTACAACATTCTATCCAATTCTTATTTGTAAAACATCATCATAAAATTGAGAAATTTGATAATAAAAAGCAGTATTTTCTAAATAAACTTCAAGTTACATCCACATTCATTCTAGCTATTGGATTAATGAACTAGAGCCCTGCTCTGTTTTCTCTGAAATCAGTGGAAAATTGATTTTAATGGGTAACAGAAAACCTCTCAGAATTCAGATGTTCTTCCAGTACTTAACTGAAAACTTTAACTGGGTAAACATCTGTTAGAGACAATAAAAATTAAATCAGAAGAAAACTCACACATTACCTTAAATGAATACAAAAAATAAAATCTTTTCTATTGTAGGTAACAGCTGCTCTTACTCATTTATCTCAGGGCAAAATAGAAGAATATACTTGCATCAGCAAGTGTTCTGTATCATACTGGTGATCTTTTCCATTTGTAGAGGAAGTGATTTATTCCACTTTCACCTAGACTTCTATAGCACAACAGAGATATCAGCTCATAAGCAAAGAGCATGTTACCTAATTGCATTCCAGATTTCTTTTTTCTGACTGTTCAAAGAACATTCTGGGGTTTTTGGGACAGTGCAACCACAGAGCAATAACATTCTCTGCTTGCAGTGACGAAACTGCAAAGGGTTTTAAGGGTAGAATGTTTAAAAATTGTAATGTGAAAATCAGCCATTTTTTATTATTGCCCTGCAATGTCAATTCTTAATGATAAGAAGTATGCAGTTATCATCAATTTTGCTAAAAGAAATCAAGACTGAAAAGAAAGCAGGCTGTGAAGGAAAGAATGCTAGAGACAAATGGTTCAGCTCAGGAGAACAATGTGACAAACACAAGGTCTGTGGAAAAATGACTTTGCCAGACAATTTGCCAGATCACAACTCCTGCCCAGAGATGCCTGAAAGTTACATTGCTAACTGGGCAAGAAATTGTACTGACCTTTTCACTGTATTACAAGCATACTGTTATAACGTGATTGCTATTGAAATTGATTTTGGTAGCAGCACAGAAGGCTCATTTTTGTTGCTCATTGTGTGTTTGTTTTCAAACAGTTTAAACTCATCTTGGTGCTGTGTAACAATATTCCTTTCTGCAGACTGAATAAACTGTATTGATTAATCATAACCTTAAACCCATGTACAGAAAACAAAAACCAAATTCCTCCTGATATTACATAAGGTACACGCCTCAGTCTAAAATTCATAACATGATTCTTTTAATATGACCATGGAGCAATTATTTAAGAACCAAATAAACAAAAAGGATTATGACCTTAAAGCCTTTTCAAACAGCTCTAGCTATAATGTTAACTGCAAATTATGCGGAGGTAACTTACCATACAATAACTATTGAAAGAAGGCAATCTCCCTGTCTGATGGGAGTTTGGATTACATTAAATGTAATTGTTGTATGTAGTTCTCCTGTAATTAGTAATGTGGTAGCCTGCTTACATATTACTATACTCTATATTTGTTTATTATAAAGATAATTAAGAAGAACTCCTTTATAGTGTGAGGGATTTGTATTTCTAATATAGCAAAAAAGTAGAAATAGTGATGAAATTTAATTCGGCATCTGACTACATCTCTGTTTTCATATTTTGTGTGTAACAGAATGAATAAAATATATAGTGATGAGGCAACCCCTCAAAAGTTTCACATTTTAAAGCCTTCTCATGAGAAAATTCACATCTCCCAGTGAAAAAGACCTCCCAGTCTCATTCATCCCTCTCATTCATCCATCTCATTCATCCCAGCTGCCCCTACCCTGATGGACCCACAAAAATAGAAAAATTATTTAGTCTTTTTATCTTAAGAGCACCTGCAGAGGTCTGGGAATGAAAACAAAGTAAGTGTTAACTGCTTTGTGCATTATTAAGAGATAAAGTGTAATATGGTGTTGAATGAGTATTTCTGAGACTCTCTTGCTATTCATCTTAAGTTACGTAGTGTACCTATAACAGATTATGACGTATTCACAGTGGAGTCATCTATTATCATACATTTAATGTGGTGTTACAGTCAGGAAGAAAAATAATTCAGATTACAAATTTAAATACTGAAGCATAACAGTAGCTCAAGATAAAACCTATATATGGATTTTTCCATTAGCACAAGAGATAAATTCTTATGCTATGAGGCTGATGGGCTTGGTTCTAGAAGTATACTAAATTAATAGCAGTACATGATGGCTAATAACTTTTACAAAGCATTAAACTGCCCTAGGTGTTGCTAAGACATTCACATATCAGGAGATACCTGGAGTACTTCCACAAAGAGAAATGTGTTGCTGGAACATATTATAAGCTTCTCTGTGTGTAGGCCTGCAGATGAAATTTCCCATGGGAGAACATCCTTTTGCTGTCTTTTTACTCTGTATAAGCTTTCTATAAACAAAATATCTGTGTGTTCTTCAAGGACGTTTTAGATTCTCTCTGCCTGTCTCCTTGGAGTGGGAGAAGGAGCTGAAGGACTGTTATATCTTTCTGATATTGTAAGCACTCTAAGATTCTTCTACAGGGCAGTGAAGAAGAAACATCTGAGCTCTGTACCTGGGCACATTATAGCCCAAAGTCCTCTGATTATGGAGTCATTTTAATAAATCATATTAGCCTTCTAAAATTATTGTCAAGAGTCCTTTTTCAATGCATGGACCACGGCAATAAGAAATGTATCTGCCCATGCAATCACAGCCATGTGGAAAAACAGAAAATGGTATTAGTATGGAAGAAGAAAGCAAATATTTTGTGACCTTGCAAAAATTATACAATAATATAAATTTTTATCTTTGGTTTTCACTCAGATCTTGCCTGTTACTGTTTCTATAATTTTTTGATTTGACAAGGAAAGTCATCATTGTCCCAAATTACAATAACAGAAAGGGCATATTAGGCATTAGTGACAGAATAACTTATCAATCAAGTAAGAGCTTATAAGCAAATACTGCCAACACTATTTAATTTGCAGTGATGGAATCAAGATATGGCAACAGCTGCTATCTCAGCTATAGGGTGAAATTCCCTACAGACTTCTTTTAGGAAGTACCAGGGGAAAAAATGCATGAAAATGGAAAATAACAAAGAGTTTGATCCTCCTCTCCACTGGAAAAAAAACCAAAAACATTCCTCATTAATTGCAAAATAAATCATAAACATGCTCTTCAAATAGCTGTTTTTGATGTTTTAACATAGGATAAAAAGAAAGTTCAGAATCTCAGTTTATAAATGTAATTTTATTAAGCAAAAAATAAATGGGATTAATGCTGACTATATTAAGTCAAATGGCTCAAGGAAACTTAAATTGTATGACATGTCATTTAAATATTTTATAGGTAACAAACACTTGGCTTATGTTAGGCTTATTATTATGTTTAATAGTAATAATTGACATGACTCTCTACAGATTAAGCAAAGATATTTCAAAGTTCTCATATTGGCAAAACATGCCCAGGAAGAGGGCTTTGCTTATTCTGAGTGTGCAAAGTTGAATATAGTAACTGCAACTCAATTTTGACAGCAACAGAGAAAATAAGAGAAAATCTTTTCATCAAGCCTTAGTATTTGCAGATAGAAAAATACACTCATGTGGATTTGCCAAAATAATAACTCAATTTTGGGGCAATTATATGTTCTTTGAAATTGTTGGTTGCTGTTTACAAATCATGAGCCTACAATGTATTTGCCATTTGCTATCAACACAAACATTACATGTCTTTCTGGATACACAACTGTATTAATAATAAAAATTAATCTTTCTGTTGGAAACTTGAGAAAACCCTACAATCAAGATTTCTTTTTCTTAACCTAGACAAAGTATACCAGACCATGCTAAAAGAAGCAGTCTCAGCCTGTATGAAGAAGCAAGTAGATGATGCATTTTAAAAGGCCATTGTAAAATTTATTGAACTTACTGCCTTCCTCTTGTAGGTCTTACTGGTTTCTTGTAGTCAATGGAATTTTTACCTGTGCACTAAGAGCAGAAAGGGAAATGTCTGTATTACTCTGAGTTGATAGAAAGGGAAAAAATGTGAAGACACAATTAAAAAAAAAGACATTTTCAACAATTATTCAGACAATAAATTAACTTTACTGCTTAAGATATTATATAGGCTCCAAAAGAATTGTTTGGTTTTGGTTTTGGTTTTGGTTTTGGTTTTGGTTTTCCCAGGCCCTCTACCACAATATCCAAAACAATGTACCATTAGATTTGGAAACATTCTTTAAAAAATGTAATTATTTATATTCCTATGCTAATCCAATCATAATCAACCAAAGAATTCATAGTGATTTATTTGGCAGCTGGATAAGGTTATACTTAAATACAAATCAAAGTGACAACATATGTGCTGACTTTCACCATAAGCAGGTTGACTGGACTTCATTTTGAAATGTTCAAAGAGAAGTTCTGTCTTCACAACACATCTGGAAGAGAATTTAATATTGTTCTCCATGTACCTTTCTAAACAGTAAAATTTTAACCCCCTTTAATCATATAATTTTGGGAGTGGCTTTCAGGATTTTTGTACTCTGATTGCAATCCTAAGAATTTTCTTCTTACATTAGAAGTTTTTTAACTTTTTTAATTATTTGACAGAAAGAACACTTTTTTCAAGGAAATGAGTAAAAATACCCAAATTATTCTAATTCTTCTGTAAAGAATAAAATGAATATGAAATAGAATGAAATGTGGCTATCCAAGCTGCACTTTAACCCTGACCCTACAGTAGTGATTAATGAAGTGCTCTGGTTTGTTTCCAAATTCATGAAAGTCTTGAGTGTACATAAGTCAGCTTTCATCTCCAAAAATTTAGCAGTAGATAACAAAAGATTAAATTGTTTCATTCTTTTACTCTTCAGCTGATCATAATTCTGGCTGCCAGGAAAAAGAACTCAAAAACCAGAATTCTCAACTCTAGATGATTCCTTTTTTTGTGTTCTAATCTTCCCTCTTTCTTGAGCCAAATATTTTTCTTTAAATTTAAAATCACAGTGTGAAAATATTAATGATTTTAAAATTAAAGCATTAACATTTTTGAAAAATATGTCTGTCAATTTCAAATAAATAGTTACCTTGTGTAAGTTCAGAAAACAATTTTTTGTTCTTTCTAGGAAAATGGTGGTAGCAGGAAAGTAGATTCATTATAAAACATAGTAAGAACACTATGGTTTCCTCTTGATTCATCAGCTCAATGGTTTGCATCCATATCTAGGTTGCAGAAAAATCTTGCTTTTCTCTTGTGTCTGAAGGGATTAGCAGGAATGCATGCCACTTCTTTGAAGAGTGTTTGCATCTGCATATCACTCTTTTGAGAAGTGATTCTCTACATCCCCCTTGATAAAGAGTTTAATTTAATCTGTAGTATTTAAATATTCATGTAGTGAGCAAAAGTAAAGAAAATAAAACCTGTAGTTAGTTTGGGACAGTTACTTGCTGTCATGGTCAATGTTATGGTCAATGGCTGAAACATTATTAGGAAGTTTTGCCCTTTATGGAAAACTGTATAAAGAAGCTGCGACCACCAAAGCCAATCCCTACCTGAATATGCCTGACTGGAACTTTGGATTGTGAATTAAGCCACCTACTTAATTCACCTAATTAAGTAGGTGGCTTAATTCTACTTAATTCACTTAATTAAGCCACCTACTTAAGGAACTTGAGATAGATAAAGGTGGGTCTAAGGAGAAATAAACAAAGCTGAGGGAGAAAAATGCATTTACAGGAAAGCCAAACCCAGTTCTGAAAATCATCCTTGGCTGGGTTTGGGGTGGGGGAGGCCATAGTCCACAGACTCATCTGCTGAGGCCAGGTTTCACACACTCCTCTCTATCCAAGGTGGAGGGAGAAAAGTTTTGGGTTGTGTGGTGTAACCCCTGGTCAGGGGGAGTGAATACCCATCCCCCCTTACACAAATTGCCTCAGCTATAAAACCCCCACCCTGGGAAGGACACATCCATGGGATATTCACGGGAGAGGTAGCTTAGGGAGTGTCATAAACCAACAAAGACCCCCGAAGCACTCCCCTGAACTCATTCCCGAGGTTTTGCAGCAGAGCACTGCACATGATGCGAAGTGATGCAACACATCCAGAGTCTGTTGGACTCTGTCTGCAAGAGACTGTCAAACTTGCCCCACACCCCCAGGGGAGATACCTGGGCATTCCCACCTGGCCCAGGGAGACCAGATGGAGATGACCTTGGGATCCACAACGTGGTGATATTTTCTACTTAATCTCTCTCTCTCTCTCTCTCTCCAGGTAAATAACATCCATACTATTGACTTTGGCATATGGTATTATTTGCACCTTAATTCAAGCAGAGGTATCTTTCTAAACATTTTATTAGCTGGCTCTTAACACTTGCTCCAGTGGAAAACTCAACTTGAAACCTTCTAAAACCAAGGATGGAAACATGATTTCTATAGCTAGGTTAACACAAACCCAGTGAAACAGATTTTATTTTTAGTGAAATGGAATATTTAGTTCTTTCCTTTTTTCCTTTTTTTTTTTTTCAAGGAAAAAAAAGCTATGTTAGATACAATAAAAAAGAAAAGCTGCCTCTGAATATGGACTAGGACTTGTAGCATAGGAAAACAGTCAGTTGCCAGTTTCCTCTTTTTTTTGCTCTTTTTGAACCAATAAAAGACATTATATAACTTCCAGCAGTTTAAAAAAAAAGCCAATAATTGATTGAAAGAGCTCTTTGCCTGAGATATATTTTCAGCAATTATTGATTATGATAATTTCATTATAAGAAGATAATTTCATATAAGAATGTTGTCTGTGAATCCTAGATCAGCATAAAATTTACATTATCTACTAGTTCACAATAAACAAAAAGGAAACAGTGGTTGGAGTACACAAACACTTACCCACAAGAGCTTTTCCTTCATCAGTATCAAGGGAGGTACTCCTTAAACAATATTTAGGATCATCGTAGTGGTTAATAAAAGGTGACTGTAAGAAAAAAAAGGCAAAAGAAGAGATTTTGGCTGAAGGCACATATGGATAGAATGCAGTAGTGGTAAAACCTTGGGAAGAATTAACATACTAGAAAATTAAGTATGCTAATAGCAGTACTTTGTTCTGAAGCTCTAACACAGCATTATACATTTCTTGTTCCTGCTTTGCTAGTACCTCTGGTGCAAGAGAAATCACATTTCATGGTATGGGCCCAAAATACATTCCTGGTATACATTCCCCAGTACATGCTGAAATTACTCTACTGACATTTCTCAGCAAAGGAGTGTAACATAAAAGTGCTGCAGTAATGCAACAAGAATTTTATTAAACTCATTCAAATATGCACCTTCACTCATTGATGTAAATGAGATTAATAAGTCCAGGCAGAAATAATCAGGCTCAGTGCAATGTTAAATATGAACATTAAAAATTTGTCTTTGTTGACATCCATAATTTTCAAACTAATGATTTTTTTTTAATCTCTTCCCCATCCTAGTCAGAAAGTCTTCATTAAGCTAGAATTCATTGTAAATAAATTTAAATTAATTCAAGGCAGAATGTGAAAGTCAAAAGTATGCAATAAGTGCCTGAAACTTAAGACATGTGAAAATCCCCATCACTTTTTTCTCTGGTAGACTGCTACAGATGATTAGAAGTAGTCTTATATTTGCAGGCTCTGGCCCTCATAAAACTGAGAAAAATAACATACTAAAATGAGATTTATTTTACAAATAAGTTAAACCAGACAAATCAAGGAGATCAATTAAAGCTGTCAAAATTTGCATACAGATTTGTGATCTCAGATAAAGTAGATAGTAGATATTTGTAATAGACTTACAAATTCTCCAGGTTTTAGATTCTCCAGGCTCGACCCACCCAACAAGACAAGGGTTTTCATCCTCAAGGAGTTACCTTAGGCAATACCTTAAGTGACCTGAGCCATGGGGAAGAGTTCTCAACCGTAGGCCCAGTGCTCCAAGGAGAAACTGGCTCAACTGATCTTTCTGCAAGACTTCATTTATAGCCCATTCAAACCTCATTTTTGGTCAAATGTGGGCTGGACTGTGAGATCTCCAGAGCTCCCTGCCATTCTCAGCTGTTCAATGTTAGAAGATCCATCCTCTGTTCTCTAACTAAACACCCTCTTCTATATTATTGGTAGATAAAAGTGGATATTGCCATTGACAGAACACTGATGGCAACAGAATAGTGAAAGATATCCTGTCTCTCCTGGGGAAAAGAAAAAAAATAAAAAGCCGTAGTGTCTTTTGTAGCCTGAAAATTTCTGGTTCACCGGTGTGAGAGACTGGGAAGATTGATGTCTTGAGACATTTTGGGAGGCATGCGTGTGCAGGAAGGGGCAGGTCTGGCCTCGCCCTTGCAAGGCAGCACCCTGCCCCACACCTCCCACCCCCAAAGCCTGTATCCCAACCCGGCAGGGCTGCCAGTCGTGGCACACTGGAGGCAGTGCTCCCCTAACCCAAATCCTGAGTGGCCAAAAGACCACAAGTCCCACCCGGGAGAAGGGCCCAGGAAGGCCAAGGGGTATTTCAGGCTGAACACAAGACCATCACTGTCTGGAGCCCACCTCTTCTTGGATGTGCTGCTGTTCCCAATCCTGTAAAACTTTGCTTTTCATTCACTTAGGAAGATATTTATCTTTGTTGCCCAAAGAAGCGGTTTTAGAAGACAATGTCCAGCTGATTATGCACCATTATCCCCATGCCCTTTGAAAATCTTCACATTCTGAAATGTGCCATAGCATTTGTACTTAGATAAGTGAATTATAAGTGCCCACAGTAAAATATGTATTATTTGTTGATTATTTGTTGACTTACAAATTTACGTCTGGCACCATGTTGGTGTCATGTTTACTATTTATCAGTCTCCAGACATTGGACCACCTGAATATTTTACCAGTGATTCTAACATTTATAGATAAGTGTAATAGCTAGAATCAAAAGAAATTCTGGAATCCATCTAGGAACAACATTCAGTAAGTGATAATTCCCTATTTATAAATATTTTTGAGAATTTAACAAATCAATCATTTTTGTATTGTGTCAGGATTTTTAAATATGAATATACATATTTAATTTGGACATAATCCCATTGCTGCATCAGTGGTGAAGTATAAAATCACCTACATCCATTTATATCTGGACCAACTATTGTTTAGTCAAAGCAACATGAAGACTTTCTTATCTCCTTTATGATATATGATAATTATTGAAATAAATGGAAATAAATGTGTAACTTGTTTTCTCTATCTCAGTAATGAATAGGAGAAGAGAATCAGTTCTACCTCTATCCTTGCACCTTTTCTTGTGTAAGCATAATTTGGCTTTCACCTATGTTTATAATATAGGTTGCAGGACTTTGGCACCAGTTCTTTCTTCTCATAAATGGAGCTTGACTGCACCATAACCTTCAGAAAAAAAAATAAAATCCATTTCTTAATTAAATCAACAAACAAACAAATCTTCCTCTTTTCCTTCCTGACCTTGTAGTCTCTCCAAATCTCACTTCCTTCCCTCAATCAGAGAAGTAGAAAGTACTCTTATGTAACTATTTAGGAGAGAGAAAGTAACAAAATTAGAGTTAAAGGTCATTCATCAGTGTTGGTTTTGAACTTCACTGTGATTCTCTGTCTCTTTTAAAAGGTTCATGAACTTCTATGTGTTAATCAGTTTATGTGTGGAAGCCTATTAGCAGGCATATTTCAGGTTTCTGTACAAGATGCAGGCAGCGGAGCAGATGCTATGGGCAACCCTTGAGTTCTGAAAAGTACAAAGGTAGATTAAACAAAAGCAGAAGACAACATATACACAGAAGTTAAGTTGAAGTCCTTTAACTGTCAGTACATTTTATCATGAGTGTGCATATGTTCTGAAGTACAAGCAATGACCTCGGTCCAGCACAGAACGTAGCCATCTGCTTAACTTTTAGCATTCTTAGAATTTAAAGGAAACAGAGAAGTGCTTAAGCTTAAACAGAGACTTGAATCTTCGGGATGTCTATATGTTCTTATTCAACATATTTAATAACAGAGAATAGACATACATTTTTTTTTTCAGATTTCAGAAAATTATTTGAGTTACCAGCATTCAGTAAAAAAAAAAAAAATGCAGCAAAATTGTAATTCAGGCGCAAATTAAGATACCTGAAACTGGTGAGTACTTGTGAGTGAAAGTCTAAAACTTGGCTGTTGTCAGTAGAGACTTGGAGAGTCCAGTCAAAAGAGCCAGGAGAACAATTTTCCTCAATCTCTTGTCCATCTAGTGAAAAAGACCTCCAAGTGTTGTTGACTTCATTGCCTAAAACAAGGGGTTTTTGGAAATCTGGCTCACTTATAAACTCTGACATATACACATAAATTTAAGGTTCTTCACCTCCAACTGAGTACCATTGCTAAATTCTTTTTAGACTAATCCCAGTCTAAATCTCTCATCATAGACATAAAACTCAGTAATATGCTCTGCCCACAGTAGTTGAAGAATTTAGTGTCTAAAAAACTGAAGCTAAGCAAATTCAGCTCAATAATAGGACTTTCAAATTTAAATTATGAGAGAATTAGCTACCAGACTAGCTTATAGAGAGGTCTAATTGGGCATCAGACAGAATATTAAAAATTAGATCGGTCGTTTCCCTAGTTGACATAATCACTTGAGAATGCTAATCCTAGCTTTTACTGTAGGTCATGTTTGGTATACCTTTTGGCATTATAATCTATGATATTTGATTTATCACAGGACTCACAGATTTACCCCAGAAGAATTTAGAGCCTGGCACTGGTTTTTAGTACCCAATCACAACCTAGTTTGCAAAACAGTGCTGGTTTTATTTAAGAAAAAACCCATTAGATTTACACTTTAACATGCAGACATTGCCTTATAAAGAACAACCCATGCAAACTACTAATGTCTATTTCAAATAATACACCAGCTGCTCACTCACAGCATTTGTGACAACAGGATTTTAATTTTAAGCATAGATCAGAGTCATTAGCACAGTTCTGAGACAAGATTTAATGTCATTAAATGAGCAATCAGTTGTGCAAGCTTCTAGCATGAAGGGAATTATCATATTAATAAATCTGGGTAACAAAAACCAACTCTTTCCCTACATATCTTTTTGTTTATTTGGGTAGTAGTCTCTCTTTTTTTATTTTTTTAATTTCTGTTTTTCCAGAGGTGATTGATGCTCTGAAGAAGGAGAATTGAGACAGGCTATCAGACTGGCTGTCAGTTTTGTCACCTTTACTCCTCTGATTCTGTCCCATCTCCCACTGGGGAGAGTGGGTGAGTGGCTGGGTGGGACTTAGGTCCTGGCTGGGGCTAAACCACACCAGTTGAATACAACACCTTCCCTAGACACCCAGAATTTATACTTTATGAATGTAGTGGTATAGATTTTGTTCATAGTTTAGAGAAGGAGTTACATACCAGAAAATTTAGTCTGCTTTGTATCTCCTTTTTACACCTGAAAACTCTTAGAGGAAAATATTATCTAGTACTGACTACTGTTTTTTATATTTAATGAACATAATACTTCCCCTTCTCAAGGTGTCTTGAAAATCAAATGTATGGGTGCTTCTGTAATTTGGGTATGTTCAATAATTTTTCTAAAACAAAGGGGAAGGAAGGAAAGGAATTAATGAGACAGAAAAGTTTAAGAAATAGTAAACTTCAGTAACAGGTACTCTGGGTTGCGAATACTTTGCCTATGCATTACCATTACTCTTTCTGTAGTATTGAAAATCTTATCTGTAATGGAATAAAACAAATTTTAAAATTACTCCTAGTCAGGGATGGGAGTGATGTCAGTTTTATTGGCAATTAATGTTAGCACAATGAAAAGAGATTTTAAAATTTGCACATTGTTAGAATTTGCCTGCTTAATCACATTGTTTATCAAAGTACTAAACTTGGTCTTGGACTTGGTCTGAATTCTCAAATCTCTTGAACAAAATTTTATAGTCGCTTAATGAAATTTGTTCCAAAAGAAAATTAGGCCAAATGTTGTGTTATTCTTTTATCAAAATGGTTATTATTTTTTTATCCATCTGAAATTATCATTCTACTTCAATGTTACCAATGGTTTGAAGGCCATAAATTTGGGGGAGGGGAGTATCAGAAAGGAGGAATCCATTTTTTGTTAAAAATTCTCTTTTAAGGTGTAGCATTTCCAATTGAGTTATCAGGGAAAGAAAGCCCAGACTCTACAATTAGCATGCATACTACAGGAAGAAGAACAAAATTTCTTGACAGTTATCAAAAGCTTCAAATATAGCCAAATCTGTGACTACCATCACAGTAATATCTGTGGAATTAAAAAAGATTCATTCACTTGCCACCACAGTACCAGTAAAAGCTACCAAACCATTGCATTCTACACTTAGAAACTGATTTTCACAAAAATACATGAAATTTCGAGAAAATAAAATATATAGTTGGCATAGTTCTCCTAATCTTTGTAATATAATTTCAGACATTATGTGTGTTTACTTATGTCTATTATGGCATTCACTACACTTCGGTGGATCGAGGGACAATTCTATTCTGGTTCATACATTTGGTACATATTTGCTTTCCTGAAGGCATTTCTGAAATATACTCACAATGCAGTGAGGCACCGGATGAAGGATGATATTATGGAACAGTATTTCTGCAGACAGATTACAATAATGAAAGTAAACAAATAAATAAAATTTTAAAAAGCTTCAATATAAATGCTAGTTCCTTTAAAAAACATGTTTTCTGATACAGGGCATCTGTTCTGAAGAACTACTATTTGAAATTAAAGTAGTGATATTTAACCCTTCATAGTTCATACTCTCTGCTTGTTTTTTCTTGTAAACATCTAATTTTTTCCTATGTTGCTACTCTTTATTTATTTCTTTCCATCTTTTTTTTTTTTCCTTTATTTTCTTTTTAACTATTATGGTTATATTTTAAGTCTAGGCAATCTACTTCAGCTAAGTAAATTTTGAAAGTTGGCTGCATGAAAAGACAATCTAAACCTCTATTACTTTTTCTGTTACTTCCACTTATCTAAGATGAGGAGGAGAAGCTGGAGACAAACTGTTCCATAACATAATCATAAACATGTGATCCAAAGAAATTAAAAGCAACTTATGCATTCCTTTATGTAATAATTTTCTGTTGGGTAATAAGGTAATAAACCACTCTCCAGTTAAAATGTCAAGCTGTGGTACTATTTATGTGTGATGATTGAGGCACAAACTACAGTATGTTTGGGAAAAGTCCCAAACAATAAAATAGTAATGAACTTAAAAATTTATTTCAATATGGGTCCCTGAGGCCAGAAGTGACGACTTTCCTGACATGCTACTTTGCTACTCATCCAGTGTGGAAGGGGTTTTGAGATTTGATTTCACCCTGTCATGACGAGGCAGCTAGAACATCCACTTTGAATTTTTCAGAACACACAGTAAATTACAGGAGGAAGCTGTCTGGTGCAATTTACTAACAATTTCAATCTGTTAATTTTCTCACACAATTCATTTCATATTCTACTTCTGAGACAGAATTACTATGCTCTAAATCAGAGCTGATTAGACAGTCTTGATCTAAGACATTTTATTTGTCTTTTCTAACCAGAAGAACCCCACACATTAGAAATCACAATATAATGAGAAGGGGTCAGGTTTTCTTGGGTCTTATTTGTTTTTCCTTTATCATCATCAAAAGCACTATGGTCACAAAGCCTGCTTTTTCCTGTTCTTACTACAGTCTTTGTCAGTGAAATGAAACATCAGAGAATTTTAATACCCAGTATAATCTCTGAAAGAGAGTAATATACTGTGTAACTCTGACCTTTTCAGTGTTGTGTAATTTGATTGGCAGGAAGCCATTCTATTTCTCTGTTACATTTTTGGCAACCTAAATCTCGAAAGAGAGGCTGTATGACCAACCAGTCAAAATGCAAAGTATGTCAGATGCACTGAGTAAGGTTCAGTAATATAATTTACAGATTACATTAGAGACCACAGAGAAATGAGATCCTTGTCACCAGTTAATTATTGCATGATAATAGTGCTGATAAACAGCCAAAAAGAATAAAAAAATCTAAAGAAAGGAAAAAAAAAAAAGCTTTTTCTCCTTTGGATACTGATGAGAAGGATGGTGTTACTGGGATCAAGGAGAGTGGAGAAATGCCCATATGGGCCAAAGACATATATAACACAACATAATCCTTAATATTATAAGTTTATATAAATACTTTAATACTTACTTATACATATGAGTATACTTATAGTAATACTTACTTAATACTTATAAATACTTTTCCAGAAATTTCTGCCATTTTGATCCTTCTTTGTTCTGGCATAAAAGGAAAATAAGGAAAGAAAAAAAAAAAAAAAGAAAGGAAAGAGAAAAGAAGAAAAAAGCTGTGTGAAAATTAAATGCAAAAGAAAGAAGAGTGACTATTCTCTTGCTAATGATTATTACAGGAAACAAAGCACGTAAAGTCTAAAATCTAATGACTTTATATTCTCTGACAGCACATCAAAGCTGGTATCCAGAACTTAAAAGACTGAAGTACAGGTAGAAAATAAGATGTCTAAAATCTTGGCATCTAAGGCTGAACTAGTCACTCCTGGGTCTCTTTCTGATCAAGGTAACATCAAGGTAACATTTGCTTCAGCTCACGCTTCGACAGGTCAGATGCATTTCCTTCTAAAGGTGCCATCCACTGTTTACAGAGTGAAGCCCAGTGAGAGGAGCAAGAGCGCAGATACTTTACTTTCAGCAAGGTGAATTGACCTTGTCTTGATGCCAGTTGCTCATCCAGCTTCTTTTCTCAACAGCACAGGGGGGAAAAAGGAAAGAGCTTGTGGGTCTAGATAAAGATAAGGAGATCATTTTTCAATTACCATCATAGGAAAAACAGATTTGACTTGGGGAAAAATAATTTAATTCATTGTCCAGTAAAACAAATTTGGATATTGAGAAATAAAGACAAAAATTAAAATACCTTTGACTCCACATTTTTTACCAGTCTCGATGCAATTCCTTCATTCCTGACTCATCCATCTCCCCTCACCCTGAACAGTGCATTGGGGATGGGAAGTAGGAGATTGCAGTGAGTCCAATAAAACATTGTGACCCTCCTTCCTCGTCAAATTTTTCCCCAGCTCCAACATGATTCTTTCCCATGGGTGACTTTTAGGGGCTGCTCTGGCCTCAGTCCTCTCCACAGGCTGTAGTCCTCCAGGATAAACCCAATCCAGAGCGTGCTTTCTACCAGCAGTAGTTCCTGTTGGGAGAACCTGCTCCAGCATAGGCTCTTCATGACATGCAGATTTTTCCAGAAGTAGCCACCTACTCTGGCATGGTTGCCTCCATTGTCTGCAAGGAGATACCTGCTCTACTGTGGTCTCCCCCACAAGTTGCAGGGGAATCTCTGCTCTGCCCCTGGAGCACCACTGCCTCTCCTTGTACTCTCATCTTGGTGTCTGCAGGGCTGTTTCTCATCCTTTTTCCTCTCCTTCTCACAGGACTGCACACTGTTTTTTCCTGTATTTATTCACTGATGTGTTCAGCTCTGTCCTGTGCTGGGTCTGCTGCAGAGGTGGCTGGAATTGGCTGGAACCAGCTGCATCCAACATGGTCAGCATTCGTCCCACCTCACAGAGGACACCCTTGGAGTGACCCACTGCCAAAATATTAGCATGGATATGTCACTCTCACTTTTCAGCCTTCTGATGTTTTCATTCTTGTGATGGAGTTTCTCATGCTGTTTTTTGTAAACATGCTCATGTTTTTCTAACTGTCTTTTTGTTTTTCATTCCTTCTCCTGGGAGGAGAAAGGTTTGATAGACTTTGTCATTGACCAGTGTCATTGGAGAGGTGGTAGCTTCACCTTCCAATCGATGGTCGTTTCCAGAACCCTATATAATGGGAAAACCAAAATAAAGTTTCTCTCTTCTTTGCCTTCTCTCGGGTGTGGCTGCGTTTGTCTCTGCGTTTCGTGTTGCTCGACAGAGTGACATGGATACCCAATGCAAAACAGCATATATACACTACTTTGGAGTCCAGAAAGAAACAACCCCGAGCTCTGGATACAGAATTTATATCCCTATCTGTGGTTTAAAGCATAAGTTGTGGTTCGTCCTTTTACCTGCAGGGTAACTTCAGACTGTGAACATACTATGATACATTATCAAATTAAAATATTGCTTTTCAAATAAGATACATACCTTCACCTTCCAGCATATGTGATTTAAATGTTATTTATCAATACTAATTGGGCTTTTCAGCTGTGGAAGAGCCACATTAATCTTTCATGCAAATACTTGTAGTTACAGTAAAGACGAAGATCCGTCCAAACTTCGTAGATACAAAAAGCTGGAAGGCAGATTTGCTTTTCTCATGAAGAAATGTTAGAGGACAGCAAATATTGCCTTTCCACTTCTTTTCCCATTTTGATTACATTTGTACCATGTTTCACTGAAGAGGGATAGTTCCTGTGTACAGCTACAAGTCACTTGCTCCAAATGGCAGTGATGAGTAAGGAGCCCAAGGCTCTTTCCTTCTGTCTGACAAGCACAGATGCTGTACTTCCTTGAGCAGTATTAACGAGCGTAGCCCCAGCGCCTGCGTGCCAACGTTTTATAGTAGTGCAAACCGACACTGCTAAGAGTGGAGAAAGCTGAGAGCTGCACGTCCTCTTGCCTTTGTTAAATGAGCAATGACTTATCTCACTGGTATCAGTGACTCTGCTTGTCAGCCTGCCTAAATGGAGGAAGCGAATCACAGCAACACAGAGGTGGAGAGTGGCTGAAAAAAATTGAAGTCACTGTCCCAAACCAGAGTTCAATTAAACACCTGACAAATTCAGAATAAGTTCATCGGAGCTGTATAAAATATGTGGAGGCTCTAGCTCTTGTATTTTACCTGTGTAATGGTTTGTGCTTGTATGTGAAAGGATGCCAAAGGCAACAGGGAATCAGAAGAAATGAAAGATTGATGGGAACCAAAACAACTGTGGACTAGTGCTTGTACTAACTGAAAAGGGTGGTTAGAAAACAGAAAATGTGCAAATTTATTTCTCTGGCTTGATAAGGCCATTTGACTTGCTCATGAAAATCAACAGAACTGAACATGACATAACTAAGTATCATTAGCAATTTTTCTTAACAATGGAATCATCTCAAACTATTGGCTACCTGCTAAAGGGAAAAAAATATAAATTGAACCCACCCAAAAAAAACTGACAAACCAAAACCCCAAAAGTTTTTTCAAGTTATTAAAACAAGAAGAAATAATATACTATATAATTCCTCAAAATTATTGTGAATATGTGTTATACAAATAAACTGTGTACTTCCCTCTAAATGCTGTTTTGTCCATTGATAAGAATTTCTTGCTGCTGCAGTCGTGGTTACATATTCCCTATTCTTTCCTCCATCCCCCAAATCTGTCTGCTATAAGCGATGAAAAAAATCTTTCAAACATATCTTCAAAGAAAATTTGCCTTGGTGATAGTCTGGTAGGGGAAGAGACTGTTTCTAAACAAAAATAGCTCAAAAATCTAAAATATTATAATTAATCTGACTTCAAAATTAACATTTTAATGAGACTGACATAATCTGATTTGCATAAATTCCTTTTAACATTTCAGTCAGCTAGAAAGCACTTCTTGTTCTTTCCAATATACTAAATAAAAAACACAAATATTTCTGAGGCATTGAGATTTGCTAGAGAGTCTGAAAAAAGGCTCCTGTTGAGTCATAACAACAGCATACCAGTCATAGTCCTCATACAAAAGAAATCTTTCTCACCTCTTATATTTATAAAATACTGTTAAATTGTGCATAATGGGATCCGGATGAAAGACCACAATTCTGTAACTGTTTCCTTTACTACATTCTGTGAGTGACAAATGCTTAATGGCTTAAACATTTCTAAAATCATCAGAGGACTTTTGCCCACTATAGCAAACTGCAAAGAAGCAGCTGTTCATCTGTGACCGCTGAAGTCCACCCCTCCCCAAACAGGCCAACTAACTGGAATTTGGACTGTGACAGGAACTTGAGATAAGATAGAGGGCATACTATTGTCCAATCATCCCAGGTCCAGTGTCCTCAGGTGATACTGGAAGAGACTGGAACCTTGATGGTTCAGACATTCAGGGGATGGGCTGCTGATGTGCAAAGTACCCACCTTAGGCTACGGCTGGTGTTGACTGAGGTAAGAAAAAGTGAAATGCTGTGGGTCCTGAGGCCGGTACTGTCTCTTTGTCCTTACCCCAGAGCCCTTCAGAAGGACCTTGACAGGTTGGAGAGATGGGCAGAGAAAAACTGTCTGAAATTCAACAAAGGCAAACGCAGGATCTTGCACCTGGTGAGGAGCAGCCCCAAGGACCAGCACAGGCTGGGGGCTGACCTGCTGGGGAGCAGCTCTGTGGAGAAGAACCTGGGGGTCCTGGTGGACAACAAGCTGTCCACGAGCCAGCAGTGTGCCCTTGTGGCCATGAAGGTCAATGTTATCCTGGGGTGCACTAGGAAGAACATTGGCAGTAGGTTGAGGGAGGTGATCCTGCCTCTCTACTCAGCCCTAGGGAGGCACAGCTGGAGTGCTGTGTCCAGTTCTGGGCTCCTTAGGAAAAGAGAGACATGAAACTCCTGGAGCAGGTCCAGTGGAGGGTGACAAAGACGAGTAGGGGACTGGAGCATCTCTCTTAAAATGAGGACCTGAAGGAGTTGGGCCTGTTCAGCCCTGAGAAAGGACAGCTGAGAGGGGCCTTCATCAACATCTATAAGTATCTGAAGGGAGACTGTCAAGAGGGTGGATCCAGGCTCCTCTTGGTGGTGCCAAGCAATAGTACAGGAGGGTACAGGCAGAATCTGATGCACAGGAAGTTCCACCTGAACATGAGAAATAACTTCTTCACTGTGCACCCTCAGACAGTCACTGTTCTGCACACTAGAACAGATTGTCCAGGGAGACTGTAGAGCCTGCTTCTCTGGATATATTCAAAAGCCATCTGGATACAATCCTGAGTAGTGTGCTTTAAGACGAGTCTTGATCAGTGAAGTTGGACTAGACAACCTCCAGTGGTCCCTTCCAATCTTACCCATTCTGTCACTGTGTGTTTCTGCAAGTCATAAAATCAGGGGGGAAATAACCTCCTTTTTTACTTCCTTAATAAAGGACAAGGTCTTTGAGATTGAAGCATGGGAAGTGTCATGTTATATGAGGCCATTAGATAACACCTTGAATTAATCTGTTGTTATTTAATTAAATATTTCAGACTATTTTATCTTTTTGTCTTCTGTTCCAATTACACAGAACATTCTTATTAGATTATCGGTTAAATAAACCTGTTAACTTTCACCTAGAGCTGGTATAATTACACTTACGTAAAAGTTCACTACATTTCTTATGTGCGATCTATGTTTCAATTCTGAGAGCAAGAAACCATATTTTATGTCAGTTTCTAGAGGGGAAAACCTGAAAGAACACACTGCTGTAGAATACAATACAAGAATCTGAAAACATATTTTATAATGGAGGTGTGGTGGTATGAATTGAGTTATTGTACATCTTCATGTTACAACATCTGCACTTTTCACTGACACAAAGACATTTCCATTAGCTGAGGGCCCTTTACCCACCTAATCCATCTGAATTCATTTTTGATCCTTGAAAAAACTTCGTTTGACATATTAATACTACTCAGGCTCTAAGAAAGTATCACAAACAAAACCATTTGGAAAAAAAATAAAGAACTTATGTTACTGAGTCTACGGTCAAAAGTAAAATTACCTATTTTCTTCTATTTTCTACAGATATAATTAAATAGTGAATATATATATTTTTAAGAAAAAGACCCATTAGCAAAATTATAGGGGTTTAAGAAAATATCTGTAGTACAGCTATAACCTTCTTCTAAGGGGTTCAAATGGGAAAACATTTATTAGGATTAAAATTCCTTAATATTTTCAAATTCCTAATACATATCAACAGATGTCAATCAGCATTTGATTTGAAAAAGAAAAAGAGGATTCCAAATGTTTCTGGGATAGCTTTGTAGAGTGGTCAGTTACATTATTTTGGAAAATTTATGTCATGAACTTTATCTCATTTCTGAGTATTTTAATTTTATAAGTCTCATGGGTTCATTTAGGAATAAGAAAATCCATTAAAGTTAGACTTTTATATATTATCAAGGGTGTTAGACCATGTAATATTAGTACTGAAATTTAATGTCAATGTAAAGGTTGGTCAACCAAGCTACATCTAGGTGAAGAAACCTGAAAAAAGTCAGAGAGAGAAAACAAATTTAAAAAAACAGGCCAAGCAGAGCACATTTTAAACAACTTGCACCTGTGAGGGAGTGCCTCTTCTTAAGACATGCTGACAAATACTGAAAATATTTTAGGAAATCAGGCTTTTACCTGTAATCAAACAGCTCAGCATGGCTCAAAGGTGTTAGCTTTTGGAGACCTGAGTTATTCTTCTGATTTCTCAAGGAACTTTATTCTCTCTTCCTATACTTTTCTTTGTCCACAACATTTCTGCTTAGGCATTTTGCAATACAAGTTGCAACTCAGCTATACGGAGAAATCAGAGTAATTAAAAAATAATTAAGGCACCAAACAAGACTAACCATGAAAATTGTGGATGCTCTTTGTGATTGTTGTCTTTCACAAAAACTGTGTTGGACTTGGAGGCCATGTCAAATGGAATGGAAAAGTCATAATAGTATGTAGCCAAATACTCTAGCATTTTACAATTAGCAGGCTAACATATCCAGTTTTAAAATATATGTCTTGTTTTATACAGTTTTCCATGTGTTTTGATAAAATTAAAATACTTTTAATTATATAACTGGATGGGAGACAGAAAAGAATACTTTAAAAAAAGAAAGAAAGGGTTAAAAATGGGCCAAAAATCAGGATATAAATATTAAGGGTAAGAAAATCAGAAAGAGCAATGATTTGGGGCTGATTTTCATTTTTCTTAAGTCAGTCATAAATGTGAGAATGAATATGACAGGAATCATGTCAGACCCTTAATCTGTAATTAACTGGTTCAGAATCCACTGGGATTTTTTACTTCTCTGTAGGCACTAACAGACTGCCAGTCTTGGGCTGCAGAATTGCTGTAGCTCTGCATGTTTCAAAAAATCCTTTAAAACTATTTACTATCCTCTGAGGATTTGACCTATTGTTTAGAAATTCCATAGTTACAGAATTAAAGATGATGAAAAAACAAACAGAAAAACCTGAACCACTCTGAGTTTCCACTATGTCAGTGAACTGTCTCTTTGAAAATCCCAGGCAGAGTGAGACAAACAAGCTTAAAGAAGGATCCCAGTGGAACACTCTCCCTAGCAACAATAGTCATGTAAAATGAGTCTCTGCATCCTCTTCTTGTTCATGTAGCTATCCCTGGCCCAGAAACACTCAAAAGCTACGGTCAGTGTAATTTTTGAGTCAATTGGTATCTGTAAAGATATAATTGAGGAAAAAAGTATTATACACTACTGTGTTTTCTCATAGAGCATACTTTAAGAAAAGAGTTTGTGTTACTCTGCACATAGGAATTTTCTCTATTTTTAATATTGCCATCATAGTTTAGATTTAGATTTTTATAATTTGGTACAAGTATTAAAGACTAGAAAACTGATGTATTTTGATATGCTTACCTAGGGGTGGTTTTCAGATCAAGTTTCTGACCAGTTCAAGTCCCACTCATTCTTCTTACACACTTACTTTTTTTTCTATTATAATAAGTTCCTATGGCATTTGTTTCTTTCATTTTAGCCAAGCCTAAAAGATAAATAAATGCACTTTCTGTTGTACCAAATTCAGGCTATATTGAAATTCTTGCAGTCAGTCTTGCATGTATGGCAAGGAGAGGCCATTGCATCCAAAGTGGATGAATGTGATTAATGACAACAGCTGAAAGGACAAATATCAGAGATGGAAATTGTATGAAAATGAATCAATCCTGGACTAAAAGCTCCAGAATGCAGAAACTTGGAATTCACTTTCAGTAAAGGCTATTTTTCTTATTCAATTTCTTGATCTATTTGTTATCCAAAACATGCAGGAATAAATTCTACAAAATTACATTGCACCACATGAAAAAAAATATTAATTAAAAAAAAAAAACTATTATTAGGTAATTCAACTCGCTCCCTTAATTTTTTATAAGAAAATAAGATAATTCCCTACTTGCATCTGTATATAATTTACAATTTTATATGGAGCACATTTTTCCAAGTTTAAATCTTATTTGGTCATCTATGCTTCTGATCTCTTGCAGCCTACCCTAGAATATTTTCTATTTCTACTGGTGCTTCATCTTCTTGAGAAAGTGCAATCAATAATGTTCAAGGAACGCTATGGATTCATGTATTGGCCTAATTACATTTTCTGGTTTGTTTTCATTTCTATTCCTAATATTTCCTAGCTTACCTTTTTTTTTTTTCACATATTGAGAGACTTTATCCCCTTTTTGACAGACCCATGTAATTTTTGCTACATGCAGGAAAGCATGTACAATATACAGAATAGCTTCCCAGAGTAGCACCTTGTTCTCACACCCTAACACCCAAATCCCAGCAACATCTGCTGTACACACCCAGGTGCACTTGGATCCTTCATGATGGTTTTTAATGACCTGGAATCTGCCCGCACAAATATCCTGTGCCTGAATCTGAGAAAAGCAGAATTATTCCATTTTGAAGAATGCAACCAGGAGCTACTTTCCTGACTGTTATCTGTACTTGTTCCTATCTAGAAAATGCTATCATACTTATTTTTCTAAATGCTGCTCCTCAAAGTTCTTAAAGACCAGCCCATTCTGGGCTACTGCTCTGATTTCTAGTACTTCAGGATCAGTGACCCACATATACATTTCATTACTTCATTAAATATTGGTTCCTGACTTCCAGTTATTTCTGTATTTTACTCTTTTTCTGCTACTTGAATATTCTCAAGCTTTTGATCAATTTTTGTATAGCAAATTGCTGACCTCCTCTTTTCTCCCATGGCCTGGATATATTTCTAATGGCCCTCAGTACCTTAAGGGAGTTTTTCAGAATCAAATGATAGCTGAAGAAGGCAGCAGTATGTCTTTCCAGCTTCAGTTTGACCTAAAATGCTTTCAGAAAAGTTGCTTAATGCAGTTATATCCCCACACCACTGGTAAGGTTGGCCTCTTCTTAACTTTTTTTAGCAAGAATATAACCTGTGATAATTATCTGTTATAATCCTTGTACTTCTCTTCAAAGCCTAGTTTACTTTATGTCACTATTGACTTGCAGGCTCTGTTCAGAGCCAAAGCCCTTTGTACCCAACAATACTTGTCAAGAGGCATGTGAAACACTGCCAAGCTGTTCCAATGACACTGATACTTTGCATGTAAAAATACACACAGTCAGCAGTTTAATCTGATAAATCATCTAGAGTGTCTTCAATAGCTGGCAAAGATTAGTCATTCTTTTTCCTTACTTTGTTGGGAGGTCTTGTACAAATTAATCGGAACATTTTCTCGTGGTACTGAATTTATGTTTTTATTTATGCCAGCTGGGGTTGGGATATTGAAGTTGGCATATTAAAGAGGTTGTGTGGGGTTTTATTTGTTTGGTTGGCTTTTTAGAGATTTTTCAGTTCATTCCCTTGACATGACAAAATCTTAATTTTGCATATTACCATATATGTGGTGATATTTTCTTTTTTGCTATAATTTTATCTACAATCCCTAATTAATGTTTTCCTTCTTTCCCCGTTCTGAAGATAGCTTTAAATATCTTCTGGTCATATCTATATATATGGCATTGTTTTGTTGCCCAGCAACTATATCTCAGAGTACAATGTCCTTGTGTGTGTTTCTTAATGGACATTTTACATTTGCAAGATTTGTCCTCACTATTAGAGTCATTACGAGATATCACAAACATTTTATTCACCATTTGGCTCAAACTAACATTACTGTTCTTCAGCATTGATTGGATTAGAGGTATAACTGAACTAGCCACCAATACAACAGCCTAGCTAGAGATGTGACATTTGAGTGGTTTTTTGCAATATGTGTTCTCTAAGAATCTCAGCATATGCTCTTTATAGGCTGTAATCTCTTCTCCAACAGAGCTCTGAAACTATTCAGTCAACACCTGACTGCAGGTGACTAAGTGACAGTGGGCACAGATGAGACTCAGGTCATTAAATACTTTCTTTGCCTCAGTCTTCCCCACTGGGGGCTCTAAGGCCCCTGTGGTCAGTGAAAAGGTTTAAGGTTGAGATCTATCAGTGAATAAGAGCTGAGTCAGGGATTACTTGAGAAGATTGAACCTCTACAAATATGTGGAAATAAAAGGCTGTATCCAGTGATGCTGGAAGATCTGGCTGCTCTCACCTTTAACAGGTCATGAAGATAGAGGGAGTATTCCCAAAACCAGGAGAAATCTGCATATTGTACCCATCTTCCAGAAAGTCCAAAAGAACAGCCTGGGGAATTACAGATCAGTCATAGTTTGCTCCCTGTGAAAATCATAGAGCAAGGCATGTTGGAACTGCTTTTCCTCAGACTGTTTAATGTACTTTTACACTGGACAAGAAAGCTCAAGGTCTTTGTCATTCCTCTGGTTTTCTTTTGCCTAAAGCTGCACATAATGCTGCAGTAGTATCAACTGTTTAAGTAACAATTTTCAACAAATTAAAATAATTTAAATTATTTTAATGCAAATATATTTTAATATTAAAATAATAAAAATGTATACAATTCTGTTGTCTTTGCAAGGTGCATGACTTTCTATGTGACCCCTTCACATAATCTTTAGAGACTTTATACTACTTCAGTTATTGCCTTCAATCACACCTTCAGGTTTAGTTCACAGCTGTATCCCTATGTTCCATTCACAGGTGTCCCTTTTTTTCCCCACTACCTTCTAAAATTATTCTTTTCCTTTCAGTGGATGCTGGTAGTCCCAGTGCTATCACTACTTCACTGCTTTTCATTATTCACGAGAGATTCAGTGATACATCTACAAGACATAAGTTAGCTCCAAATATTCAGTTATGCCTACATGAAGTAACATAGCAGCTGTGGAAGAACTATTTCAGATTATCACTTATCCCCAGCCTGGTTTCTCAGCAAGGTTATTGATTACTCAGTTGATGTAAAGCACTGCACCGACTCAGCTGTAGCATTATGGGACTAGCTCATATAAAACAAATTTAAATGTATCTGAATAGTTGCTATGCTACTTGGAACAAATATTACCTACATTTCTAAAACTAAATAGGTTTTATATAAAAAAAAAACAAAACAGAAAAAAACTTAAGGAGAATGTAAGCCATGCAAATAACATCCAAACCACAGTAGATAGTATAGATAGTTTTAGAAAAGTAAAGCAAGCAATAAAATAACCATACACTTTCACTCATTGTAAAGAAATATCAACATTTCACTTGGGGTCAATAAAAATAAATCTATTTGTCTTTCATTAGAAGTATGGTTGGAATTTTTTTAAATAATATTCCTGAAATCACATGAATTAAGATGTATTAAAATATATCACTATTCAGTGAGAGAAAGATAACAATATGCTCCATTCTGTTCACTATTCTATACCTTCATTCCCATGTTAGACCCATTTTACTGTTTTCCAGTGAATTCACAAACCTTCAATTGAAACAATAAGCAGAGTAAGACATAAAAAAATATAGAGATTTCTGTATAGAGTAGCTCAAAATATCTAGCTCACAGTATGGGGTGTCTGGTTTTTGCTTCTTCATGACTACGACCACTTTTCCCCCATGGAAATATAAGTGAAATGTAACAGAATAGCAAGAGAGCTTCCAAAATTTACAGTAATTAATAAAAAGCAGGCAAGTCCTGCAGCATTTAGGCTGGGAGTCAAGATGATTCCACGTTCCAGTTTCAACTATGGCAGTGACTGACTTTGGACAACTTTGCTGACTTTTTCTCCTTGTTCCTTATTCAGCTCAGCTGCACAGCTGAGTAAAAAGCAAGTCACAGTGACAGCCAGCTGCTGTGCCTAACCTACACTCTCTGGGGAAATAAATTGAAAAGGAATAGGGAGGGAAGAGAACACACAAAACCACCTACCATCTCAAACCAGACAATTGCAGGTACCAAGAAAGTGTCTAAATAATGTGCATGGTCTGAACGTCCTTACTAAGCATCACCAAAATTCTTCTCATTGAATAGGTTTTTAATTTCATGAAAAAATACTCTTGCTGACATTTGTGAGGTAACAAACCACTGTTTAATAACTGGCACTTGCATTCTACCTTCTGTAAACCATGGTTTCTGCTTATGATAATACACACGTTTTATTTAAAACTGTAGCAGGGCAACATTAAACACTGCTAGTGATTGGCAGCCTGTGTGTAGTCGATGAACTATGAGCAGTAAAAGTTTGTAACAGTGTAAAACCTTGCTAAATTCCCACTGTCTCTAATAAGAATTGATTTAAACACTGCAAGTGAGAGCAGTTTCTGTGCTCCATCACTGAGCAAAGTCAGGATTGAGACATTCTGGCACAGCAGTGGGGAAAGCACAGTAGTGCTGATAGCCCTTTTATAACAGACACCATTTCAGCTTTGATAACATACTCATCATCAGATTGGCATTATGAACAGTGGCAGCTTGTATGTTTGCCAATAGGTTAATACCACCTATTTTGGGTTTTGTGCAGAGTGAGAAGAAAGTGCAGTCTGCTGTTCGAAACTTTGGCTATTTATATTTCAAGCAAATAAATAAATGTAGAGTTAGACGCCTAAAATTTGGTATCTGAATTACTAGTTAATAAATGCCTACACAGTGTGATGCATTTCTCCAAGAGAAGGTTAAACTCCTAAATGTATTACGCAAAGCAAGAAATCTTTAGTGTGTGTGTTTTACTTGGTACAGTTTATTTCTCAGTCCATGGTGAGTCTGTTTAGAAGAGAGAACAACCATGAGGTCCCTGTGAATGAAGGGCAGTAGGCAGTCTCTCTCACAGTGTGCCCTGCAAATGTTCACTGATTTCATGCTCCTCTTAGTCTTTAGCTTAGCCACCAGTGACAGGTCACAACCATAAGGACATCTGTACTTCAGCTTGGTCCCTAGATCATGTCTCAAATTTTTTTTTCTCACTGCCATACATGCTAGCAGTGCAATTCTGGGGTTATGCCCCCACCAAAAAAAAAAACCCAAAAAAACCCCCCGGAAAACCCACCCAAAAAAACCCACCCAAAAACACCCCAAAATCACAAAATGTTTGTTTACAAAGTAATTTTTTGAGTAACCAAATGTAAGTAAAACACTTGCCCTTTATCTCAGCCTGCATTGTAGAGCCATACATAATTGTGAGCAGTTTATTGCAGAATTATTAGTCCTGCTTAAGACAACATACTGCTGTGAGGCATCTTGCCAGAGACCGGCGATTTAAATGCTGTGATGTCAAACCATTTTAAAGTGCACACTTTAAGTGCCATTGTTATCTAACCTTTATTTATATCTTATAACTGGCAATCACTGAGGTACAGAACAGAACTCTGCATGATACAGATACAGCTGAAAATATGACACAGCCCAAGTATTGTCATTTCTGAATGAGCTATAAACCTGATTGATTAAACGTACTCTATCAATGCTACACCAGGAATGGAGTGCTTACAGAACCTTTTACATTGTAAGAATGTATAATTATGATTCCTCCTTAAAAAGAGAGAGGATTTTTTTATAACATACTTAGTATTTTTCAACATGCTGGGCTGTGTAAAACTGATAATGAGTTGAAAATTAAGACTGTCAGCAGTACATTTTACAAAAGAGTACATAAGCCAGTCAAATCTGGAAGCTATAATGAACTTTTTGTTCGGGTTCTTCTGGGAGGAAGAAGGGCTGAGCTGGGTGATTTCGGTTTGGGGTTTTGTTCCCTTATTTGGGAGGAGGACCAAAAAGGAGAAGCTTTCGGGGAAAGGACATTGACCACCTCATTACAGCTTTACAAAACATCCCTAGAATTTCTATGACAAAAATAAAAATTTGTTTTGTCATTATCTTTCAATTTAAACTACTATAATAAACATCAATATTCAGTAAACAATACTCTAAAGCCCTTCATCAGCTCAAATTCCTAATGAACTCAATGGTAATTTTGCATTTGAGGACAGCTCATGGCATACACCTCTCTGAAGGAGGTGCACACAAACTTTATGCAGAGCTATAATCTATCATATGTGTCATTTTGGAGGCTTATGTCTGATTTAGATGATGTGATATTTTTTTTTAATCTCAACCTGAAACCTGCAAGTTTTTCTCAGAAATTATACTTTACTCACTATAGTACTCATCACCTTTTCATAGGTTTTTAAGTAGTATTGAGGTATGGCATGACATTTGTCTCCTTTACTGTGATAGCAGTCTCCTTAGACATAACTCCCTAATTTGACATTAAATCACTTGGACTATGTTAATTTAAAACAGGTAGAAGAACACTAATTTTGATAGGATAATTATATAAATGAACAGTGAAAGATTTCACCCATTCATTAATTAGTAATAATAAAATGAAAATCAGTTTTACAGAGATAACTGCAACAAGATAAATGTTCTTGGCATTAAGCACAGATATCCAACTACATTTTAAGAAAAAAGGTCTTAAGTTTTGGTTTTAGATCCATCTGCAAATGCAAATTATGTTAACAATAATTTTCATTATTTTCAGTTTTTAGCTACTCAAATATTTATCAAATATTTTCTTTAATAATTGGCAGCATGTTCTACTGAGGTTATATTCTGTATCACTTATTCACAGTTACCGGATATATTCTCTATGCATATTTTATTTGCATTGAGCTGGACATCTTGAGGAGTAAGATGCTATTCAATGACATGAAAAAGATGTTAGAACATGTCTACAAATGCTCAGATAAATTGGTATTTGGTCATGGTTTAGCAGAAAACATTTTCAGAGAGATGATAAATAATCATGCAACTTGCATTTTACACTTTTATTTATCTCAGATACAGAGCATTATTCTGAGTGAGGTTCAGGGAATAGTAAGCAAAGGGAACTAAGTATCTGAGGTAAGGAAAAAAAATCAGGCCCCTACAAATTATAAGAGTAGTAGGCCTGGACTTTTGATTCAACCTCTAAATGGTTAATAGATATTATCAGGGAGATAAGTAGAAGCAATATGGTAACACAAACAGGAAATCTGAACTGCTTGGAACTGGGCAGATGTGTAAACTAAAAGCTTTTGAAAGAAGTTGCAGTGAAGATTTTCTGTTTTCAAAGATATGGAAAGAATCATGCAGATTGCTGTGCAAGGGGGACAATTAAATAAGAATGTACAAAGAACACCGTGAAAACAATGAAAGATTTGGGAATTCAATCAATGTGGGAGAGTCATTGTGAAGAGAAACACATGGAAAAAGATTGTCAACAAGAAAATATTTGTACCAAAAAGTCAGGCAAAGTAGGTAGCAAGATCTTAGCTGATGTACCACCCTATAATCAGGATATTCGTATTTGGGTGGGAAAAAAAGCAAAATTAAGTGAACAGTTTATCTGCACGAGCATCTAAAGAAAAAATGCTCACTCTTACCTACTTAATAATGCTAAATTCCCAAACTAGAAAAACTTCCAACTTGAGTACATAACAGAAGTATGAGTGCATGTGGGATTCAATACATTATGTTCACAGAATCATCATCTTCCATCTCATGATAACTTTTTGAATCTGTTCTTATTTAGTGCTTCAGCTACTGTCATATATGTTGTAATCATAGTGCAAGTGAGATTCGTGAAGTAACCAGCAACAAAAAAAGTTTGTTAAAATACATAGGTGAGTTTCTTTTATATCAGTGTGTATATTTGTAGAAATGACAAATCAAAAGTTACATTAGAAACAAAGATACTAGAACAAAGAAATCATCAACAGGACAGGAAAAACAATGTTTGGAGAGAAGTCTAATACTTTGAAAATTAAATACTGAAATGCATAAAAGTGATAGTTTGATGTTAAATACTCGTGAGGTTCATATTATTTTGGTCAAAATATTATAACTCTGTCCCTTGCAGCTCTAGCACTGTACAGCTGAGAATGATTGATCGTGTTGATCATATTTTGTTTTTTAGTCCACTATAACGTTGCTAATCTATGAACAGTTCTACAACAAGATGAAAAATGAAATAATACTGAACTGATGACTAGGTAATCACATATGACAAAGCATGGTTGGTGTAATATTAGTGTATCACACCAAAATTATTACTCCACGGAAATATTAAATCCATTGCATTCAATAACCAAAATAATTTATGATGTAACTTTCTGTTGTTCATTCAGAGAGATGAGCATATTTAAATTTTTCTTATTTAATACATTCTTAAATTTACACTGTAAAGGTATAGAGAATACATAGAATGGAAATAATTGACAAAAATTGTTACCAGCTTTCAAGTGGAGTCTGTAGAAACAAGACCTGTGATGGTGTTTACAAACAACATACTTTTATTCTGAGGCAATCACCCCAACAGAGTTCACATTTGCACAGAGATCACAATTTTCACTTTGGACTTTGCCTCCACTGCTGAAAGCTGTGAGCATTTCATATGACTGTCTTTCTGAAGTCAAAAGGAATTTGGGAACCTGGTACATTTCCAGCTTTTATTTCAATGAACTTAAGATGAGTTCTTTTGAAATTTTGCTTCTGTGTCCCTTAAATATGCATTTACAACATACCATGATTTAGAGGAGCTACAAATATGAAATAAAGCTGCTTATGGCATCAGTATAAGTCAGCCCGTGAGCCTAAAAGATATTGGAACTTACAGTCTTTGAATCCTTTTTCAATTCAGTAGTTTATTTATTTACTTCTGTGCACACTTATTTTTGTAACCTTGGATGAATAAATACATGTGCATACTAGTATGTCTGAAGCTTATTTGAAGCTTTCTGAAGCTTATTATTAATGGGATTTGTAGACAAGCATCTCTATTGCTTGCTGTTAAAGGACAGATTGCTCAAATTATATATCTTCCAAGGAGAGGATCCACATATAAACCCTTCCTTTTACTCATGTGCAGATGTTCGCAGTGGAAGAGATTTTCTATAGATGCATCTCACCACTATTAATCTTCTCTGTTACAGTATAAAATTATAAATAGTACTATTCATGTTATACAGATAGGGGATTTTTTTTTTTTGTGGAAATCAAGACAGCCATTGCCTCAACTTTCAAACCACTTACAGTGAAGAAGACAGCCTTCTCTTAGGACAGTCTTGTGGCAATACCTACAGACTTTAGGCTACAGCTGTGGAATAGCAGCAGGTTATTGGGATGTCTGTGTATGCATCCACTGCCCTTGGTTACCGATTTCCTGTGGGATGAACTAGGAGCTCCCCACTTTGTCTGCACAGAAGAGCCAACAAACTGGCCTGAGACAAAGGACTCATCTGCAACCTGAGATTCAGGCAGTCATGCATGCAGATTCCCCCAGCAGCTTCTGCTGCATCTGCACCGACTGACAGGTACTATTTGTGTGGTTGATCTCCCGGATGGAGAACGTGGCCAGAGACAGCTGTGGGCCATTCCTAATATAAAAGTGATGGAAAATGTATATAAACAAGGTTCTTGTAAATAGACATTAGAAACTGTGCTTGCAGATGCAAAATGTTCACATAAGACAATCCTTCTCAAATAAATGAAATAGTTCAGAGATATTTTGCACAAAGCTTAATACAAATAACAGAAACTAATCATGCTTGTGCTGGGGGGTTGTGTGGGACCACAGCCCAGCTGGACATAAGGACAGAGCAGATCAGCCATTTGAGGAGCCCCGTTCCATCCAGCTGGATGTCATTGCAAGGACTCATGCAACAAAGACTCCCATCACCCTCTGAACTGTGACCAGCCATCCTGTCACAGAAATTCAATTCCCATTACAGTATTCAAAAGATCCCAATAAATTAGCTTTTGGTTTTTTGCTGGATTTTGTTTGTTTAATAGGCATTCTGACCATGAGTGCAACAGCATTCAGTTCAAGTCTGTGAAAAGTATAAAAAGGAGAACGCTGATGCAATACACATACAAACAGCATAGGTATGGAAATTCTTGTACAACCTTTTCTTATGCCAAAACATTCTCTGCTTCACTTCCTACCTGTGCTCAAAGCAGTAACTAGTGTTAAAATAATTGGCAAACAGTAGACAGTAGATTAAAAAAAAAGTGTGAAATAAGGATCTACGATCCTTAAAGTAGAAGGCTTAACATCATCATCAGAAAAAAGAACTGCATTTCTCTTTTATTCCTTTTATGAGTAAAAAGTAATGATCACCTGCGCATCTGAATTAGCAGATTTTTTGCAGTGAACTTTATACAAATAGCTAGTGCTATCACAGGTCTTTGTGATGATTCTTTTAGAAAGATAATGCAGATGAAAAATTCAGCAGGTGTGAAGGTGAGGTAATTGTCAGTCTTCTCTAGGAGCTATTTCAAACTCAAGATCAGTAAAATAACAAGCAGTAGTCCAGGAAAATAATATATATATTTCTGGAATAAGTTACGATTGTTATTCAAGATCTAGTCACACTTCAAGGTAAAGTTGAAAAATCATAGCACAGTATTATGTAGGAATAATATCTACCAAACTATAAGAAACTGTATGATAAAATCACTATATCACATAATTACCCACTTGTAAATTCACTGCATCTATTCCTTATTCTGTTTTTCCTTTGTAAAGTCATAATGGTATATAAAGATGAATGAAAAGTAGTATTTGAAACTCCATATTTTTAATTTAATATTGTCCAATAGATTTTATTTTCTTCCACTGAGAAAATCCCAGTAAAACTAATGGATTTGAATGGATCCAGTAATTTCTTATCATGTCCTTCTCTATCATACGTTGTATTTCTAGGTACGCAGTCCAAGAGTTGTAAAAATTTCTCTTTTCTTGTAGGAAATTTTCCACCTGAAGAACGACCCAAAATAAAGCTTAGACTATTTTACTCTTGTGAAATGCCTGGAATTTTTGTTCCTGGTGCAGCATATCTTACAGCTGTCAAGACTTTTATCCTAAAATTTCTGTGTTGAATTTTAAAAGCACTTTCCATTTTGTGAGTGCAAATGTGTGCAAAGAGAACCCAAAACTCTTGTGTTTTTTATAAATTTTGTCTTTATATCAAGAAGACAGAGAGAAAGAATGAAATTTATTAAGATTCAGACTGAATTACTCATTTACAAAAAATGAAGTGTGGGGAGTGAGGGTGTTCCAGTTCAATATATTCATCATAAAATGAATGTGAACACTTCAGGGATGAAGTATGCTTGAAATTACAGAGAGGTGACAAATATAAATTTACAGTCACATTCAGAATTAAATTAATAATTTTCACCTGAAGTCTTCATCTTCTATTTTGCTTTCCAAGCACCTGTGAAAAGTACAATGTGCTAGCCAAATGGGTTCATTGTTCCACATATACACAATTTTTTGTCCAGCAGGTACCTGAGATGTCGTCTATATCTTGTCGTCTATATGACATCTTTGTATGCAGCACCTTGATGTATTTTTCTATTGCTCCATCAACATGGTATCTTTTAAATTTTGCTTTTTCTATATGTCTATCTCATCACTAAATTGATTTATTTTACTGATTGGGTGCAAGCATTTGGTACAATTTGTGGATTGCATAATTTCTTTGCCATATTCTGTCATTTGACCCAGTTATTCCCTATTTACAATTTTTTATTAAACATTTCATGTACACTAGTGTCAGTGTGTTCCTTTCTTTCAGAATCTCATTTCCTAGTCTACAGGGTCTTTACTTGGACTTCTATTTTCTGAAGTATACAGGCAAATCTTCCTTTGTAATTCAGACTTGCAGACCTGGATCATTTTGTTTGCCCCCTTTCAATCTCAACAATGTGTTTCTTATATTGAGAGGAATAAAATTGGATGTGATATAAAAAAATCAATACCAGTTTTAAACCATTATCTGGGGAGCAACATAAAGTGCATTATTAGCAGTGTATTTTTTCTTTGAAATCAGAATCTGTTGTGAGATGAATTTAGGTCTCGCTGGCTACAATAAAAGTAAATGGAATATAATGGTCCGAAGTGTTACACAGTATAAGCCTTTTCAAGCTAAATTTTATCTCATTGTCAAGTGAGATTGATATGTTACCACAGGCATTAGTACATCTAAATTTATAGTAAATGCAAACTCTAATGGGAGATAAGGTGCCAAAACAAAAGAATCTGTGCAAAACTGACGTATCTACTGTAGTCATCAGCTGGAGCCTTGTGTCATCACTAGTAGTAAGTTTTAAAGGTATCACATATATGTAAGGTGTTTCACAGAATAAATTAAGTTAGGAAAGTCTAAATTTTACGCTTCTCCTGTAGCTTCATTTATATAGATCCCTGGATCTGAAATTCATGTTGTGTATTAGAGTAGTGAAGTAACATTCAGAAATTTAGAGAAAGACGCAGGGTAAAAGAGAAGAAAAAATGATGATGAAGGAAAAGACAATGAGAGTATCCTACTACTGTTCTTATTTAATTTTCATATTGTAGTCTTATTGTTTCACTAAAATAGCAGAATTTAAGTTGATGATTAATTCATCCAATGAGAAAACAATATAAAGATTGGATCACTGCTCTACTTGCTGAACAAATTGATGGCTGCATTCCAACACGATGATGTAATTCATTTGTATCTTAAATTGAAATTTTCAATATGACCCACACTTGGGTTTTTTTCATCTGAGACAACAGTACCATTAGATGGCACTCTGGGTAAAGTTGAAAAATTACTTTGTAAGGCTTTGCAACTCAAGTGTTTAATGAAAGCACAATAAAAGAGAAAACAGAAAAAATTTCATCAAATGAAAATATATTCATATTCATTATACTTTCATCGGTCCAATATCATATTTATATAGAATTATTTAGATATTATATTTGAAACCAACATTTTTAGCTTTTTTTTTTTTTGCTTTTAAATTAGAGAGAGTGAATGCTTCCTATAAGGAAGATATACTAACTTGTTCTTTTTTAATCTTATTTTCAGCTTTCTTTAGGAGATGTTAAACGCAAAGGAAAGGATGTCAATATCTAATTATGTAAGACAAGTATCTCACAACATGAGCGTTTGACAGTATTATCACAGTGATTGAAAAGTAAGTTACCTCTCAGATATGTGTTACTACCTCATACATATTTTATCTGAAAGTGAAAGCCTGAAATTTTTTATTAATACCAAGTTTGGCTTTCCCTTACTTTGTATGTATGAGTATGTATGAGTATTAGAGTACAATAAAAACATGCTTTTGAAGGATGTTCCAAGACCTTTTTTTTTTCCTTGACAGAAGTCTCCATGTGAAAAGGGAGCAAGCAAAAATTCTGAAACTCAAAGCAGTCAATTATTTAAGGGAAAAATTCTCCTAGAACTTCTAGACTAGTCTAGCTTTTCATCTGTGTCTACCCGTACAGACATCCAACAAAAAAAAAGAAACAAACTCAATAGAATATTCAAGTGATGATACACTAAATAAATATTTTAGATATTGTCCTTTAACTCCAAAATTTCCATTACTTAAACTCAAGCCACCATGAATCCAGTGGAATCCCATGCAATTCCAAAAGTACACTGATGCAGAACTGTGTGAAGGCTTTATTAATTAAATTATTACATGGATTGTTTTTTATGAAAAGCTGGATTGACACAGTTGGAAAACCTTACACTTCAGGGGTTCAATTCTATTTTCAAGCTGTTCTTAATAACTTGTTTTTGCCCAATATTTGAAAATGTTTCAACTGCTGTAAATTTAATCTCAAGACACCTCTATCCCAAATAAAGCATCACACATATTTCAAGCAAGTGCTGTGAATTCCAAACAAGACTTTTTATCATGAACACTAGCTAATACGCTTCAGTCTGCTCTGTATTATGGAGAAGAGCAAATGAAAGTTAAAGGGCTGGAAATGTCCTTCAATATGCTTTTGGGGAGCAAAACAACTTCAGTAGTTATCTAGTGCTTTAGCCATGTGAAGCTAAGTTACTAGAAAATCGCATTCTGGAGACTCTCATTCTGGAGAAATTTTAGGGTCAAGTTGTCAAATAATTTATGTCTTGGGGACTTCTGGGTGCTGAGAAGTTCCTTAGGAAATTTTGAATAATTGATGCTGGGAGAGGGACACTGTCTCCTTAACATAAGGTAAGGAAAAATTTAAAATGTATTAGTATCCACTAATAGCATGCATTTAGTATTAGTATCCACTCACAATATGACATGTAACAACATCTAGTAGTACAGGAAGATTGATTGATATTTCAAAATTGATCCTTGAATTTTATACCTTCTTTTTGTCCCCAGTTTTTGTGAACATTAATTTCCTCTCCTTCCCATCACAAGTTCATTTCCACAAGAAGTCTCATTCTCCAGTAATGATGGTCTTGATATTCAGACACAGGTGTGAAGCAGACTTTCTTTCTGTGTGCAGCCTTCACAAACTAAGTTCCACTCTGGTACCTCTACAGGGGGAAATTTCACTATTTTGACACCACTATGGCACTGTAGGCTAGATCTAAGTCTTCAGTCATTCCCAGATGATCCAGCTGAGCTCTGATAGTGTTGTTATTCGCTTTGAAAGTCTGTATTAAGAAAGTTAGGTAGTGCAGAATTTAAACAAAAAAAAAACAAAAAAAAAAAAAAAAAAACAAAAAAAAAAAAGAGGAAAAAATATTTCAAGAGGAAAACTTTTAAAATTGGAGATTTTTCATTCATGGCACAGAAACGTTTTCTACACTTTAGTGTTAATCTAGCAAAGTATAACTTCTCAGAGACTTGTTGACTTATTCTTTCCTCTTCCTTTACAATAGTCTCTTTGATGTCTTTTCTGTGGAACTCCTCTTTCCTTGTCCTTGACTATTCTTGGCACTGAAATGTTTGCTTAGAGGTAGTATTTCTCCAGCTATATGTCTCCTTTTTTCTCATTTTTTATTCAACCAGTCAATTGAGCTAAACAAATTTAATCAATTCAGTAGATATTTCAGCAACTGGATCCAACCAGGAGGACCTGGAAAACATGTAACAAAAAGTCTTTTAGTACCCTAAAAGACAAAAAGTCTTTTAGTACCCTCAGCCATCTGCAGCATCTCCAGCAACCCAGTGAGCAGAGCAAACACCTTATCAGGAATGCTTTTCTACAAAACCCACAAAACTCTACACACATATTCATAAAAAGGTCAGTTAGAAGCTTTTATTACTTTGCAGAAATAAAAATGTAGGGATATTAGCTGACCCTGGATTAAGCAGAGTTTAAAATGGCCAGGAGGAACCAGATGGCATCCTGTACATGTGTTCAGGATGGAATTTGTCTATAGTTTACAACATACAGCAACGTAGTTTGTAGTACATACATTTCTAACTCCTGAGTGATGCTTAAAAAGAAAAATTCTGCTTTTTTTTTTTCTCTGTATTTAGTTTAAACATCTTTACTCCTTTTTTTTTTCATTTTTCCCCTAGGGTAATAGAGATATTAAAGGAAGTAATCAACATGCTAAATGATACCCTGTGGTATCTTCAAAGANACTATTATTATTATTATTATTATTATTATTATTACATAGCCATGGCTATTTTTATTAAGTATTTCTGTAGTACCTATGACTAGACTTCCTCAAAAGTAAGAACTTTATTTCATACAAAATGTTAAGGCTTGAAATTAATTTTGATTTTTCATCAGGAAGAAAAAAAAGCCCATATGCAAACAACAGCAACAAAACTACCGTAAACTAAAAACAACCAAACAAAACACCCTCTACAAAAAAACCCCAACCAAACAAAAAAAAAAAACAACCATGAGAGAAAAGAGTCCATGCAAAAAGAGTCCAAAATGACAAAAAGATTAAGGAATTATTACATAGCCAGCTGAACTACCGCCAGTGTTGCTTACTGTGTGAGACAGCTTCCCATCTAATTCCTGCAATGCACGTTGTCCCTTTCTTTTTTCTACATTGCCACAAACAGGGAAAAAGTTGTGGAGATGGTAATAGTGACATAAGTTTATAATTGGTGAAAAGTACAGATGCTGCTTTCTATTTCTGCTACCTCTTCTCAAAATAGTTTCAATATGTTGATTGTCCAGCCAGCTGGGAGGGATATTGATGATATTTGGTTAGACAGAGANATTTAGTTTAAACATCTTTACTCCTTTTTTTTTTCATTTTTCCCCTAGGGTAATAGAGATATTAAAGGAAGTAATCAACATGCTAAATGATACCCTGTGGTATCTTCAAAGAAAGGGACAACATTTCATTGTGTCTAATGATATGGATTGAATAGCAAACTGACAAATTCTCTGGGGTTGTCACAAATCTTTACACCTACACTGCACAGGAATTCAAACACTACCTTTTTTATAGTGAATTGGTAAAGTGAATATGTTTTATTGTCTTTCTCATAATCTTCAATGAAACTACTAATCAATTGTCAAGTTTTGACGGACATTTACTATTTAACAATTATTTCTTAGGTAGGTGGCAAAATCATCATCATTATTATTAAATACNGAGAGAAAAGAGTCCATGCAAAAAGAGTCCAAAATGACAAAAAGATTAAGGAATTATTACATAGCCAGCTGAACTACCGCCAGTGTTGCTTACTGTGTGAGACAGCTTCCCATCTAATTCCTGCAATGCACGTTGTCCCTTTCTTTTTTCTACATTGCCACAAACAGGGAAAAAGTTGTGGAGATGGTAATAGTGACATAAGTTTATAATTGGTGAAAAGTACAGATGCTGCTTTCTATTTCTGCTACCTCTTCTCAAAATAGTTTCAATATGTTGATTGTCCAGCCAGCTGGGAGGGATATTGATGATATTTGGTTAGACAGAGACTTAGGTAAACCCTGGTTGAATGACCAGCAGGAATACATGGGTGGATGGATGAGCTGAAAGAAGGCCTGAGCTGCATCCAAGCTGCTGAACAGCTGAGCAGCACATACAATCTCTTAGCCATTAGTGGGCCCAGAAATAACTGATAAGCTGTATCCATTACTCTGTAATGTAACACAGAGACTGTTCCTCTGTCTAATATTTGAAATGATGGAAAGAGATGTCAAAGGATGGAGCAAAAGGAAGAGAGGGAGAAGAAAACAAAATCCTTAGGATATGTCTATATTAGAATTTAGTTTGGCCCTTGAGTAAGAGATCTATACACCAAAACAGATGATGTTGAAGAACCAATATTCAACATATGCTTTTCAGAGCTGTTGTCTAGTCCTAAAACACGAATGTTCATTAATGCCAAGAATTCATTAGGTGTTCTCCTAGGATGCATTATCTTGTTCACTTTCATCTAGAGGAATCTAGTTTGTGAGCTCCAAGCCTGCACTGTGATGCACTCTGAAATCCAATGGCTGAGAACAATAAGTAGATTTATTTTTCCCTCTCAGTCTAAACAAATTGTAGACACACCCCTAGGCACTAGGAATTACTTCTTAATTTCTCTGGGTTTTGTCCAGTATTTGTATATCTGTATATAAACAGTGCACTGATTGTCAATGAGTATTTAGGATATTAGTAGTGAGTAATGGAAATATTTTAATTCAAGGTAAATCCATTAGGAATTAGCTTAGTAATCGATTTTTCGCCCTATGACTACGAACCCTGTAAGTGATAACACTCTATTTCTTGCTTCAAAGATCCAGGTTTTGAAAGACTGACTGAAATGTTCTTTGAACATCATCACCATTGTTTCCTCATGTTGCATGGAGAAATGTGAAGGGCGTGTCCACGTCCTCTAACCTTGCTGCATTTTTCCAGTGTGGCCATTTCCTCCCAGACAGAGAAACTTTTGCTGACAAGGTTTGAAACTCACAAAATGTGGTCAGCTTGTTGACGTTATCTGAAATGATCTGAAGAGTGTTCAACCTCAAATTTCTTGAAATACTATAACAGTTCAGAACTAAGCAAGTGACTGTGGTGAGAATTGGCAACCAACCTTATTATATAGTTGCAGAAACATAATTTTTATTTTATGTTATTAACAGAAATTTGTCAACATGTTTGAAACTTTCACTGAATTGCCCCTGACATGAGTGTCAGAGGCCATTGCTGTGGGACTGTAACTCATTGCAATATTTTGCAAGAGTGATAGAAAGCTCCAAGAGGATCTTTAAGTTCTCAAGCACAGGATTCACTACCAACCCCAGAGATTCAGAAGACGAACAGTGAATTCTTCTCAAGTGTTTGTTCTGAAAAAATTTTTCACTTAACAACAAGAGAGTATGCAGCTTCAG
The DNA here is from genome assembly GCA_013399835.1 of Leptocoma aspasia. Taxonomy (NCBI): domain Eukaryota; kingdom Metazoa; phylum Chordata; class Aves; order Passeriformes; family Nectariniidae; genus Leptocoma; species Leptocoma aspasia. Next base: position 156,693 of record VXAX01002095.1, read on the forward strand.
AAATGTTTAACCAAACAATACTGAAAGCTCTTTAAAGCTGGTTAACAAAGAGATTTTAAAATAAGCAATGTGATATTCTTCAATGTTCAAAAAATCTTTTTGATTTAATAAGATGAAGATCACCACTAATAGACAGCATACTCCCATGAGCATTTTACGGTACAATAAAAAGGGAGAATTAGTCACATGTTAATAGGGGAGGAATATGTACAAAATAGTGACTTCTCCATGAGCAAAATGAAAAGATAGAAGCAGATAGATCATATTGAAGTGTATTTTTACTCTGTTAGCTACATTATGCCTTTTGGAATTAAGAGATTGAGTTGTACAAAATTAACCAAGTCACCAAAGTACCACCTAAGATTTGAACCTTAACAAATGCAATATATCAAGAGTTTGAATTAGCTCTGTGCTGGAAAATGATCTTTTCCCCAACAAAAAAAAAAAAATCATTAAAAGAGAACATAAACTGACCAAATTGCCATCTGATGTTTTCTAAATTTATTCATTTTTGGTATTAAAATGATCTTAGATGTTTAATTGAGAAGTATGTTTCCAAAATACAATGCTAAACTATTCTGATTAATCCATCCCATCCAATGCTTAGAGAAGTCTTCTCCTTGCAAAGATGGTGAAATAACCAAATGAGGAATTTTTCTCAGGAACTTTCTCAGGAAAATGTAGAAGAGAATGGAAATAATCTAAAAGAATGTGGAAAAAATGAGTCAAGGAGTATGTTGGATTTCTAGCCTGAAAACATTTATACTCTCTATTCAATATTTCAGTTTAAGAAATACAGTTCTCTACCCAAGACACATATAAGCAAAATGTGTCACAGACAATAGCTTACAGCTATTTGCAGAGCAGAATATTGTATTCAAAAAAGAAAGATAACTCTTTTAAGGTAACCACAGTGATCTGCTCTTCTACCACATCAGAATGGAAGCTGGATTTTTGCCAAGAGAAACACATATAGCTAATAACATTTTCAGGTGTGAATCGGGCAGAATAGAGAATACAAAGGATCAGTAGGAAAAAAGGAAGACAGAGGATACTATGCTGAGGTTGCAGACAGATATCACATGAAGATCTTTGATAGCTGTCTCGTATTTCCCCTTCTCCAAATTTTTTCAGGCAGATGTGAGCTTCTAAATTTCCCTCAGAGTTTCAGTCTCAGCATCAGCTCTACACACTCATTAAGGATATTAACTTAATGAGATTAGTATAAGCAAAACTATGCATGTTAAGTTAAATATACTTAAAATAACTGTAAATAAATTAACTTGGTATAAGAATTACTCTGGATGTATCTGTGCAATAGGTGTAAATTGAGAAGAGTTGCACAACCAAAGAGGACTTTTTTTTTTTTTTTTAAATTCTAAGTTAATTGATTTTTCTTTAACCTTAGGATCTCTATATTATACTGCAGATTCCAAATGAATATAACACTGAGGTCCTGGACCCAGAGACACAAACCTTTTTTTCTTGCAAAGATGTCCAAGATCACTCACAGACAAGATCTAACTATTGATATATATCTGGTAGTATCTGTTGTGCACACTCTCAGTACTGGTTATACAAAATTAGTAATCTACACACATATTGTAGAAAGGCATGTATCTTCAGTTTCAGTCTTTAAAGGAACTAAAAATTCCAGTAAAATAGTAAGAAGTAATAATTTCTAGGTAGTCACACAGAGATAAGTGGTGCTAAAACTCAAATAGTTTCATTTTCCCTCATAGTTTTCAGGAACAGTACAATACTCACATACACAGTTATGACAGCTTCCCTCTTCACACATGGTGTTATAAATCAACTTTCATTCAATATTCAGAGTAACTTGAATAAACAGTAAAAGATATTCAAAAATTGTTTTGACTTTGTGTATTAGACGATAGTTGGGAAATAAAAGACGCAGAGGATGGAGATACACTGGATTCTGCACCTGGAACAAGGCAACCCTAGTTGTGTGTGTAGCCTGAGGAATGAAAGGCTGGAAGGTAGTGCCATGGAAAGAGACCTGGGGGTCCTGTTCAATGGGAACATGTTCATTTAACATGAGCCAGCAGGTCCCTGGCAGCCAGGAGGGTCAGCTTTTTCCTGGGAGGCATCAGGCACAGCATGGCCAAGCAGACAAGGGAGGGGATTGTCCTGCTCTGCTCTGCACTGGGGCAGCCTCGCCTCGAGTGCTGGGGACAGGTTTGGGTGGCAGAGTACAGAACTCATTAAGCTATTAGAGAGCATCCAAAGGAGGGCAACAAGGGTGGAAACCCTATGAGGAACAGCTTATGTCACTTGGTCTGTTCAGCCTGGAGAAGAGAAGACAGAAGGAAGACTTCATTAGAGTCTCCACCATCCTCACAAGGAGGGCAAGTACTGATCTCTTCACTCCTGTGACCAGTGACAGGACTAGAGGAAATGGCATGATGCTGAATCTGGGAAGGTTTAGGTTGGATAGCAGGAAAATGTTTTTAACCCAGAGGGTGGCTGGGCACTGGAACAAGCTCCCCAGGGAAGTGGTCACAGCAACAAGACTGCCTGAGTTCAAGAAGTGTTTGGACAATAGTCTCTGGCACATGGTGTGATCCTTGGGGCATCCTGTGCAGGCCCAGGAGTCAGACTTGATGATCCTGAAGGGTTTCTTCCAACCCAGCTTATTCTATGATTCTATGGTTCTGCATGGAGTATTTCCTAAGTTCTTATTTTTAGATTTAACCAGCCAAAGTCATGAGTCAGCTATTTCAGATAATTTTAGAACTCCCAATACATACATCAAGGAAAAACTTGTATGTACAGTAAGATCTTCATTACCAGAAGCCTCTACTATCTCATTTATATTTGTTAGGTAGCAACATCTAAGACTGATATAAGATGTCTGCTTCTATCTGGTAGATAACCAAGTAAAGTTTAATAAAATTACTTTTATCAATAAATTTATTGTTTATGTTGTTAATTACTTCATCAGTACTGTTCGGCAAAGATTTTCACTTAGAATACAACGCCTATATTGCTAATAATACTAGAAATCTCTATATTAAGAAATTTATTTACTTTTAGTCAGTCTATTTTATATTGTACTTTTTAAATTTAATTTTTTAAATTTCTATTTGTATGTGTCTCGGTTTGACAAGACAGGAGTCTGTTAAGGAAGGCAAAAGCCTTCAGTGAAATGGAAAAAGTAAACCCCCTCCCTCCGAACTACCACAATTTCGAAATTAAAAGGCTCTCAGGCAAAGATATGGGAATAGGAATAACAGTTCTTTACTAGGAGAAATATNTTAACAGGAATGCATGAGGATTTTTGCAAGATCATTTTTGTTCAGCATACACAGATTTAGTGTGACCAAAATTACCTTGAACTTGAGTGGGAGTGGAGAAAGCAGAAATTTTGTTTTTGAAGGCTTATTTCTCTGTTGTTTATATTTTGTTACTTAATAGCAGTAGTCACTGCAAAGGTTGCTGTCATGAGCAAAGTGAATTTGATTCAGCTGTTGCTAATCTTGTACAAACACAAACCTGCTAATTGAAAAGCTAATTATGATGATGGAGTGATGAGAAGTGCATTGGGCAGGATGACATAAAACCCATGAAACATCTATTATAAACCAGCTGGTATCCTTTGAAGCTAGAAGTATTATAGATTACATTCTTGTGTTAAAGAAGGGATATTAATGTTATTTCTTGCTCAGTTAGCCATTTTTTAAAATCTAGAACTCTCAGTAACCACAGGCTTTAAGCAGTCAGAGTAGTCCATAATAATAATAATACGTGCATCAGTCCTATCAGTGTTGACTTTAATGGAAATGTTTAATAAACAGGAAAATGGGAGGCATATGAAGTGCTGATAAATATGAAAAATGAGAAGTCATCAAGCAAGAACTCTATTTTTGCTTCAGTCATTGAATTTTTGGCAAGACACTGATTTGTACTTGAACATTATTAAAGAAGAAGGTCAGATGAAGAAGGATTTGAATCTTTTTCTATTCAGATGTCTGAGAAAGTTTTTACTAGGTTACAGTGGAATTTGTGTCAAAGAATAACCTAGTTTCAAATTTTCATATTTGGTGTAGTAATTATTGGACCAGCATTTTCCCCACAACATGCCACCAAACTATAGCACTATAAATCAGAGAAAGAGTAGAAATGGAGATCAAATTCTTTTTCTTTAAATATTTTACAGACAGTAAAAGAGGCTTAATAATTGAGATGTTATAAATAAACCACTGTAAATATGCATTTCATTATAGTTCAATTGATAAAAATCTTTTAACTCCAATATTAGAGTTTAAAAAAATAAAGAGTTAAAAAAATATATAAAGCTGTAAGAAGTAGCCATGCCAGAGATTAACTTTTAGACATAAAATATGAACTGCAAAGTAATACTTCTTGTCTCATCTCTGTTGAATTTTCACCTGAAAGTTCTTTGTACTGTCTCATGAGGGGAAAAAAGTCTTGTTAAATCTTTTAATGACATCAAATAAGTCTTTCTTTTTGAAGGGTCAATAAGGTTACTTACACATACTCTGCCACAAGAAGAGGGAAAAAATAATTGCCTTGTGAACTTGACATGAAAATATTTGCCAGAAATTATTCTAATGTCATACAAAAAAATTGTGAAAAACGAGCATCTGGACAGAAATTATAAAATGCAATTAAAACAGTTGGGGAAAAATTTTAGACTGAATACCAAAGCTCATCTCCTTTTCCTGTGCAGACACAGATCCCACTTAAATCAGCATAACCTGGTTGTGATTAAGTTGCAATTAGTAAGAACAAGCTTAGCGGAAATAAGAAATATATAATAGAAAGCATAAGCTAAACCAGAATCAAACCTGAAATTCAGTGTCTTCTTTAACTTTATACCATTTTCTAATGCTTTATTTGTAATAATATCTATTAGTCTATCAGAACTGTGAATTATGGAGTCAGAGAACATATATCTGAGTTCATTGGAAATTTCTTCAATTCCTTCCTTCATCTCTGTGACTTTATATTTAAGGTTCAAAATCTGTATTTCCAAATCACTGTGTGAGCAATCCTGTACATTACTGTCTATTAAATATATTTTATAAAATTTTTCTGAATATGCCCTCACTCCTATGAACAGATTTTTGTGAGAAGGAACTCAGATTTAGAGTTTGAATTCTTCCAGTCTTCTTGATGTAGCTTTCACTCATCCTGGTTTGGAGTTAGATCAGATCAAGTAGGTCAGAATCACTGAGAATTGTCTCCCTCACCCAGCTTCCATAAAGATGCAAGGTTTCCAAGCCTGAAGAAAAACCCAAGGCTGATAGATAATTTCCTATATCTGTTTTGTGCACATACAGAAAATATTTTTTGAGAGAATAGAGGCAAAATTGATCAGACCTACAAGCTAATTTCAGGAGCTGAAACCAATTCCCAAGGAAATAGAAAGTTTGATAGACACATTTTGCTGGGAATAGTTCACTTAGTCCTTTTGAAAGAACCAATCTCCTTAATTTATGTACCAAAAATTTTTAACAATTTTAATTTACAGGTATCATATTTTGTTTCTCTGACTTCTCTATGAATGTTTGACAGAGGTACAGAGTTAAGAAAATACATTGTGGATATACATTTGTAAAAGAAATCAAATATTCACTTATGGATAAGAGACCATGACTATCCCAATTTTTAAGGAAGATTCTTTTAGCATGTCAAATTTCCTGAAATCACATGGGATATACTGATATATTTAAAGTTAGACCTCTTGATCAGACTGCTTCCAAGTGTATCTGTTGCTCTGTCCTTGATGCAGGAACAAGAGTGCCAGAGTCTAATGAAATTTGATTGAACTTTGATTAGGATAATTGCACAGAACTTTGAAATGCTAGCCTTGATAGAACTACTGGATCTATTATCTTCAGCAGTGTCCAGACTAGTAAATATTTGTTCAATGTAACTCCAAATCAAAAAGCAGAAAAGCAAAAGTGTAGTCTCATCCTTTGGGAAAAAACCAAAAAAGTTGAATGAAGCAGTGTCTAAAGAAAATTATTTTGAAAACATTCATTTGGTAAGAGACAGATCTGCTGAACTCTGTTCACTGACACCATAAGTCAAGAAGTTTGGTGAGAAAAGGGGATTTATATCTTATATTTAAAAATATTCCACTATTTCTACAGAAATCACTGAATAATTAGTGCTATGCTAATGAAGGCAGTTGGGTCACCTGACCAGTCTCCTTGTTATGTAATAAATCTTCTAATTAATAAGTGAATTTCATCACAGGTTTGTGAGCTCTAGGCAGGTAATAAGGATGGTGTTGCACAGACAAAAATGCATGCCAACCAGTAAGAGTATTTTTAGGCAGAAAATAAGGAAAAGAGATTTCCAACCAGTGGCATTTTGAAACAACCTTTCAAAATAAAAGGACTGAAAAAAAGCCTGACTACATTTAATATATAGATTCACCAATCTGCATTAAAAAAATACTGGATTATCCAAATTCTTCATTGTTCTACAGTTTTTAAGGTTTTATTCAATATATTCATAGAAATCAAAGAAGTCAACATACTCCCAGCAGTTACTGAATAGAATTTGACTGTACTATGTTAGAGGCTGTTACAAAATAGAAGAAAATTACTCTTTAATAGTGGCACCTCTACAAACAGACATTTTTCCCAAAATTGCAGACATAAACTACAAGATGAAATAAAAGGTGACCCACGAAACTATATTACTCAGAAGAATTGTCACTTTTCCAGTGCCTTTGTACAAAATATCCAGATTTTTACAGTTACCTGAACCCTCCCCGCCTCCCACCTTAAATTAGTATTTAAATTCTGTGTTTATCTAAGTGCTAATAACTAATACAAACATAATACAATACTGTAACTTCCAAGTTAAAGCTGAATGGTGGATGCCAGATGGAATTTCCTTTGGAGGTTTTCTTTTATAGAATGACTATTTATTTCATGTATGCAACATTCTCCGACCCTGAAGCTTATGCTTCATTGCAGGGACTGGAGAATCCCTGCAATGTATTCCTTTAGCAAAGGAGGTCTTTCTGTCTTCTTCAACTCCAAAGTAGGTCAATAATTGAGTTAGGCAGCACTTACACTGGAGGTTTCAAGTTTCCCTGCCACTTCTGAGGATGCATTTGCTGTAAGCAATTACAGTCATCACAGATTACAATTTTCACTTTGCTTTTCACAGGTAGGTACAATATTGGTGTTTTGAGAAGGTGGTTTCTGAATACTGAATGAGAAATATTCCCAAAACAGTTTTTCTTTCAACAAGCCAGAAGTAAGCTGAAAGAAATACATATCACTGTCAATACCCAAGGCTTTGTTTTTACAACTTGACAGGAGTAGACAATCCTTACAACAATTTCTCCAACGAATGAAGAACAGAAAGCAACATATAATACAGCTTATGATATGGGTTTTGCTACTCTGAGTGCGTGTTTTTCTGTTCCTGTGGCAATGACAATAGCATTAATGACAAAGCAAAGAATAAGTGAAAATTCAATTACAAGATTATGAAATATATCCTACTTTTTTCCTCTCATTTCTATTTTTCAGAATGAGTTCTTTCTAGCTGTCATTACATTTGCACATTCCTATATGATATTCCTATATCATTTTATAAGCCTTAAAAAGATATAGTAACATCATTATGTGTTGGTATATTTGGTAAGAGTAACTGAATTGGGGAAGAAACAAGTTCTTTTACAGGTAAAGAGCCAATTACAGTGTTTAAGGAATGGGAGATAATCAGTATTCCAGGCAAAGGTTTAGAAAAAATTTCCTGATGTATTTGTGGTGAGAAACTTGAGCAAGAATCAGCTAAAGTTATGCACACGTTCCACTCCCCTTATGCTGAAGTTCAATTTTTTTTTTTTTTTTTGTAGCCTTGAAAGCCCCCTGACACATCATACCTCCCAGGAAAAATAATTGCAAGTTGAGGTGGAACCTATGGAATAGCTCTCTGCTGATCTCAAGGCCCCATCAGGAGTAAACAGTCTTTTTGGAACATGTATATTGTATTTTTGAATCTGCCTCACACTTCATGTGGCACCTGGAAAAGGCTGTGTGAATTAGCAGGGGGTTTTCTGAAGAATTCAACCTGTGTTATAGACTAAAACTAGAATCTGGAGGGCACAAGAGTAAAGGAACCTTTGCAGATGGTCCTGTGAAAATTATTTCTTTTTTTAGATTTTGTTTAAAATATTACAGAATTTTAAAACCTTTTTTTTTTTTTTTTTTTACCTCCTGGTAACAATTTCTCTCTGTATCTTTTTCTCACTGACACTTTCTATTTTGGTATAATAAAAGACTTGCAGTACACCAGTCTTTGTACAATAGGAGCAAATGCCTATTTGTTCAAATTCTCTTTGTTTCCTAAACAACAGCAAGCAGTCTGTGCAAGAAGGCGATTTCTAGTCAATTGCTGCAACATGATGTTCCACTGCAAGAAAGTCTGGAAAAGGTGATTTATCAAGTTTTTTTTTTTTTTTTTTTGTCTGCATTTTCTTTTCTGTGATGTTGTCAATGTTCATGATGATTCAGTTTGCAAAATGCACTTGAGAAACATTCAGTTCCAGTTAGATTTATGTGTATCAACTAGATAATACTTTCTCAACCCACAAAGACAAATGAGAGAATTCTGCTGCTGCCTTCTTCTTTTGTCACTGCCAAAAGCTGCCAAGGTGAGGTCCCACACCCTGTTTGAGATTCATTAGCCATGTCACCTCTGCTAACTATAGCACCAGCAACTAATTATTCTTTGTTTTGCCTGTGACCTTACCCTTTTAAAGTCCTAAACATGCATCTAGGCCAACTTGAACACATCTTTTCACTAAAAATGCAGAGTGAGCAGTTGCTGCCTGTTGATGTTAACAGGTTATTGCCCTCAGACCTGCAACAAGTGGTGTCCTGTTTCACTTCTTTTCTTTCTTATCTTTCCAGGTGGTTAATATCCACTCAGACAAATGCTCATCAATTTGATGGACACAAGAATGTGAGAAGGATGGGAGGATTTTAACTTAGCACTCTGTGTTTGCAGTAGATAGCTCTTCGTCCAAATTCAAATTCACTTTTATATATATATATATACATACATAACTGCTTTCCACTATTAGCTTCTACTTGTGTACTATCAAGCACATGTCATTTGTCCTATCAAAATTTCTAATTATTATTGGAAATACATGAATCACTCATTACTGACTGTGATTCACATTACTTGCAAGTATTTGTCCAGTTTTAACTATACATATTTCTTTTAATTCAATCTCTGCAAAAATAATAAGAAGGAATGTCTCAACTGAAGTATTTCTGATTAACAAAAGCTAGCTACAGAACAGAAAAATACTACATGTTAATTGGGTTTTTATTGTTTGAATTGATTGAAAAGGTCTCCTAGTTTTTTTCAGATTCAGTCTGGGTGGTGGGAGCATGTTTATTGTACAGGAGGGTTCTGTGTTTTCTTGTGAATTCATTTTATGATAGAACAAGGCTACACTTGCTAAGCTTGACATGTGACGTCTTTGTTAAAAGATGTTTTAAAATAGACGGTGTAATGAAAGTCTAATACAATAAAGAAGTCTACAGAGAAGAGCAAATTCACAGTAGAGATGATGAATACAAATAAAATGAGCAGAGACTTAAATGCAGCCAAGAAAATGCAATGACAAAAACTGAAGGATTTTCTTTGAAAATTTTCTTAAAATGTATTCATATTTATCATCATATGTCTCAATGAACTGAAGTATTTCCTATCTCAGACTTCAGTCCTATACTAGAAAATTTTACTTTTCTAATGTTAGTACTGAGAAAAACAACTAAAACTACTAATCACCTGTAGAAAAAGTAGTTTAATTTCTAGAATTTCAGTGAGAGAAACATAAGCAGCTTAAATCTGTCTCAGACACCAAGTCAATAAAAGTCCAAATGAAATGTGGTGCTATCATGGATAGTTATTGGGTTGATTTATAAAATATACAACATTAATGATTGCCACGTTATCCAAATAAATATTTTTAGGAACAATCACCTTGGAGTATTAAAATTATCAGTCTCTAAACAATCCTTGAAATACCAGTTAGCATCTTTAAAATTTGTGTATAAAGATATGCATTATTCAAAATGTAAAAGGATATAATTTTCCACTGGGCTCAATGTAAAAGTCTTTAAGTAAATGTAATACATTAAAGCTAAAATTCAAGGACTGTAAACTGACATAAATCAAATACTAGGAAGGTTGAAAATTTTCAAATGTGTCATGGGATGTGCAACATTTTGGTCTATTACTGGTATTTTCAAAGGTGAATGATTGTATTAGTTGAATTTGCAATGGGAAGTACTATTGGATCAGATGTTACTAATTAGGAAGAAGTTAAGATGAATCAGCCTAAAACAAGCTTTAAGATCAGATGATAACTAGTATACAGCTGTGATTATTATAGTAAAGAATGACAGATTCTGCTCTCTCATGCTATGCAAATCTAGAATCATTGCATTTTTGGTAATGCAGACCTTTATTTTCTCATCAGAATGGCAGAAAGTAGGAAACTGGCAGAGAAAAAAATAACTGAAAGAAGGAAGTAAAGTGGGAATAGACAATATTAGAAACTACAGTGAAACAGTAACTGAGCAAGGAAATAGAAAAAAAAAGATTCTTCAGATTCAATAGCCAGAAAATAAAATAGACTATAGGGACTGACAAAATGAAAAGGCACAATTTAATTATCAGGTGTTTTAAAATAATCGCCAAAACAAAATGATATAAGGTGGAAACACTTAAAATCTTTCAAATATTAAAAAAAATACAGATAATACATGAAAATTATAGAAACTATTATATTGTACAAATGATGCTTCAAATTATGATGAAGTGCCTCAGAGCATGCCTTAAAAAAGTTCTGATCATTTATTCTCAAAGGGATGTCACAGAAATAGGGAAGCCACAAGAAAGGACAGTGTGAAATACACTGGGAAGTCAAGATATTCAAAAAGACTGGAGAAAACAGGCTTTTAAAGTTCTTAACCTTAAGAAGGCAGCTAAGGTGGGATATTACTGCAGACAGCTATCTAATGCTGGCTGTACTGGACATATTATAGAGTCGTGGAATGGTTTGGGTACAGTGAACCTTCAAATATCACCTAGTCCAACTCCCCCTGCTGTGGGCAGGCGCAACTTCCCTAGATTATGCTGCTCAATGCCTCATCTAAACTTACTTTGAAAACCTCCAATGATTAAGGGGCATCCATAACCTCTCTGGGCAACCTGTTCCAGTGTCTCATCAGCCTTATCATAAAAGATTTCTTCCTTATATCCAGCTAAAAGCCTCTTCTAGTTTAAATGCATTGCTCCTTGTCCTATCACTATAGACCCTGGCAGATGTCTTGCTCCATATTTCTCTAGGTCCCTTTTAACTACCAAAACATTGAAATCTCTCTGGAGCCTTCTCCTCTCCAGACTGAACAATCTCAGCTTTCTGAGCCTTCTCTTATAGAATAGGTGTTCCTCTGATCATTTTCATGGTCCTCTTCAGGGCCCACTGTAATCAGTCCCTTCATGGATGTGTACTATGAAAGAACAAAACCCAAAATAAAAGCAACCAAAACAGATATTCAGTTAGAAAAAAATTTTCACTGTGAAGTTTGTCAAAGCCTGTAGCAGGCTGTCCAGTGCAACTGTGGCATCCCCTTCTTTGAAGATACTCAAAAGATACTCAAGATACTCCCCTTCTTTGAAGATACTCAAAATTGACTGCCCAAGGCCATGTGCAACCTCCTCTTGCTTGGCCCTGATGTGGGCAGAGGTATGGATTAGATGATTCTCAGAGATCCCATTCAACCTGTCTTTTTCTAGAATAGAATATAGAACTGAGAAAAGGGTTTTTCAAAAGAAGTGGTGAGTATCTTCTACAACAGTATTTCCTCATTTAATGACCACCCAAATGTGAGAAGAAAGTTGGTAGAGTTCAAAGTTTTCCAGTGCTAAACTCTGAAATCCTTAATTGCTCCTCAAACTAGAAATCATTATTAAAGATCTTACTGCATATGTGGGAAATTTGCAACACTGTTTCTTGTGATGACTTGAAAATATCTCCATTAATCTTTTGAATCTGAGTACTATTTTCTTTAGGATATTCAAAAAATTAGCCAAGGTCAAGTTTCTTGCAATTTTTCAGTTATTGAAATTGAATGTAATTTTCTAAAGCATAAGAAAAGCTTTTTTCATATCAGAGTAACTAAAGAATTATTACTGTTCTGCTGAAACTTTACAAAAAGAAATTCCATTGCTATCATCACTAGTTTGAGGACAATAGAAGTATATAATAATATACTTAATATCAATAGTACTTGACCAGTAAACAAAAATAGCAAATGAGATGAAGTATGCTCTGGTGGATAGGGCTTTATTCCTGGCTTTCACATTATCCTGATGTGTAAATGGTCTTGCTTAGGTTTTTCTCTTTGTGCTTGATTTTTCACCTTTTGTTCATCATTTCTTAGACAACTATACACTGCCCTGAACAGTAGCACTGCATTCTTGTTTGTTTGTTTTGTCCCTAGTACAACAGAGCTTCTGTAGTTGGAACATCTAAATAATGCTGTAGTGAAAATCAGTGAACATTAGTAATGTCAGAGTCTCAGATGTTTTACAAGACTTACAGACTCAGGCCATCAGGTATAGTACAACAGAATCACGTCCTGTGATAAGAGCTGCTGATTATGTCACTGAACTGAACTTCTGAACTTCTGACTTTTTTATGTCACTATCACCTGAACTCTTCAGCCAGAAAAAGTAACTTTTTAAAATTGTCTCTTGCAACAGTTGTTAGAGTTCTCAATTTGTTTTAGGTACTATACAGACACAGAACAATACTATATGTCTTACTAACAAGATCTCTAAACAGTTTGATGTCTAAGTGAATAAGGCAGATATTTTTTAAAAGAAGGCAAGTGCAAAATTAGTAGATGATGAGTGGAAAAACAACAACAAAAAGGTCAGATCTAAAGGACACTGAATTCAGTGATCCAATATCCCATGCAAAATAGATTTTGGATTAGATTTTTAATCAGCAGAGAAGAAAATCTGTCTCTCCCACACTAGATTTATTAGCAAGTATGTCTCCCTTGGAAACTAAAATAAACTGATAGGATACAACAGTAGTGAAATAATGTTGTTTGATTCATAAATTGAGAATACAAGGAAAAATGCATATTTCTTAGAAGATTAAATAATGCATGAATTTATGAGCAGGCATTCCTAAGTAATCAGGAGACCAAGTTGTTGGGAGGAAAGTGTTAAAAGGGGAAGAACAGCCAGGAGAATGGTAGATTCACTTAAGTGTCCTTCCAGGTGGAATTGCTGAGGTCTGGAAAATAACAGTGTGGGAAGCCTCATTATATTATGCCTATGGCTATTTATCCTCTCTCTGTTTTGAGATGTAAAATCTCTGTGCAGAGATAACATGGGTGATTACAGAGACTTGGAGGCACTCTCATGGACATGCTTGAACTCCCTGTCTTGGGAGAGAGATCAAAGCTCAGGGATCACAAAAAGCACTTTATGGTAGGAAACACTGAGTGCTCGGGCCCTTTCTAAATTGGTGCCAACAGCAGCCGTGCCTTGCTCTGACTGAGCCTAACGCTGCCAGAGCTCCCACTTGTGCGTCTCTGCCTGGGTGTTGCTTCAGGATCCTCCAGCTAGCAGGCAATGAAATCAATTTACTCTGCATTTCAGCCATGGTTTCATGTTCTGGCCACATGACTGTGTCAGCTCACACACAAGTCCTCTGCTATGTCTCTTTCCACATTCCCAGTTTCCTCTACCCACTACTGAAATAAGCTGTCAGTCAGACTTTCAGGTTTCAGTGGATTGGTCACCAGTTTCTACATATAATAGTTTTGCAATGATCTATATCTGCCAGCCAATACAAGAAACAGCAATTGCTCTAGAAGTCTGCATCTAAGTGTTTTGAAAAACTTACATGTCAGCATCAGTCTCTTTCTTTCTAGCAGAACTGAATTTCATAAAAGGATTTCTACAGCTTACAAGTTCTTTTGAAACCTCTCTTTACTGTGCATGGCATTTTTTCCCCACAGTGTTTAGGTGAATTTATGTCATCACTTTGAAAAGCAGTATATTGGCTTAAGATGTAACCTCATTCTCACTGTTCGTTACCACACCCACAACTCTGTTGTGGTAACCGATTTTAAAGTCACCCTTAATCCCTTGGTACAAAGCATGTTTTTGCAGCTTTAGGATACAGTTCTTGTATATTTTCTTTGATGGATAAGCTCATGTTTGAATTCCTGGACCTCTCTTCTCCCAGCTTTCCTTTCTAGTTTCATTCTGCAGTTCCTTATTTCTTCAGAAAGCCTGACTAAATTTGTGAAGTGCTTCTGAAAACCTCGTTGGTGACATATTTTGGGAAAAGTTTTCATAGTGATTGTATGATGTCACATTTAGATTATTGTAATCTTTATGATGTGATTTTTCTCATTTATAGCTAAAATTGCTTGGTAACTTTTCTAAGCACTACCTTATATTGCACTTTTGCTCTGAAAGTATATCTGCAAAAAGATGTATTGGGAGTTGAAAAGAAGCAATTTGAACAGATAACTTAAAATGTTCTGTAAAACTACCAAAGCACCAATTTTCGCTAATAATATGGCCAACTAATTTACTTGATCACTCCAAAAGGATATCTGAATGGATATAAGTGGTTTCCTGAAAAATTTTCCTTTAGAGGAGCTCTCCTGTTACTCTCAACATGATCTAAGAGGTGGCTCTTAGAGTATGTAGCAAATTAAGGAGGTCACTAATTCATGTGTCTCTGTAGAAACTCAGTCACATTCTTCTACCCTAGAGGCTTACCCAGTTAGAAATTTTTATTTCAACGATTGTGATCTGTGTTAAGACTTTTGTTTTATTTTATTATTTTATTTTATTATTTTATCCTTATTATATAAAACAGTTATGTAGTTTGCAGGGAACACACGTAAGATTGAGGTATGGAAACAGATACGGCAAAGGTGAAAAGCAGATAGTGGGACACTAACAGCTGATGGTGTGAAAGGAGCAAAGATGACCTGCAGTAAGTGGTGGAAGGACTGAGATGTCAAGGGTCCAAGAGTCTTAAGGACATTGAAGGACTGAAAGAGTGTAAAACACTTTCATCTGAATATGTTTTCACATGCATCCACACAATAGAACACTTAGAATAAATTCATAATGCTGTAAGCACTTTCTTTTTCCTGAAAAAGTTCCACATTTCAATTAAAAAAGAGAAAGTTAAAAAGTGAATTAACTTTGCTTCCTATAGGACTAAACATTTCAAACCTTGATGATTTTTTAAATATTTTTTCCTCTTTTTTTTCTGTAGAATGAAAGAAGAGGTCACTCAGGCTGTCAAGTTTTGCATAAATCTTGTTGATCAGTACATATTATATCCACAAGTATCCCAACATTTTTAATCTCCATAGTCACACTTTGATACTGATTCCCAGAAACAGTCACAGACTTTAAAGCTAAACCAAAAATCTGGAGAAACACAAAATACTAGAGGAACAGTCTAGGTCACACATTTACAGCTCCAATGTCCTTGCAGTAGCAGAGCATATCTTAGGTAAGAAGAGCAAAAGACATGGAAGAAATATGCTATGGGAGAAGAGAATAAAGTTACCAAAAAAATAACATCTCCTAGGAGCCCAGGAAAAGGTACACAAGTTTTATATTCTTATTCCAAATTAGATCATGTGAGCAACATGCAATTAGTCATAGGAATGATTTCTCAACAGTGTTTATGGTGCATGACAGGTTTGTCTGCTTCATCTCTTGCCTGCAACTATGGAACATAAAATGTATATGGCCTTGAAAAATAATTTAATATATTTTCAACTCTGTTTTCTATTAGGAATTAATTAGGAATCAAAATACTTCAGAACAATCTCTTATGTTCCCAAGACAGATTAAATGAAATCCCCAAGGCTTTCTTCCATTTTCCAATGAAAACATCATCCTGGGTACTGCACATAATTGGAAGAAGTAGGGAAGAATTTACTCAGAAACTGAATTTCTGTGTTGACATAGAATTCTGAAATCTCATTAATAAACTTTAAAGATATGATAGTATCTATGATTTTCTTTATTTATTCTAATTAGCTATTGTTAAAGGTAAGTTTGTGTTTCCAGGAAAAACAGCAGGAAAATATTGGCTTGTTAAATCTGTTAACTTATTGTGTATTTCACAGCATTTCTGACATGAGCAAAAAGACAATTCATCATTCAGCTAAAATAAATAGATACTTGTTCAACAAAGGATATTCAGTAATCTTGCTATCTAAATCCACTACCTATGTGGCTGAGTAAACTGAGTAAACTGAGTATGAATATTAAACTTGATTTCACATGTGTGGTTAATTCTAGCAATATACAATTGCACTCAGATCACAAAATCACCAAATACATAAGGCTGGAAGGGACCACAGTGGGTCACCTCATCCAAATTCCCTGCACAGGATTGCATCCAGACAGTTCCTGACTATCTCCAGTGAGGAGGACTCCACATCCTCTCTGAGCAATCGGTTCCAGTGCTCAGCCACCTGCACAGTAAAGAAGTTCTTCTTTATGGTCAAGTGGAACTTCCTGAGCATCAGTTCTTGCCTCTTGTTCTATTGCTTGGTGCCACCCAGGAGAGCTTGGCTCCATCCTCTGACACCCTCCCTTCAGATACTGATATACATTGATGAGATCCTCTCTCACTCAACTCTTCTCCAGGCTGAACAGGCCCAGCTCCTTCAGCCTGTCCTTGTAAGAGAGACGCTCCTTAATAATCTTTATCTCTCTCCACTGGATTCACCCCGGGAGCTCAGACACTGAAGATTTTCAGTATCTATTTCCTTTAATTTTAATAACTTCATCCAATAAATAAATAAAATCAACTAAATCAATAAAATATTTATTTGCTTTATAATGCCTACATGAGATTCTAATCAACTGAATCTTGATTCAGAACTGAAGCATATGTATGTTAATTTGAGAAAAAAATTATTGAAAATGTAAGAAAATAAACCACCTTCTGATGCATTGGCAAGACATTTAAATAGCAGGATTTAGATAGCAAGACTGATACATACATGAGTTACTTTCCTTGTTACAATTTTATATATTGCCTATTAGCATAATACCTAATTCTAATGATTTTAGTAGGAGGTAGCATATTTTTAAAGACGTCAGGATGTGCTAATCTATTATTATGCATAATTAAAAACCTTAAGTTAAATCTGTATGCATATTTTAAAAGGTAGTATTAAAATTTATATTTTCTTTTAGTTCTTTGGCTTAGGAATTAAGTATGATGTGTTTTGGATTCCGACCAAAGAAATGTAGAGACCAGCTTTTTTGGTGAACTTTCCATCCTCAGTCACTTTCAACCTACCAAGAAAATGTTGGCAGTAGCTGGTTTCTGAAAAGTGACTTTTTTTAGCTTGCTCATCAGTCTACACAAACAAGTTTCTGTAACTAACTTATTTTAGTGACAGACAATTACGATTTTAATTAGTAAGCCTCTGTAACACTTAAATAAAAAAAAAAAAGAAAAAACAAAACTATTTTGTCTTTCACTTGCCTATGTATGTACCTCAAAGGGATAAGACTGATATAAAAGTCTATCATAGACACAACATTTGGGAAATAAAAGTAATTTTATTGCTAATCTTTCCTTCTTCTCTCTTTTCCACTGTGTAATAAATACACAGAAAACAACAAGTTTTCTTCTACATATTTGATGCACATGCAACTACCTGCTAATGACAGCAGTAAGAGTTGCACTCTAGAGCATAAGATAGAAGTCTGACAGTCAAGACTTTTATTTTATTCATAAAAATAAAATATAACTCAGGTTGCACTTAATTTGCTTTGGTCTTACTTGCACTTGAGAAGATTTAGGAAAAAAAGATCTAGAAATATTTTGGAAAATGGGAAAAAACAAACAAAAAGAATGTGGTAATTATTCACATATATTCACATGCTCTGCAATAAAAATAAATATCAAGCAGTATCTAAACATAGCCATAGTAATTTTATCCCTTGACTATCACTGAAAAAATCTCCACCCATTTGCAGTCCCTGTTTCATAGACACAGCAAGAGTTTCTGCACAGCTCTCTGCAGCCTCATTGAACCCATCTGCTGATGTCTGAGCAGCCAGAAGACATGGCTCTACAGGAGTATCAGAAAGGCCCAGCTCTACAACCAAATATAATGCCAAGGTTGTTATGGTGTTAGATAAGCTGGAAAGAACCTTTTTTGTTGTTGTTGTTCTGAGAAATATATTTCCTATTATGTATTGGCTCATGGCAGAAACAATGAAAGAAGTCTGCTTTTTTATGAATAGTTGGTAACTGAAATATTTGGTGTACGTGTTATTCTTTGCTTAAATGTATATAAGTAAATTATGAGGCTTCAATTAACAAAGAAATATAGTTATCAAGGAAAAAAAACATAAAGGAAAGAGAAAAGGAGAGAGGAGAGGAGAGGAGAGGAGAGGTTTGGGTAGGGAGGGACCTTTAAAAGTTATCTAGCATCATCTTAACACACCCTCCCTGGCAGCATCCCTACAGCCAGCTCCTCCTTCCCCATGTTCAAAATGATTTGGGTTATTTCCTTAAATAAATAGTACTGAATTACTACGGTAATTTACTTAAGAATTAACTGACCTGCTTGCACCCAGACAGATATTATTTAAGCTCACGACTGATGCAGCCTTGCAGACAAGAAGGAATTTACATTTCCCTTTTCCACCCTCTTTCTTACAGCCTGTAAGTTCTTATCTCCAANGGTCACCTCAGTCAATCTGCTGGCAATGTTCTGCCTGATGCAGCCCAGAAGGCTGCTGGCTGGTTAATGGTGAACTCCTAGTCCACCAGTACCCCAAGGCTATTCTCTACTAAATTGCTTTCCAGATTATTAAACACAATGTGTATGACAGCATGGGATTATTCTTCCCAATTTCATGAGGTTCTTGCTGGCTCACTGTTCCAGCCCTTCTAGGTCCCTCTGAATGGCAGCACAAGCCCAAACTCTAAATGCAAAAGTTACTCCTCTTGGCTTTGTCTTACCTGCAAACTGTCTGAGGATCTGCTTGGTCACATCAGCAGTGTCATTAATAGTGATGTTAAGCAGTAATAACTGCAAGCATTCATCTCTGGTATGCCCCACCAGTGTCCAGCTTCCAGATAGACTATGCTGCTGATCACAAACCTGTTTGTGTTTGTTTTTCTGTATGTGGTCACTGAAACCTTAAGGTTTACAAAAGATTGGTTGGTTAAAGACAGGAAAAAATGAGGGGAAAAAATAACATGAGCTTTTTTTGATTTTGAAATTTTAGCTCATTTCTATATTAAGGCAGAAAAACTGTCTTTAAATTTAGCTGCTCAAATCAAAACAAATAATTTTGAGCTTTTAAATAAATTTCTTTATTAGTTTCAGTGTGTTAACTATATGATAGCTTCTATTAGTGCCAAAATGTTAAAATTTCTATAGAAGTAAATACGTATTTTCCCTTGAAGATAGAAAGTAGTGGTTTTGAAGCATGCTTACTTCCCTTCTTACTGATATATATCTTATTATAAAGATTTATGAAGAGAGATAATTTAGTAACTGAGATAATCTTCCTCTATAAAGTTTATCTTTTAAAATAATAATACTGGCCTTACAGTGACACATGCAGTTCTTGTTAAAACTTGGAACTGAAAACAAGCACTCTGCAGAATGAGGTCTTTTTAAAGTAAACAACTGAAACCAGGGAGCTTCATTACATTTAAATCCTGTTTTCTCATTAGGACTACAATCCCTTGCCAGCTGGAATTGACAAGTGTTTAAGAAGGGAATTTGCTCTGCTACTACTTTAATTTTTATTTGTCCGTTTGCCAAGGCTTACCTCTTGGTTAGAGCATGGTGCTAATAATGCCAAGGTTGTGGGTTTGATCACTGTACAGGCCAGTCACTTAAGAGTTGGACTCGATGATCTTTGTGGGTCTTTTCCAACTCAGAATATTCTGTGATCAGCATCAGCAGCCACAGACCTGAGAATAGATAGGACTTGGCACTGCTTACTGTAGTAAAGAATGCCTCTTGTCAAGACTTCTTGAAAAAATTTAGTGCCAGAACAATTTGCCAGAGAGAAATCCATGCCCTTTTCTTGATTTTATTTGTTTAAATTTCCTATTATTTTCATCTTAAGAAAATAATGAAGAAAATAAACTTTTCCAAAATATAATGAGAGAGGCAAGATCAAACACAACAATCAACTTGAGAAACCTATCCAGTTGATCTGAGGATAAGAATCCTATTTCATAAACAATTCTAAAGTATGTGTTTTTGCAGTGGAATAAAGCAGAGACATTTATCTTTTTTCACCAGGGAAAAAGAGAAAAAAAAAAAAATAAGGACCAAAAAGCACACAACAGCAGAGCAGACCTCAAACTAATATAGCAAGAAGTCCAGTTGTTTCTGCAGCTACATTTTGATGTATGAATTAAACTGTGGTAGAGATTGGAATTTGGATCTCTCACCTCTCAGAGAAGTGCTTTTTGTTGGCCTTTTGTGAGAAGGAATATTGAGGAATGGAAGCACTGCCATAAGCTACCTATGTCTCTCCCTGCAGAAGGGGAATTAAGCTGCAATCTCTGTGCTAGGTTCAGTATCCTAATATAATTTATTTGTCTTCTTCAACCATATAAACAGAAACACTAGGTCTGCTTTAGTTTTAGCTGCTTTAACAGTTCCTTCTGCCAAGACACAGGATGCATGAAAACAGATAAAAATGCATGGCAAGCACGCTGTCAAATGAGGTCACACCCTACTGCCAGAATAGCCATTTGGTTTGGGAACACAGACACAGGATAGTACACCAGGAACCCAGTACCCATCCCTACGCCAGGCAGTTCAGAAGCATGAAAAAACCAGACCTATTTTTGTAAACTGTTTGTCTGGCACATAGATTAGCCAGCACTGAGAAACTAGCTTTTCTCTCCATAGGAAATTTATTTATCCCAGCTTTGCTGGCAGTTTTTTTTTCTATTCCCTTGGCACGAACCTGCTGTTCACAATTTTATTCAGATCTTAAGGAACATATTATATGGACCACATTACTGTTCTTGTTGGTTAACATGCTATGACAGATAGTATCTGTGGAGTCCTAGCAGCTACAGTGAATAACAGCCTGAAGTCTATACAATCTTTTAGGATACTGCTACAGTTAAGTGATTGTCCTCTCACATTCCTTCCCCTTTCCACTTCTTAGGATTTCCCGGTACTATGACAGTGTTCATTGCTGATCCAGAAAAATGTGCACTGCAGAAGGGTGAGCTAACCAAAATGGTGTTGACATGAAATGGGTACGTGTTTTTCATCCATTGAGATCACCTAATTAATGATTAATGACTAATAATGATAACATTTTCAATAATAATAATAATAATAATAATAATAATAATAATTTAGACCACTCTACCTTAACAGGTGATATATATAAAAATTAATATCCTTTGTTAGACTGGCTGACATAAGTAAAACATATAAAATTTAAAGTAGAAAACACCTTTCATTTTTAAAACATTAGCAAAATTGTCAGTGTCATTAGCACTTATGAAAGTGATTATACTGGAATAAGACCAAAGATAAGCTATCCCAAAATACAAAACTTTTCAGTTTTCCTGCGTGACTTTCTAGGCATTTCAATCTTTAGTTGGAATGCCCTGTATATTACAGATCCATACATCTCAGAGATGAGTTCTGACAACTTTGATGGAAATATAATGTACATCTTATTCCAAACATCTAGTATGCCATATATCAAACCTCCCTAAACAGGCAGTCAGCCAAACTGCTGTACAATGTCCAGCTTTGTGAGTTCTAAACTTGAAGGCAGAAATCATTGGAGGCAGAAGGTGATGAAGAGAGAAAGAAGTTTAGCTAAGTATGTACTGAGAAGAGAATGGATTGTCCAGCAAGCTCTGCAAATGCACTTTTTAAAGACTTTCAATCTTCACTGTGGTTAGGACAAGTAGGTGTTGTTTTCTACAAAGTAGATGTACTAATTGGGAGGATACACTTGAGAATTTCAGAGTGAAGGGTTACTTGGATGATGGTGACAATAAAATGAGCACTTGCATAGAATTTAATACAGATAGAATTGTATCAAAATAATAATTTTTAAAAGTCCAGTTATATACTTCAATAATGCATTTTTTTGAAAATTTTTATAATGGATCAGTCTAAGAAAACAAATCTGGAATAAATTTTGAAAGCATAATAAAAGAGCATAATAAAACAAAAGATGAGTTCCGTATACAACTCACTCACAAAGATTAAAAATATGATTGCAAATGTTTACTACAAGCTTGAGAGAAAAATTCAAATGAGGCACAAAGATGCAACAGCAACCAGAAGCCAATTAGTTGCAGGAGGGAAATTTAGAAGTGGGCTCATGTGCCACTCAGTGGAGAAGAAAAGCTATTGATAGTTAATTCCAGATATATAAACTAATTTTTCCCATTATTTTTATTTAAAAGCTAACTGGACTCAGCTATGACAATTATTTTCAGTTGCAGAAGAAGAAAACGAAAAGAAAATATTATAATAGCTGAGCATATTATAGGGCTTAGTTAGATAAATTCAATGTATTCAAGTTGACTAGCCATTTTGTTGTAGGACATTTAGGCATCTGGCTGATGAAATTTAGAGAAAAGTATGGCCAGACTAAAGGTGGACCAAAGGAGGACCACAAAGATGGTTGAACATCTGGAGAACATGCTCAGTGAGGAATGACTAAAAGAGTCAGGTCTTTTCTTCCTGGAGAAGGGAAGCCTCAGGACAGACCTACTTACAGCATTACAGTTCTTAAGGAGCAGCTACAAAGAGGAGGCTCCCTCTTCCCCAGGAGGCACATGGAGGTGACTGAGGACAACAGGTGATATTTGCCATGGGAGTGGTTTCATCCCTACATAAAAAACATATTTTCTACAATAAAAACAATCATTTGGTGAAAGGGTACAGAGTTCCTGTCACTGGAGGTTTCCAACAGGTGATTGAACAGGGTGTTGGATAATCTCAATTGGGGTTCCACTTTCATGAAAGGTTTGACCAGATAATATTTTGAGGTTTTTTCCAACCTGGTCTGTTTTATGATGCTACAATTCTTTGATTCTATGGTCTTGATATCAGCTTTCCAGTGATTTTCTTTACAAACTTTTGAAGGACAGGTGAATTTCCAGAGGACTTGGAAAAAAGCCATAAATTATGTCTTTAAAAAAAGACCATATGGGATATTTAACAGACTCCTAAAATTCATTTAAATTCTGAAAAAAACACTAGGTAGCATTATAAATGAGAAACAAACAGACAATTAAACAACAAAAAAAAATTCATCCCACCTTTAAATATTTCAAATATGACAAGAAACTAAAGAAAAGAAAATAGAGATTTATTAAAAACAAGGCTGGACAAATCCAAATTCTTTTACAAGAGAGAGTAACATCATTAGATGGGAGGAGGCATGCAGAAGGGAAGAAATAAATAAAACCAAAACCAAACACAATGATGCATGTACTAGGTTAAGTTATTCAATAGAAAGAAAAACACAAGATAACACATGTAGGAAGGAAGACTCTGAACAAACACAAGATGGTGAAAAATTAGCAAAGTAGAATCCAATGCTTAGAGCAGATCAAATCTGTAAACAAGATGACAAATGAAATAACGTTGTGGAAAAGCTATGCTGGGCTTTGTAAACAACAGTACAGTATGCAGGAACATAAAGTAGTCTTTCTGCTTTGTTCAACATTGCTAAGACAGAAATAAAGTAATATAGAAAGATGGGGACTTACTAAGAAAATTGCACAAGAGATTGATAAAAATGGTCAAAACATGCTGTCTGAAAACTGTTATCCTAAAGAAGATCAAGGAGGGATATAATAACTGCTCTGAAGCATGTAAAAGGCTCCTGTGAATGGTTAATTTTTTTCATATTTATAGTGGAAAAGAGAAAAAAATATAGATTTAAACTACAGAAAATATGCCTATAAATAAAACATTAGGGGGAAAAAGCCTTCTATTGCTAATGCTGGTGAGGCTTAGAAAGGGATTGCCTGAGAGGTTGTAGAGTGCTCATTATGGGATATCTTTAAGAAATCATTAAACAAACTTTAGTCAGAAAGAGCAGAGACATACTTGATCCTTTTCTGTGTTGTAGGCAAAGACTTTTTTGATGTCTTGAGTGACACTGAAACTCAAGAAGTTATCCTAATCCTTCAGTTTAAGTACACCTATAATTGGTGCTGAAACTGGAAAAGAACTACACATTAATGTAATATTCAGATAGCTTCAAAGGAGGATGTTCTTTGCTATACTGCTTGTACTTACTCTGTTGCTAGCTTGATAGATCTTTATAGGGAAAGAAAAGGACTAACATAAAACTGTAGTGTAGGACTGAGCTGGTAATTTGGGAGTGAGAAAGTTCCTTCTTTTTTATTTATTTGAGTGTGTTGCATTTAGCTTTCACAGAGCTACTGGAAATTGTGGTCACGTGTCATACTAATATGAATGTCCTGCTGAGCTTCCTAAATATGTAAAGATAGAAAGAGTAAGGGAACTTTATTAGGTGACCTAATGTTCAGAGATTTGATATAACTCCCAGATCCAGAGAAAATCCAGTTGCTTATGCATGTTCAACAGACCTAAAAGAACTCCTCATATCAGCAAAAGAGCTGGTCATTTTGGAAAGACTGATTTTCTTCTGAGAAAGGGGAAAAAACAAAGATTAGAAAGCACTTATGTATGACACTGGGTTGTTTGGGGAATATGCCCTCGTCTGGGTGCCTTAGTATTTCTTTTTGTTCTTAGTGGTACTCAATTTATTTCCTCCTTTTTCATTTTAATTTCTTTCCCCAGCTCCCCAGAATGATAAGGCTTAGTGTATGAAGAGCAGGAAAGAGTTCAAAATCTCCAGAGGTTTTGAAGTATTCCTCACATTAACTTCTCCACATGTCAAAAGATTCTTTAGTGCTGTAAATGGGTTTACCTCAATGTGGTTTTTCCATTATGTAATAACAAATATAGGCTTTTCTGGTTTATTTTTAGATAAATAAACCTTCCTCCACTTGCTAACATTAACAGTTGTTCAGACATGTATAATATGTAAACAAATAATTTTGCATATGGAATGAAATCTTTTCTGTACAAGAAAAGCTTCTGGATGAAGTTTCAGAAAAGATTAACTGCCAAGGTTCAGCCTTCTGTAATTGAAGCCAATGAAAGAAAAAAAAAATCTTATTTATTTCTCTCAACACACTAAGAATGGTACCAAACTTGAAATAGAAAAAAAAAAAAAAGCCAAAGACCAACATTCCCCAAAGATCACACATCCTAATTGCAGGAATGAAGATAAAGTGACACACATTAACTCTAATATTAATCTCTAGAAGCATATCAGGGCAATGACTCCACATATTAATAAACTGCTGATTAAAAATTCTCATCACATCAAAACAGAACAATTCAAACAGTTTAAAGTTCTATGTTAAACTTCTCTCAAAGCTCTAACTAAATAGCTTCCCCACTGCCAAAGTAATTATGTGGAAGAAAAATACTTCCGAACATTGTTTTCACTACTGAGTAATTGGAAGTCTGATCTATTCAGAAACACTGTACTTTATTAGATGAGTTGGATGGTTGGGATTTGTGTCTGTGTGTGGTTTAGTTGTGTCTTTTATCTTTTTGGTACTGCTTTCCAATGCCTTCTACAAGCACGTCTCCTTCCACTACCCAAGCTTCAAATTTTACTTCCACTTTCCTTTTCTATCTTAAACACTCTTATAAAAAGAAAAAAAAAACAAAAACCAAAACCCAAACAAATAAATGAAAACAAAACACACCCAAAAAGCAACCCCCCACACATATTAGTTTTTGAACAAATAATCTTATTCTGTCTGCTTTCAGTAGAATCTCAGGAAAGCTGGAAGATCCTTGAATTTCTCTACGTGATACCTGTTAAATTGGATTTTTTGAGTGTCATGGATTAGGAATGGTATTCTCTAATTTAGTACTCCAGCTAAAAAGACCACATTGCATTCCCCTCCCTGCTCCAGTGGGAGCCACAAAAGCTGAAGATGACTGGTTGAGATATGAACCATTTACAGAAACAGCAATGAGATAAGAAAATGAACAGTAATGGCAAGAATAGTAATAAGTATAGTATAATATATAATATTATAAAAATAATATATATATATTGTTATATAATAACAAAAAGTATAAGACAAATAAATTATTTGCACAGAAAAAACCCTGAACATAAACAAACACACTGGACTTTCCACCTTCTCCACTGGAAGGGGAAGTCCATTTGCCCTGCCCCTGGCACTGACCTGATGTCATATCAGATACAGTCCTGGCCACATGCCCTCAGCCAGCCCTCCTTCCCAAAATCAGGGCAATGAGGTATCAGTGGTAGCTGCACTGAACGTGCATTTTATGAAAAACTAACAATACAATTCAATTCAGTAACATCTCATCTACCATAAAGTTTTTAATAAATTGTTCTCAATCCGTGAGTGATTAAATTGCTGCTGTAGGTCTGAAGCTCCTGCCACTGCTCTCTGCCTTCAGATATTTACAAAGGATAATGTGAACAATTTGATAATAGTCACGCACATAAAAAAAAGTCTTCCAGTTAAAAAATTATTATCCAGCCAAAATATATAATATCCAGAGCTGTCTTTATGAAGCTGGATTAAAAGTGATGATCACAAACATGCACATAATTTCAAACACTTGTGTCACATATCTGGGTTTTCTTGTATGTCAGCTGGATAATACTGCTATAACATGTGAGATTGTACTTGCTTCTTACATTTATAAATTGAAAATTTTTTTAAAAGTTCAAAGCTTTATTGAACAGTATGTAAATTCAGTCCAAAACTGAGTTCCTTGCGACAACAAAAATATATTTCTCAAGTAAACATTTAAATATGCATATTCCTCTGTTATCATTTTATAAGACTCTTTTCTAGGAGGTTCCAAATGCTTTCCCCTTTAATCCATGAAAGTGTGTGGTGCAAAATTCAATATTGTGCTAATCCTTACATATAGGTAATGCTGACTGAAATATGTAAAATAAGGTTTGTATTTATGTGATTTGCTGCACTAAACTAAACCTCTGATGCTTCAAAAGAGAATGTTCTCAGTAAATTATTTCTCCAAGTGTCAAAGGTTGGAAGAGGGTATTGGAATATACTGATAGAAATGGAAGCTTAATCAATAATTCATACTTTTGTTGATATTAAGAACATTCCCAGCATAAAGAAATCACAAACTAAATTTGTTTTAAGGAGATAAGTCTTCCAAGGCTTTCTATACCCCTTAGAGAGAGATTCCCCCAGAGAAAAACTCAAAGCCTCCACATCAGTTTTGCATTTTGAATCATTCTTTTAAATAACAGATTATTTCTATCTGTATTGTCTAGCAGCTCAACTCTTTTAGGCTGAAAACAGATTCTGGGAACACCATGATCCCAGCTCTAAAGGAAAATTACTAAATTTTGCAACTGTTGACAATTTTGTGTGTATTTTTTTTCTTTCTGAATATTTTCAAGATTTTAGATCAAAAGTAGTAAAATAATTTCTCTTGCCTTTGCATCTATAACTTCACAAAGTGCTTAGGAGGCAAAACTGGTACTTCTGTAAACTAATCTCTTCTTTGAGATCTTTATTCTCTCCAAGTCATGTGGCTTAAGCTTGGACCCTAAGAGTCCAGACTGCATTATGTGAACAATTTGCAATACATTAAAACATTGCTGAATAGAAACGGCAGTGGTAAAGCTCTCTAAGCAGTGGGACTAAATATGTGTTTTGAACCTTAATTTACCAACTAGTTTGCATTATATTTTTTCTCCTTTTTGTGTGCTTTTTATATTGACCTCCTTTTACTTTTTATTCTATGTGTTAAACTGTTGATTTCCCCACATAATCTTAAGACTTCTTTTTCTCACTTGTTCTTTTCACTCTAAACTTAATTGTAACTCTTTTTAACTAGCATCCTGAGAATTTATTAGCAAATTTGCAGCCTCTGATCTGAAGCTCTGAGCCTCTCTCTTGACCTTCAGAGAAAGATTGCTCAGCACTTCTTGAAAAATAAGATAGCAAAAATAATTGAAAAAAAAAAAACAGGATATGTGTGTATTTACCATGGGTTAATCCAAGATAATTAGTCACTTTAAAAAAGCTTGATATAAGAATCTTATCTGAGTTATCCAGATGATTGAGTCTACTACTATGTGAGAGATACTAAGCAAGATAAACAACTTCCATTCTAAATACCTTGACTATCAGCAGAATCACCAGCAGCTGCAAGTCTGTTCTCAGAATGTACTGAATTCTCTATTCAATGATTGAATGAATGTTTAGCTGCCAGGCAATGACTATAGATATAAAACTCCTGTGTTCATGAAATAATTGATGAACACAGGCAAATTATATATCTTTATATTTGAATTTGCTACACCAGGTAAAAGGCCAGATGTATTATAACCAATTTCAACTCAAAATTCCTGTCTTGGCTTGCCCTTGAAAAGACAGCAGTTGAAAATTTTTGATCACAGTACTATTTGGTAATTTTAGTGTGCAAATCATTTTGTTCCTGTCACTGGCTTTCAGAAGCCATTTAGAATCATGCAGTTTGTGATACAGAAATTTCTCCATTTTCTTACAACTTAGCAACACTGTCAGAAACAAAACAGAAAAATCCTCTGAGAAGTGTTGAGGTCAACTGCTGTGAGTAACAGTTCCAGTTCAGTTAATTCAAGCTGTTTTCAAAAACACTTAAGATTGATCCCTGAGTAAATAAGGCATAAAAATAACATAGGCTCTTACATGAAGTAGGAGAAACTTTATCTGGAATTTTAGTAAGAAATCATTATTTTGTGCAACAATATTTTAAAATTAGAAAAATAACTGTACATTTTCAAAAAATTCAACAAGAGAGTAAGGGGAGATGAGAAGGACATCATATAACAAAGCAAAGTATTAGCAACCTTGGTTTTAATATTAGTTTCACATTAATGGTCAGAAATTAATTTTTAAAAAGGTATGGTCACCTAAGTAAAATAATAATGAAATGCAGAAAGGAAATTGCTATTTATTATAATTTCTAATATGCTGATAAAAGCATATGAATGAGCTCACATTTATATAGCCCTTTTCATTCAAAAGATTCCTGAGGCTTTTATCCAATATTTTCAAAGAATAGCTAAAAATTGAGATCCTTGACTGAGTGCAGGTTGAAACTCAAAACATCTCACTCATAGTAACAACAATTCATGGATAAAGAAGAAATCAGCAACATATAGAATGTTATCATGCAAAGAACTGAACTCCCAGCTACCCTCTCAGCAAAGAATTTAACTTTTTAATGGGCATTGTACGTACATTTGATGAGTTGATTAACCTTCTGCATGAAGAATTTATCAGTACAAGGAACTTATTGCTTCTGCAGACTCTTGCCAATGAAAATTCCCTTTGTTTCTTCTTTTGATATTTCTCTATTTTTCCAAATTTTGACTAAAGGCCTTACAAGACTTATAACATCTTGCAAAGTTTAGAGGCTTCTTAAAATACCTGTGAATATCTCTCGCTATCAACACTAGTTTATAGTAATATTGATATTAATAAACAGAAACACTTGTACTCTAATATTAATAAAATAATAAAGTTAACATTCAACAGCAATAATATTTATAATACATAGGAGCGTAATATTTATACTAACTAATACTGAAAATTAATATTAATCCACATAAACATTGGGATCCAGATAATGCATTTTATTTTGGACCCAAGGTGTCTAAATTTACAGTCCATTCTCTAGTGCGGTATGACTAGAATTAATTAGCATTTTAGGTGATACTTAAATTTGAAATATGAACTAAGAAAAATTATTTCTTGCTAGCTTTCTAAAATTTACAGACACATGAGGATTAAGAATCTTTTATTTCAATGGAATATACAAGATGCTAGTTATATGTTCCTTTCAGGTAATAGCTATGCTTTTTTTAATCTGAGGAGTTCTATAAATTTTTTAATCTGAGGAGTTCTATAAAATGTTTTTGGTAAAGTAATTTAAAGTACTTTTAAACTTTTTTGTATGGATTACTTAATCTTTTTTTTTTTTTTAATCAGATTCCTTATGCTGTCTGGAACTCACATTTTCTAGGCAGGTAAATTTCCCTGTATGAGATTAATGACTATAACAGCTATTATAAAGGAATATTAGAAGAGTAGTTGCTGGTTATTCGGTGGAAACTGCCTAATAACTAAATACTAAAAAACTACCTAAAAATCAAACCATAACTAATAACAGTGTAATTAGATTTGATATATGTAATGTACATCCATTTTGCTGCCCTTCTAGCAAATTATATCCCCAGAACTGATCAAGTGTTTTCAATTCTCTGATGAGACAACTGCCTCAATGGAAGAGGAAAGTACTGTAGATATTATTTATCCTGATGTCAGAAAGGCTTTCCATCTCTTATCTCAGTGGATCCTTGCAGTCAAATTGTAGAGCTGTGATTTTCATGGTAAAACAAAGAATGGTGTGTGGGAAACTCCCTGTACATCTTAACCAATAAGATTGTGACCAGCAGCAGGAAGAGCTGATGTCCAGTTACCACTGGCACTGCTCAGGGTGCTGGTGTTGTTTAACACCTTCAATAGTGGCCAGGGTGATGTGGCAGAAGGCACCTTTTGAAAGCTCATAGCTGATACTAAACTGGGAAACATTTGATATGCTGGAGGGTAAGGCTGTGATCTCAACAGGTTGGAAAAGTTTCCGGCAAACTATTAGTGAATTCCTGCAAAGACAAATGCTAAGATCTGGGACAAAACAATCCCATGTGACAATACCTGCTGAGAAACAACTGGTTAGGAAGGACTTTTGCATAAAACAAGCCTGAAGGTCCTGTATTGAGCATGAGTTGGCAGTAAACCCTGTGGCAATGGGAGAGTACAGTAAATATAAGTATTTTTCATAGATGTGCCATACAGGACAAATATAGAATCAGAAATATTGTTACTCAAATATTTGTTGTGTTCTGTGTATTTAATTATAGGTAAAGGTACCTGGAAAATAGATTCTACCCACAGATATGGATATCCAGGTATGTGTTTTGTCCTAGAACAAATGCTATAATTCTATTCCTTCCAAATTATTTAAAAAGGCAAGGCAAGGCAAGGCAAGGTTGTTTGGGGTTTACAGGTTTTTATGGAGTGGGACTCATTTAGCATTATCAAGCTGTTTCATTTAATTAAAAAAATTCCTAAGTAAAATAGTGTTTCTTAATTGTGGATAGAATGATCTAAATCGTTTATGCTTCCTACACAGAAATGCAAGAGAAGTAACCAGAATTGTCTCTTATGAATATATATGGGCAAAGCAAAATTATTTTTGCTAGCCCTTCCTGGAAACAGCTGAACTATTTTATCTGAAACATCTCCAGAAATAGTTAGCCTGAGGGAAGCATGCTCCTTGTAAAACATCAGCCAAATGGTTAGAGATTGGCAAAGTAACAAGCAGATGTATGCATGGTCCAGGTTTTAAAACAGACTATTAAGAATAATGAAATGTGAAAAAATATCTAACTGCTTTTGAGAAGAGCTTGATATATATGCTATTATGGAGTTATGATACAGTTTCTTGAAAAAGCAAAGCCCCGGGTTGGAAAAGCATTAAGGTTTGGTCAGCTATTGAGTCACATTTCACAGCGTAGTTATAGAAAATATTTGAAATCAATAGACACATGTAATAGGCACAATTAGAAGCTTCCTTTGTAAACAGTGTAGAATATCAATTTTCTTCTTTGAATGTACAGAGCTCTCAGGAGGTACGTAGAGGAAATTTGAAGAAAACCCCCAGCAAATCAAAACACACACACACAAAAAACCAAAACAAAACCAAATTATGTCTTGTGATTTAGAAACTAGGAGGCTGTCACAACTAGGATTCTGACATTTTACTTTACTGTGGAAAAGGATTTACCAGCAGCTAGAATTTTGTGTGTTTTCTACTGTTTTATAGATTTTGAAAGTGATCAGTCTATTGACCATATCAAAAAACACTAAACACTTCAAACATCACAGAAACTGTGAAATAATTTTTTATTAGAATACACTGGAAAGTCAAGATTTTTAAAGTTCTATCTAGAATGGCAGTAAAACAAAGTTTCTTCTAAGTCCTTCTGCACCACATGACAAAGTATCTAGGGGATTCATTGAAAATACAAGAATTTTGTTCATTTTTTCATCTTTTACCTTTAGCCTGTTCCCAAGGGAAATAAATACAAAATATATAATATAAATTCTGTCATATTTCTACCCATGAAATAAAAGTAGGATTTGAACACAAAAGCAAATTGAGTATTCAAACTACATTCTAAACCAAAAGTGATGAAAATTTTATTCTTTTCTTTCCCCAGTGGAAAAAAAAAATAAACCCTTTAGCTAAATGCTTAGGAATTACAAGGAAATAATATTGTCTATTTTATTATTTCTTTTGGTTTATTAACCTGAGACATAATTAAAGAGAGTAGCTGGAAGTTGGCACCACTGATCTTGTAAGGAGCACATTAGCAATATTACTTCCCTTTTGCAATTAGCACAATTGCCATTGTATGTTGTCACAGCACTTTTAATGTATTTCCTTCCATTCTCCAAAAATACTTAGGAAGAATATATTTTTTGTTGTATAAGAACTTTTCCTTTTTATCTTTGTCAACAGATGCTGTTCTTTTAAGACTAGGCCTAAGAATCCAACTACAAGTTTTGCAGAGGGCTCCTACTAATTGAGAACAAGATATTTACCTGATAACACTGCAATTACTGACCTGTAACAGTCTGGCCAGCAATAAGCAACATCAATTTACAAGTCACTAAACTAGTCTTAAGAATCCAGTGCTAATTACAATTTGCTACTCTATATATAAATAAATAACAAAAATAAAATATTTCCTTGTCCTTTTCAGCTAATAATTTCACACATATAATCTTACTACAAATTATTTATCTGTTTCCTGCTGAGTATCGTTTGCTTAATAAGGTATTTGAAATGTGATGCCTTTTTATGTGCACTAGGACAACTTATTTGCAATAATAACAAGTAAATAAATTATTACACTAGCAAAAGTTGGGTGCAGTTTTTCAATGAAGATGATGTTTAAGGCACAATACTTTTCATCCTTTACCCTTTCCCTCTCCATAAAAAAAAAAAAATAAGACTGCAAAAGTACCTGTATAACATCAAGTAGAATTGTTTCTCCTCAGGGACTTTAAAAAGGATCTAATATTTATATACTGATATTTTCTATTATAATTCTTCTTGTACTTTTCTACTATTGGTCCTTGTAATATACCATTCTTGTAATTACCATTCTCCAGTAGCTCTGTTTGAAGTTCCTTCCTTCTTATCTAATTGTATTTAGTTTTATATAACCAGCTATTAAACCAAGTATTCCCTTGACACAGGAAAGTGCATCTTCATAGTTTGTGGTTTGAGCAGCATTTTGAAAAGTAAAATTAAATATGCCATCTCAAATTTCTCTTTTATTTTAGAGAAAACTAATGAATCAAAGATGATATTCTGGAAAAGGATCTTAGGCAATGGTGAAACACTAGCTACACCAAGGTTTGGTTTCAAACGACTGAGCAGAAGCTGATGGTCTCCTACCTGTTCTTTTTGTGTATGCAGCACTATCAGTGCAGTAGTCAAAGCCCTGAAGAGCTCTTAAAGCTTAAAAAAGCCACAGAAGAAAATCTCAGCTTTGAATCAAGGATCCTTTTACCAACAAAGTAAAAATCCTTGAGAAATATGTTATGCATTGAAAGACTGATAGCTTTCTCAGACTGAGTTTACATCAAAATTTAGATCTACTTCATTACAACAATATTTTATAAAAAATACAAACTCAAATCATGGCATATTTGATGCTACAAGGTAGTGACAACTTTCTATAGAACTTGAATATTTCAAATGCAAGTGAAAAAACTTCAAAAAGAGTTCAGAAAAATGGAATTGCAGATACAAAATATCATCAGCTACCTTAATGTTTAGTCAGAATCAGGTAGAAGTATGTTTTGTATTCTGATCTACAGCATAAAACAGACAAAATAATAACATTCATTAATTCTTGCAGTGTGACCCTAATTTCTGATACAGTTACAGTATGGTACTTAAGAATACAACTAATCTTCAACCTATTTCATTTTTAAAATTTCACTTAATGTAAAGTCCTCTAGCTCTCTAGATACATTTCCCAAAGGTTAATTATACTCTTTGTAAAATATACACTGTGTTTCTCAACTGAATTAGTTTCTTTTCCATTTCTACTCACTTATCCTATTGTTGTTGTACTTACTCAAAAATACATTAATATTCAGTTTATTTCAAACAAAAGTTTTATGCTTTGTTTGAATTATATGTATGTACTCATGGCTATACTCATGGAATCATCTGGAATACCAGGTGGAGAACATCTGGTTGGTTACAGCAGCCAGGATGGCACATTTTTAATTAAGAGCTAGTCTACCAACCTGGAGTACAAAGAATCATATTTTCTTATCCTAACAATCACAAAGTTAGAATACAAGAAGATGAAATCATTCCCTCATTCATCCTTTTTTTTTCTTCTGTTGAAATAGGATATGGTTATGATAACAAAACTTTTCCCCCTTTGTCTCTTCATAAGCAAGTCAAATTGTATCATATATAACCACCAAGGAAAAATACTATGTAACAGATCAGTGGATTCCCCTCAGTTCATAAACTAAAACTGTGGGTCTGAACTGTGGAATTATTTTTGTCGTTTTTATTTTTTTTTTTAAAGATAAAAACTGGTAATAATCCTTCCTCTTAAGACTAATCTTATTACAAAGCTTGACCTTCTCTTAATGGAAAAACATTGATTGCTTAGAAACCACCTGAAAATTGCCCTTCTATGAAAAAACTAACTTCTCTAACACATACTGAGGAAACATCTTCATAGGAGAGGTGCTCCAGCCCTCTGATCATCTTTGTGTTCCCCTGCTGGACTCATCTTTCTCATCCTCTCGAGGTCTTACTTGTGCTGAGGAGCCCAGGATGCAGAGCTGCAGATGAGGTCTCAGAGGGCAGAGGAGAAGAGCAGACTCACCTCTTGACCTGCTGCCCTGCTGGCCACTCCTCCACTTGACCTGCTGGCCACTCCTCTCTTGATGTAGGCCAGAATGCGGTTGGCTTTCTGAGCTGCAAGCTCATGAGGTTGACTCATGTTCAGCACTTTATCCACAGGAATCTCCAAGTGCTGCTCCACAAACTGCTCTCAATGACTTCTTTTCCCAGTCTGTACTCGTTTCTGGGATTGCCCTGACCCAGGTGTAGCACCTTTCACTTGGACTTGTTAATCTTCATGAAGTTCTTGTGGGCCCGTTTTCATGTTTGTCCTGGTCCCCCTGCATATCATCCCATCCTTCTGTTGTGTCAGCTGAGCTGCTTAGCTTTGTGTCATCGGCAGAGGCGCAGAGGGAGCACTCCATCTCACTCCCTGTGTCATTGATGAAGATATTGAACAGGACCCTTCCCAAGACAGAGCCCTGAGGGACATCACTCGTCACCAGCTTCCATCTGGACGTAGGACCGTTGACCACAGATCTCTGGCTGTGTCCATCTGGTCAATTCCTTATCCACTGAATAGTCAAAATCATCCTTCAAATCCATGTCTCTACAATTCTGAGGCTGTTATCTAGAAGAGTTATGTATTTAATATTAATAAGGGAGCAGGTGACTAAGAAGAATGCATGGCCTACCTGGAGGAATGGTCTGGATACATTCAGTTTGAACTTGCTGCACAGAGAAAAAAAGAAATTTTGTGATTACCCCTGAGAATAAATAACAGCAGTCAGACATGAACCAAATACGGGCTTTATCAGATAGATAATTCCAGGAAACCATAGAGAGTGGTAATGAGGTATGTCCAGAAAATTAATTTTTTTTTCTTTAAAAGATTTTTTTTGTCCTTTGCTTTTTATTGAAATATCTAAAAATAAACATTTCAAAATAAATTTTACTCTATCTCAATAATCTGGGATTAAACTAAGTATTATGCAAATTCATATCAGAAAAAATCATCAGATGTATGTAGCTCCTTGCTTTATAAACAGAAGTCTCGTTTTAAAAGTAAGACCTACACTACTATTCCTAAAACACATAGTAAAAAAATTAGACATTCGATTCAGCAGTATTTCTTCTGAGTTTGAACTGTTTAAATAAAAATAAAACAAAATTCAATTTTTATAAATAGAAAGTAATTTTTATTTAAATGTTAAACTCTTACCTACTTTTGCCATCCATACTTAATTCTTTTTAAAAGCTACTTTTTCAATTTACATTAGCTGAAATACTCTTATTTTTGCAATCTACTCATCAATCATATAGCATTTGTAAGAGTGATGCTCTGAAGCATACATTTCTAAATAATAAATGGAAGCTGCAACAACTGAAAACAACGCTGAACTTCCAGTTTTATTCAACTAATAAAAGCAATTTAAACCCGCAGCTTTCACATGTCTTAAATGAATTTCAATTTTCATGGTAATGAGGCTTGACATAAACAATGCCTAAAGATGTAATTATTACCTACTACACAGTAAATTATTTCTATATATTAACTGTGTCTTGGGAGTTTTCAGAGCAGCTCTCAAAAATTCAGTACTCTAATTTAAACAGTTTTAGGTCCTTTCCCTGGAGTATGATTCAGTGAGAGCACCTAAACCCTTTCCCCTGCTCACCACTGGCTGGGGCTCTGGAAGGTTTTGCCTTTATGTCTCTGTGGCAGAAAGGAAGGGTACGCCATAACATACAGCATAACACACCTATTCTGGACCCCACTGCAAAATTGCATCTTCTTTCCACAACTAACTTCCTGCTAATTTCTAATCTATAAACAATAAACACCTTATGTCTTCCCAATTTCAAGAGAGAAACCAGATGACTTTCAAAGGCTGGATACCATTACAATAAAGTTATTGCTAAAATATATAATAAGGACCTGTCCCAATGAATGTATCTTCCACATATTTCTTTTTTTCTTCCCTTTTCAGGAAACTATTTTGTTGTGTTTCTTAGCTTACTGAAACTGAAATTCTCGATTTATTGTAAAGGTTGCTTTTGATTTAATGTTTATGAAAATGAATGAGACTGAAACTATTTTTGGGAAGAAAATAAAGGAAACTTACAATTAAAATTGATCTTAATCAAGATGTTTAAAACATTATTAAAATAGTGTATTTAAATGACACTTCATAGAACAAAACTAAATTCTAGACTGCCACATGACAGCATTGTTCTATATAGAAGTCTCACACTTAGCTAAACTCAAATTTAAGTTAAAATTATTAGAGGTAGAAAACCTACCCTCAAAGAATTATAAGTCTCGCATACTCCTGCTCAGAATTATAACCAGAGCAACAAAAAAAAAGGTAAATATTCTTCTGGGAAATGAAAGAAAGATGACTTTAGTTTATTCTCTCTTCTGTAATATTTTCTTCAGTCATAGACCAAAAGAAGCTGTCTTCAGATTTTATACACAGAAGTGAAATATGGAGAACAAGGATTGATTGCACTGAAGTCATGGCTGAGACAAATTTCACTGCCTTTTTCAGAGATTTCAAACGTAGCATGCTGGTTCAGAGACACATCCACTTAAGGAATATAGACCTGGACATGTTCCTGTGTAACCTGCTCCAAGTGACCCTGCCTTGGCAGGGGGTTGGACTGGATGATTTCCAGAGGTCTCTGTGATGATCCACGTTTGAGGGGAAGAAAGCACTTCCTTTCCAACCCTGTTCTGTGAATCTGTGAGTTTGATGATATTATACCTTTGCAAGTTGATTTTTAGCTTTGAAATGCAAAATATTTTTGAGGTTTTGTTACAGTAGGCAACTTTAAAAAATACATGAACATTTTTTAATCAGTTCTTCTTGGCCAGTGTCATGCTTTGGACAGTTCCAAGCTTAAAATGCTTATCATTGAGTAAATAACACCCCAAATTAGAGCTCAGATTGGTGACATTTTGGCTCTATCTACCTAGTTCCAACTCATTCATATATTCAGGTATTTGCCGGAAAACAAACAGTTATGGGAAAGCCTTGTCAAAAGCTCTGAACTGTACATCTGATTTCTTGCAGTGCTTTAGCTTTCATGAGAAGGAGCCAAAGAGGCATTCTAAAAAACTTTACATACTTATGACACACTTATAGCAGGAAGCCAGAAACTAATTATAATCCAGGTAACAACTAGTCGGCCTGAGGGTAATGTGAATAGCAAGGCCACTGACAAGTTTTATAACTACCCAAACTAAAATGAAAGAGTGAAAAAAATAGCTTGTTTTGTTCCTCCACCTTAGGGGGACATATTCAAAGCCATGCTAAAAGCTGAGTCCAGTGCAGAACATAAATATATTTAAAAATATAAATATATAATAACATAATATAAAATTTAATATAAAATATAAATATATAATAACATAAATATATAAAACATATATAAAACCAGGCAGATCTTGTAGCACCTTCCAGTACCTAAAGGAGGGCTAAAGGAGAGCTGGAGAGGGTGTGTTCACAAGGATGTGTAGGGGTAAGACAATGGGTTATGGTTTTAATCTAAAAGAGTGTANTCTGTGATGATCCACGTTTGAGGGGAAGAAAGCACTTCCTTTCCAACCCTGTTCTGTGAATCTGTGAGTTTGATGATATTATACCTTTGCAAGTTGATTTTTAGCTTTGAAATGCAAAATATTTTTGAGGTTTTGTTACAGTAGGCAACTTTAAAAAATACATGAACATTTTTTAATCAGTTCTTCTTGGCCAGTGTCATGCTTTGGACAGTTCCAAGCTTAAAATGCTTATCATTGAGTAAATAACACCCCAAATTAGAGCTCAGATTGGTGACATTTTGGCTCTATCTACCTAGTTCCAACTCATTCATATATTCAGGTATTTGCCGGAAAACAAACAGTTATGGGAAAGCCTTGTCAAAAGCTCTGAACTGTACATCTGATTTCTTGCAGTGCTTTAGCTTTCATGAGAAGGAGCCAAAGAGGCATTCTAAAAAACTTTACATACTTATGACACACTTATAGCAGGAAGCCAGAAACTAATTATAATCCAGGTAACAACTAGTCGGCCTGAGGGTAATGTGAATAGCAAGGCCACTGACAAGTTTTATAACTACCCAAACTAAAATGAAAGAGTGAAAAAAATAGCTTGTTTTGTTCCTCCACCTTAGGGGGACATATTCAAAGCCATGCTAAAAGCTGAGTCCAGTGCAGAACATAAATATATTTAAAAATATAAATATATAATAACATAATATAAAAT
The DNA here is from genome assembly GCA_013399835.1 of Leptocoma aspasia. Lineage (NCBI taxonomy): Eukaryota > Metazoa > Chordata > Aves > Passeriformes > Nectariniidae > Leptocoma > Leptocoma aspasia. The sequence goes on from VXAX01002095.1 coordinate 196,132, forward strand.
TTAATATAAAATATAAATATATAATAACATAAATATATAAAACATATATAAAACCAGGCAGATCTTGTAGCACCTTCCAGTACCTAAAGGAGGGCTAAAGGAGAGCTGGAGAGGGTGTGTTCACAAGGATGTGTAGGGGTAAGACAATGGGTTATGGTTTTAATCTAAAAGAGTGTAGGTTTAGATAAGATGTTAGGAAAACATTTTTCACTGTGAGGGTGGCGAGGCACTGGCACGGGTTGCTCAGAGAAGTTGTGGATGCCCCATTCCTAGAAAATGGAAAATGAGCATTCCCATTCAAGGCAACGTTGGATGGGACCCTGAGCAATCTGGTCTAGTGGAAGATGTCCCTGCCCATGGTAGGGAAGCTGGAATTAGAAGACCTTTAGGGTGATCCAGTCCAAGGCATTATTTGGTTCTATGTACTCTTAGGTCCCCTGCCAGCTACAGCGAGTGCCTCATTGCCCTGGCTTCAGAGCACTGGTCACTGAGGGACCAGGAGCCTCGACTGCTGTGAGTTTGCTCTGCACAGTGAGTGTGACTTTGTGACACACATGGGTGCTTTTTGTAGACCAGAAATCAAGACCCACTTACTAGATCTATTGCATTCAGAAACCAAATTTTGAGGAATTTTTTTTTTGCTAATGATTACCGTGCTTCTGTTTTTGAGATTTCTTGACTCCTAAACTCCACCAGAAACAAAAAGTATTAGTTATTTGCACCATTCAGTCAACAATCAAAACAAAGTTTCTGAAGCAATCTCAGAAGTGGGAATCTACACACACGCATTTTGGCACCTCTTGATGGTACAAGAGAATGTACACAGCTTTCTTTAGTGAAACTGTCCCATTCGCTGCCCCATTCAGGCATGTGATAACAGTTATAAGCTAATATTCTACTTTAAACATATAATGATTACTTTAGGATTGTTATCTACGTAATTTTAAGAAATACATGAGTTGAATTAGAATTTATTGTCTGTGTCAAATGTAGGGTAGTAGGAACACAGCAGGGTTTTTCAAGAAAACACAAAAAATAATTAAATTAGAATGCTTGAGACACAATCAAATGATAAAATCTCCTCATCCAGTGGCAATAAAAGAGAGAAATTGCTTCTATTTTAAAGGTCAGCCTATTTGTTAGGGAAATAAAAACATTATTTTTCATTGGGATGTGATTGTCTAAATTACTAAATACTTGGTTAATTTAGAAAAATTTGTGCATACACTCAAATTAAAACAATCAGTGCTCCTATAAATGGTTCTTACTTTGACACATTGCAATGTGACTCTTCTAAGGATGTTCTAGCACTTGAATGATTAATGTGCCTTTTGCATATTAAAAATGTAGTTATGCTTTGTGTAAATTATATGCTCTCATTCAAGTGCAAGTATGCCAAGGAAATTTTTTATAGTTTAATCTTCAGTTTCAAATTATTTATTTTCAGTATACAGCTAACAGGGTTCAAACAGCTCTTCAGACTTATACAAATATCTGTTCTGAACTAGCAAAGTTATTTGTGTCCTAAACCAAACAAACTTTCTCCAGTGTTATATATTTGCTACCATGATTGTCTTCACACATTATTAATTTGAATTTTAAAGTTCTCATTACCTTCCAAATGATAAATCACATTGTGCTCTTGGCCTTTCAAAGAGATCTGCATTGGCATATATTGTTTCTCTTCTTCTCCTTATTTAGATTTGATTAAAGACAGTTTTGCATGAATAAGTTCATAGAGAATGTGAGTACTCTCATGAGTATTTATGACTTTGGGGTATTGATCCCTCATATTAAAACTGATGAAACAAAGTGCAGAATTATGATTTACTATTTTCACATGTCAGTAGAAATCACACCTAAATCAAGACAAGACTGAAGGTTCCTTAGAAATATAAATATCTTAAGAGCATGAGCAAATAAATGAAAAGAAAACCAAACCAAAACCACAAAGTCCACAAAAAATCCAAATCGAATATTTATTTATTTAAAGGAACATGAATTTAGGGGAGTCAATGATTAATTCTTTTAAAGTTAATTTAGTCATTAATTTACCTATTTTCCAACTTTTTTTTAGCAATGTCTTGGTAACTTTCCTACTTCTTTGCCAAATAAATGAGTACTTGAAGAAAGATTGCATTTTATCACCTAACTGCCTTAATACAACAGGTTAGGCACATTCTGCAAGTAACCTTCTACTTTGGGCATCTCTCATATTGGCATAAATCATCCTAAAGACGATATTACCTCAGCAAAGAGCCAATTTAGGCTGAATCAGTTCCTTCTGTGTTCAAGACATATGTACTCAGATGCTTCTGAGTGCTGTGGAATAATAGGAGTCAAAACAGACACAAGATCCAAAAGAAATTCTTCATTTTTTGTTCTTTGTGTTACAAAAATATTATCAAATTGCAATGAATATTAATATCAAATCAAAACACATGTTCTGTTACATGCATTTTTAAGTAAAAAAAATTCTACTGCACAGATGTTTATTGTATAATACTGAAGAAAAGTGCTTAAAGCCATCAAAATTATCTTACATCTCTAATGTAATGTTTAGAAATTTTATTCACAAGGTATACTAGAGATGTTAATAAAAATGTTTTATTTGAGGCTTCAGGGGGAAAAGACTGCAAAAGACAAATTTAAATCCTATTTCTTAACCACTGAAATAATATTAAAAACATTTAATGTGTGACTGAGCACTCAATAAAAAATATTCATGTATGTGAAAGTATATGTACATATGCTTCACTGTATCAGCATTTACCACTCGAAGTAGGAGTTTTAATAGTGTAGAATATAAAAGTATGAACCAGAAACATATGCCATAAAAATAATTTGTTCAGCCCATTAGTCAAAAAGACTGCTGCAGGGCTAGTGAAATCTCACAGCAAAAATATTAAGAACAGAAAGTGGCATAAATTAGCGTAGCTGAATGATTGAATTCAGCAAATATTTACTGATGAACATGGGTCAGTAAAGGAAAGGTTTGTGAAGTCCAGTAGAATGTTTCAAAGATGTAATTTCTATAACTGAGGTAAATAGAGCCATCTTAAATATTTTTTATTTCTAATACCTAGTCAGAAAATACTTGTACAAATTCTTTTGAATATAGCAAAAGAGTAGGATTTAATTTTAAAAAATGCTTTCCCTCTGTTGTTTTCAAGAAAAAATTTTCTACTGAAATGCTTTGTGGTAGCAATTGAGGCGCAGAGGAGGGAAAGAAACTTCACAGGATTTTGCAGCAACACAAAAGCAAACAAGGATAATAATTCACATTTTCTGGATTCCAGACTAACATTCATATTACTAAAATGATAAACTCATACCGCAACTAGAGCAAGCATAATTGAAAAACTTTGTCCATTTGTAAAACATCTTCCTGTAAAAGTATTTCTTTAAGCTAGAATGAATAAGCCTATGTGATATTCCATAGACTGAGGCATTTCCTTTGCCTCAGTCCTCACTCTCAAGACTTACTGTCCTCAGGATATCCAGCCCTCAGAGCTGGAATTTAGAGACGGGAAGCTTAGTGAAGCCCCCACGATCCTGGAGATGGTTAGTGACCTGCTATGCCAATCAGACACCCATAAGTTATGGGTCCTCATGGAAGCCACCCCAGAGTAATGAGGGAAGTGCCAAAGGAACTTGCCAAACTATTCTCAATCAACCAGCAGTCCTGGTTAACTGGGGAAGTTCTAGGTGACTGGAAATTAGCAAATGTAACACCCATCTACAAGAAGGATTGGAAGGATGATCCAGGGAAATACAGGCCTGTCAGCCTAACCTCAGTTCTGGGCAAGGTTATGGAAAAGATCACGCTGAGTGCGATTAAACAGCACATGCAGAACAACCGGGGAATCAAGCCCAGCCAACGTGGATTTATGCAAGGCAGGTCCTGCTTGACCAACCTGGTCTTCTATGACAAAGTGACCTGCTTAGTAGATGAGGGAAAGGCTGTGGATGTGGCCCATCTAGACTTCAGTAAAGCATTTGACACCATCTTCCACAGCATCTTCCTAGAAAAACTGCTTGCTCACAACCTGGATGGGTAGACTCTTTGCTGGGTAAAAAACTGGCCAGGCCCAGAGAGTCGTGGTTAACGGAGCTAAATCCAGTTGGTGTCAGGTCACTTGAGGTGTTCCCCAGGGCTAGTTTTGGGGCCAGTATAACATCTTTATTGATGATTTGCATGTGGGGATTGGGACCACCCTCAGTAAATTTGCAGATGACACCAAGCTGGGTGGGAATGTTGATCTGCTCCAGGTAGAGAAAGGATCTACAGGGAGACCTGGAAAGACTTGATCAGTGTGCTGAGGACAACAGCAGGAGGTTCAACAAGGTGAAGTGCTGAGTCCTGCACTTGTGTTACAACAACCCCATGAAGTGCTATGGGCTGGGGAGGAGTGGCTTGGGAGCTGCTTGGCAGAAAGGGACCTGGGGGTGCTGTTTGACAGCTGGCTCAATAAGAGCCAGCTGTGTGCCCAGTTGGCCAAGAAGACCAATGGTATCCTGGCCTCTGTCAGGAATAGTGCAGCCAGTAGGGCCAGGGAAGTGATCACCCCCCATACTTGGCACTGGTGGGGACACACCTGGAGTGCTGCGTTCAGTTCTGAGCCCTTCAATTTAAATGGGACATTAAGTTGCTGAAGCATGTCCAGAGAAGGGTGACTCACAAATTAATTAGAAACCATGTCATATGAGGAACGGCTGAGGGAGCTGGGTTTGATTAGTCTCAAGAAGAGGAGGCTGAGGACGGACATCATTGCTCTCTGCAAGTACCTGAAAGGAGGGTGTAGTGAGGTGGGGGCCGGTCTCTTCTGCCATGGCTGCAGTGACAGGACCAGAGGCCACAGGTCTTAAGCTGAGCCAGGGAAGATTCAGATTAGATACTAGGAAAAAAAATTTAAAAATTACTGTTAGGGTGGTCAGGCACTAGAATAGGGTGCCCAGGGTGGTGCTGGAGTCACTATCTCAGGGGGTGTTAATGAGGTGTTTGGATCTGGTGTTGGATGATCTGGATTAGTAGTTTAGGGTGTACAGTGGTAGTGCTGGGTTGGCAGTTGGAGTGGATGATTTTAAAGGTCTCTTCAAACCTTGATGATTCTATGATTCTATTTCTACAGACTAGTATAAGGTCTCAAGGTAATTTAGACATGCTCATGTTTTGTTTCCCAGACAAATAAACACTATAATTTTTTTAATATTTTTTTCTTTACTACATTGTAATTTTCCCTCTTCTGCCTCCTTATTCCTGAATACTTTTGGTAAACTTCTAAAGAATAAAGACAGGGTCCTGCAGTTGAATGGTTTTTGCTCTGCAGCTGATGGAAATCCATAAGCCTTCTGTATTGAAGTGGGACGTACAAAAGAAGCTAAACAGTGGAGTTTCAAACATAAAGCATCGAGTTCTACTATGAGAAAAGTGTCCTTTGCTACAGGGATGTCGGTAGCTGTATTGATAGATTTCATTGCCATCTCTTCTTTTTCCTGCTTTCTCCTTCTTTTGAAGGTTGTAGTGATCCTTCTACACTAGTTTGGGGGGTTGGACTTCTTTTGAAAGTTAATTTAGTTATTAATTTACTTATTTTCCATATTTTTATTAGTAATTTCTTATTAATTTTTCTACTTCTCTGCCAAATAAATGAGCACCTGAAGAAGGACTTTTTTATCATATAATTGACTTAATATAAGAGGTTAGGTACATTCTGCAAGTAACTTTCTACTTTGGGCATCTCTCATATTGGCATATTCTTCACTGTGGACTAATGAAGAACAAAAAGGATAAGCAATAGAACAAGAGAACAAAAGGATAAGCAAATTAGATCATTTGCCACAACTGATAATACCCAACTACTGAGTTGTGTTTACAGATATGTTTTTTTCTCTCTTATCTCAGAAATATTCTTTGATACCTTTGTATTAATAGCCACAAGAAATAAAAATACTATCTTATAGCCTTCAAACACTGAAATTATTTTTTTCTATTCTCCAGTGAAGAATCTTGTGCTCAGAACAATGATTTCCATTTTTCTTTGTCCTAACATTTGTTTCACTGGCTGTAGCAGTCCAAGAAGGTATTTCTTATATGTAGCTGGAATGACCAGTGGACATAAGTTACAGGAAGCAAAGCCCACAATAAAATGCAATTCCTTCCCATTTCAGTAGTAGTTGCAGAATATTCATAATTCTTGTATAGTTGCAAGTTGTACCAGCATTTTACCAAGATGTTTGTTTCTGGGCTTGTTATTCACTTCCAGCTGATGCTGTAAATACTTCTTACTTTGTTGTTGGGCCATGATTCACCCCAAGACACAAAGAGATGTATTCACATAAATATTGGTGAGAAGAGCACCAATTTAATTTGACAGCAGACCCTATGGAAACCCCACAATCTGCACTTCCATGTAGACATAGCTGTGGAAGTTTCCTTTACTTTTCTTTTTATAAGTTCAAAACCTTCTATAAAATACAAAAGGTATAAAAATGTTTTCTTAGGAAGGGTTTTTAGAGAGCAGATAAAGATTAGCTATCCCTGTAGATGGAATGCCACTATGGCAAAGCACTGTGTCAAAGACTTTTATTTGCCCAGTTCAGATCGATCTGGAATGAGAAGGTCTGCCTAGATAAGTCATGAAAGATACTGAAATAGAAGTATACAGTTTACAATTCTGGACCAAGAAGAATGTCCTCAGGCCTGAAACTAAACACCAGGCCACTTAGAATTTTCAAATCCAACAGCTCATGGTTCAGTCAATATTTTTAATAAAATTCCATTTTTCTGAGAACACTGTTTTCAGGAAGGTTTTCTCATTTTTCTGCTGTGGAAAAAAAATCAGTACATTTCAAAGCCTAAAAATTTGCTTCAGGATGACATTGAGTTGCCAGTTAATTCTGGCATCACTAGACATTCAGTAGCAGAAGGTTTGGGGGAACTTATAATTATTGTAGCACCAAATACAAGACTTCAAAAATTATAAATCAAGACTCTAGAACTCATTGAATGCTTACATTTCATCATATATTATTTCCTGAGTTGTGATTTTTCCATTTTCTGGTTGTTTTGTATATTGCATCATGTTTTTGAATCATAATTACTAGAAACTGAAGGAATTATTTTAATCTTTAAAGCGAGGTTTCTTATAGAGATGACATTATAATTTGGAAACTGCACCTTACAGATTCACAGACATTTTGGTAAAATCCTAAGTCCCATTAAGCTGCAAAAAGGCATCTCCAGAACAGGGAATGACCAAATTGTTTACTCTTGTAAACTGTGGGTCAAAAATTTTCCACAAATTTTGCCACATACTGAGTCCTATTTCAATTGACTGAAGTTGAAGTTCATGGCACAGTTATTCCCTACACATGTTTAACTCTGATCATGTAAGGTTGTATTTGATTTTAGACTCTAAGAGAAGGCATTATAAGAGGTCTTAAAACCCGTCACTGCTTTGGATGTGTTAAGAAACATAACACAGGAAAGAAGTTAATTTGCACATATGTAACCTCATAATTTTCTTTGGAGAAGCTTAGTAAGGTTGGCTGTAGAAATATAAATCAAAGCAATGAATGTGAAACTAAGCAACCAAATTTTAAAAACTGCAAATGCTGATGAAAAAAGCTGGTTATGAAAATTTCATCTTTCATTTTTGAATTGACTATATCTTACTATGTTTTCACGGCAAAATGATGTAATGACAGGCATATAAACCAGTTTCAACACAGTGATGCAATTTTAAGAGTTATCTGTATTGTGTGATTGATTTACAAAGTAATGTAAGGCTTATTTTTCAGTCGTTAAACAGGTAGGACCCCACTTCACATTTTGAGTTATCATGAAATTTTTATTTCATTTCTAAGAATAGAAAGATGCACTCTTTAGTTAGAGTGAATTAAAAAAAAAAAAGGAAAATAAGAAATGTAGATAATCAATTTCACAGCTAGTGACAGGCAGTAGAGATTAGATCATTTGCCACAACTGATAATACACAACTACAATAATTCTATAAAATGCTCTTCTTCCCAGCTGACAGCCATGTAAATTAAAATAAACACATGGAACATAATTATAGATATAAACCAACTGAAAGAGAGACTGTGGTTTGATTCATGAGTCTTGTCACACACATAATCAAGGCAAGGCCAGATGCAGTTAAAGCAACCATATAGAGACTATACAAGGACAATATCATTGATCCAAGCAAGTGGAAGCACTGGAAGCTGGTGCTAATTGAAAGACCTGACCATCCAGGTAAGTCACTTCCTGTCATACAAAAATTGAATGTCCCATAAGCATATTTGAACTACCACATCCTCCTGAGGATCAGTCAGGCAAATGGTTATTCTACAATACACCTTCAGGTATGAGAAAGGGCAGAGTCCTTGCTATCCACACGTGCCACACCCAGCAGTAACTCTCCTGCACACATGGAGGAACCAAAAGACACTCATTGCCTGCTCATCCATGATGATAGATCCAAACCCAGCATATTTCCTAACTTTGTCACTCATCTGTACATTGGGCTCCCATGCATGTATCCTTATTCTAGTTCTATTGAAAATAACTCATCTCTCTTTGCCCACATACCTCTACATACTGTACCAAAGCTCCCATTTATCTTTGCTCACTAACAACACATCTGTTATCTTAATTTGCCGTAGATGCATTGGTGCATTCTTAGTGGGGAAAGCAACATGTAGGAGACATTGAATCAGTGGATCCACATGGGGAGAGTGGAGGAAAATTATGCCCAGAGCCTACTCCATAAAGACCCATCAGAGCCTTTCCTACAGCAATCGTGTTCTTAATTGTTAACGTTCTGGGTTTAAATGTATTGATGCCTCAGCAACTCTCTTAGACTCTCTTATGTAACTGTCATTACAACTACACAGATACGAGATTCAGTCAGCCACGTTCATAGACTGGCTCACAAAAGACATTTGAAAAAATCTGGATTCCTGCAGCTGAAGCACCAGGGAGTATGAGTGAGTTTAAACTTGCGTTGTGTCCATATGAGTGTGAGAATGAGCTATGACAGAGTTTGAAAGGTCATTTGCATTTCTCTATCCTCTTGTACAGAGGAGAAAAACATTCTTTCCTTGGCAAATGTTTTGTAATGCAAAATTCAAACTTGTCAAACACAAGGTCCTGTGGAGCCACAAGCAATCCCTTTGAAATATTGAGCCCTAAATAACTGTTTTTATTTCCAGAGCAAGAGTTTTTGTTATTTTCTTATCTTTTATTTCCATCCAGTGGACAATGCACTGTTCCCACTAGAAGAGATAGTGAGAATGGAGATAAATACAATGAATACAGATATAACTTTTAGAATAGGGAAGATATTGTTGTACATGTGAGTCCTAGGGTATACTTCCATTTAAAAAGGAGGAGGGGTCAGAGGAAGTGAAGAAAAGTGATTTAGTGTATTATAAATCACATTTAACAACAATAATTTAAAAAGGACAGCTTTTGGCTCTAAGTTTTAGATAACTGCAAAAAATAAAATTAGAAAATATTAATAATAACTATGTTTCTACTGTTGGAGGAGAAACTTACCACATAATCATCTCATATAGAAACTGTCAAAGACCAGTACAAAACAAAAGAGCTCAGAAAATCAGGACTGGTAACACTTGCATATATTCTATGCTACCATCTGTGAAAAAATGTTCAGTCACTCCATTTCAAGGACTAATACAGAAAGATGTTACCTGAATGTGTTGGCTTTTGTCAACATACCTATCTATCCTGTCCTTAAACTAGGAATTTGATTACCAAGAACAAAGTAACCAAGTTTTGGTTGGCTACAAATTGGCCAGAAAAGCTTGTGTGGGAAACTGAATAAACAGCTGAGACTAGATCTACTGCTGTTACTGCTATATTCTTCAGTTCTCCAGATAAACACTGACTTTGCATATTCCCTAACAGTCTTTGTCACTTCTATGTAATCCAGTGGTTGTTTCACATCCAACTCCAATGACAGTTCATGAGTTGTGTTTCTTTTCCTTTTATGAACCCTTGATCCAAACTTGGTGAATATATATGTATATATTCAATTTTCAGCAAGGCTCTGATGGAATTCCAGTGACTACATTCTGATCAAGTGACTCAAACTCATCCAAAGAGCTGTGGTAAACCAATCAGCTGAATGGGAGGTTGCCACAACCTGCACCACACAAAGCCTGGGAGAATTCCTTACTGAAGGCCTCCTGAAAGAACAAACTACCAAGGTGAAACCTGTATACATTTGCCCACCAGGATAAAAAAACATAAGGGAAAAAGAGGCGGTGAGAAAAAGGGGAGGAGAAAGGAAGGAGATAGAAACAAAGGGAAGGTGAGAAGGGAAAAAATAGCCAGAAGGAGAGATAGAAAGAGAGGGATAAAAAATAAAGGTGTGGGGCTATTACATAAAATTACAGAAGACAAAAATGAAATAGGTACCAACATGATACAAGGCATAGTCTAATGTGTGGATTTGAGATGTGTGATATAACACTGCACAAGTTTGTTTATGTCTAATTTATGCTCAGGTTGTTACTTTATCTAACCAGTTAACGATGCTCAAAGGTATTAAGCTCTATCTACACAGGACTGATTTATAACCTGTGGACACTTTAAAGCAAGAAGCATTTTCCAAAAGGAAGGAAAGAAGACAGCAGCAGAGTCAGAATCTGGAGAGAGAGTCTGAGATCTTAAGCCTGGGTCTCAAAGCAAGAGCAGATTTAACCCAATAGACATCAGAGAAAAGAGATTTGAACATTTCAAAATTGTGGTTTCTGGAGGAAAGAATGTCTTTTTGATCTGTAGAGTCTTATAGCAGGTTTTCCCACTCTCTCTTTAAAGTCACTAGCAAAGGAACTTTCCCATTTTAAGCAGGTGGATATGAATGGTAATCATATTCATCTTACATAGGCATGCTTTACTTTTATTTTAGAAGCGAGTAGAGAGACAGAAAAGCTTGTATTCAAAGAGTTACTGTAAACAAAGCAAAAAATCTGCTTAGTAATTAACAATAAATAGAATATTCTTTCTCCTTCTTTTTCATATTTTCATTTCCTGATATAGTTCTTCATCAGGAGCTACAGTGATGAAGGCAAAAAACACATGTGCTTTTGAAAGAACCGCCATCAAGGTAAACTCCATAAGGATTGCTGCACACAGCAAATGTGAAGACTACTTGAAAAGATTGCACTATAGCACCATAGATTCATGGTTTGAAAGGACTTTAAAGATCACCTAGTACCAACCCCTCCTCCCACAGGCAGAGATAAATGTCGTGAGGTTGCATCCCAGCAAGGACCCTGTATGCACAAGTGCTGCAGGAATCTTCAAAAATTTTTGGTTTTTTTTCTTTTATTTGTGGAAAAAAAATCATAGAATCACTGAATCACTTGGCCTGGAAAAGACCTTTAAAATCATTGAATCCAACTTTTGACCCAGCACAGCCAAGTCCATCACTAAACCATGTCCATAAGTGACACATCTACACAACTCTTAAATAACTCCGGAGATGTTGACTCCAAAACTTCCCCGGGCAGCCTGTTACAACACTTGACAACCCTTTCAAAGGCATTTTTTTTTTTCCTAATATTCAATTTAGGCCTCTCCGAGCACAACCTGAGACCATGTCCTCTCATCCTGTCACTAGTTACACAGGAGAAGAGCCCAAACCCACCTGGCTACAGCCACCTTTCAGGGAGCTGTAGAAAGTGATAAGGTCTCCCCTGAGCCTCCTTTTCTCCAGACTAAACCCCCCCAGCTCCCCCAGCTGTTCCTCATCAGACTTGTGCTCCAGACCCTTCCCCAGCTCTGTTGTCCTTCTCTAGACTCGCTCCAGCCACTCCGGCCCCTTGTAGTGAGGGGTCCAAAATTGAGAACAAAATTCAAGTTGCAGCCTCAGCAGTGCCGAGTACAGGGGAATGATCACTACCTTAGTCCTGCTGGACACACTAATAACTATTGATGAACAATTAATAACTTCCTGGCTGTATTTATCACCCACCTAAGAGCAAAACTTAAACAAAATCTGTGATTCTTTCATTCTCATATAAAAAATGGATGAGGGGGTATATTAAGCTTTCCAATAAGAGGAGGAAAGAGTGAGTTTTCAGAGGAGTATTTAAAATAATATATTATGTTAGCAAAATAAAGTTGAATAGTCTCCCATTTGAGAGAAAATTATGTACCAGTCTTCTCCCAAATGTGTAATTGATGGAAACAAGGAAGAACTAATGTGATACTTGCCATTCTCTCTTCTTTTTAGCCCCTTTCATAAATTACTATTCTCTCTGTACTTTTATTCATGCAAGGTAGGCAAACATAATTTTTGCAAAATTGAGTTTCAAAACCAATAAAATAATGACTAGATTGCATACATATGCAAACTTCCTGTAAAACTTTTCACTGAAAGGCAAAGGAAGATGATACAATGAAATTTTAAAAACAAACCTATTAGGCTAGCTGCAGTGCAGGATTTCTGGGTTTGTCACCTCTATTTAAATATAATTCCAACTTTTTTTGCCACTCTGTGAACATATGCTATTGTTTATGCTGCTCGCAGACAGATGGACTGTGCATTTGGCTACAGAAATTGATATGTAATAAGAAAAGCAGCTCCTGAAACTTGTACAGATTCATGATTTCTTTTCAGAACTTTTTCTTACAACACCATCCAGAGCTACTAATCAGGTTGCTGGGCTGAATTATGTACAAAATGTGGATGGAATATATTCTATGAACTGATCTATCAATTTACACAACAATAATGATATTTTTAATATATATTTTTGCATGTCTATCTATACAAATATATGAGTTTAAGAGAGTTAGTAATATGTATGATGTAGCTAACTTCCTATATTGTGATTATAATACCTCACACATTCATGAAAATACTGATGAATCACTGGACATGAAATTCAAACTTTCAGAATCTAATCCAAAATTGTCTAATGTTCTGCAACACTTGATTTATATGGTTATCAGCACAAAGTAATCAAATAAAATAGTCCAGCAGACTGATTAATATTAATCAACTAAAAGTATGAAAATCTGTTTCGAGTGAAACAGTACAAATAGGATATGAAGTCCTGTTTAAAAGTGTCTTTTGTTTCCTGCCTATGGATAACCAAATCTCTGGCAATGCATTCTCCAAATACAAGTGCTGACAAGGCAGGAATCTGTCACTGTGTCCAGCCAGTTCAGTAAGCCAGAATCACTAATGGTGGATGAATACTTATGCTCTTCTTAAAGCCAAGATTTCCAAAGCTGGCTGCCTAAAGTTTTACTTAGATATCTGTTTTCAGCTTCTGTTTAAATCCATTCACAGTAAGCAATTAGAAACTTAATTTTATGTATACTGTTTTTAAAATTTGAGTCTCTTTTTTGTTCCTTTGTGTGGGTGTTAATAAAGGAAAAATATATGCTTTCCTTATAAAGAAATTGAAAGTTTGCTTCTTGCAAAAAATAAGCATATTTTGGAAATTTACAGTTGTGTTTTCTTCTACACATTTCTAACATGAACTTAATCTTCACAGCTATGTAAAAATTACTATGTTTTATCTAACAAAAATAATAAAGGACATAAAAGAAAACAACAATGCATACATATGAAATAGCTCTAAAGGCAAGATTAGTTAGGAAAATTGGATGAACTTCAATCCTGTTTGCAGTGTTCTGTATCCAGACTGGACTTAACAAATTCCCTACTTTTGGCCGGAGGGTCCAGATTTCCATCCCCACCTTCAGGCTTGCCAAGCCTCATTCATCTGGCAGCTCTGCCATGCATCCTTCTGCCCAGCCGAGGTATCACGTCCTGCTGACAAAAGAGTCATTGCTGCCATTGGTTGCCAAGGGCCTCGGTGGCACCTGCTCAGCCTGCAGCCATCTGACCTCCTTTCCCACCATCCCCCAATCCCCTCCTGCAACCCCACGCAGACGCAGAGTGGGTTTAAACTGTGCGAGCTTCTGATCCCACTGATGCAACCCTGTTCCCAGGCAGCAGGTTATATATCAGCTAGCCAGCCTCGCAGCAGCCCTGTCAACCCCTTTTTTGTCTTGCCAGCCCTGTGTCTTGCCCATGGCTTCCAGTTCACCTGACCCAAAGAATGTGCCTGCTGAAACAGCACTGCACGAGCAAGCTGCTCAGCCCCGTTGTCAGGTTCACATCAGGCACAAGTCTCATTCTTTGAAATCAGCCATACAACAGCTTCAGTTCCTAGTGGGTTGTCATCAGTAATTTGTCAGTCTGTTATTTTCCATTTGGATTGTAATGCTGCCGAACACAGAGCTTTTGCATTTACCTGACTTCTGATTTCTAACCATGATTTCTTTGTTCTTATTTTAATTGGGATTTTCAGATAATATCCAATCCAAGCTACTTCATATTCAATAGCAGGAGAAATCTTTTTTTCAAAGAGAATTACATTTAAACTGTTTTCTATCATTTCTCCATGATGATAGAGAATTAAGAAGAAAAATTTATTCCCAGTGGAAGAAAAAAAAAAATAGCAAGTAACCTACCTGGAATGGCAAGTTTTCTACTCCTGTGAAAGAGGAGATTGATTAGAGACACAGAGACAACAAGCGCTTGCCTGCAGCTGTGTCATATGACACAGAAGGACATGAATTATCCTGGCTGAAGGATGGAGAATCCCTCTTGATAAATCTGAGTTTGAGTGATGATACCTTCAAGCATTCTGTCTGTATGCAATCTGATCCTGGTGTACTGATCACTGCTAGGAGTAGCTCTTATTATCGACCAGAGCAAGCGCTAAAATCCTTGATTCAGCAACAGCTTCATTTACAAGTTTTAATTTGGCTTTATAGTAAATGAAGAACGGGAGAGGGTTAAAGACTAGTTTAAACTGCCTTAATATTTCACATGTAAATAACCATTAAGTAACCAAAACTCCATTAGGTAGCTAATAGTGGACAATTATTTTTAATGAAAATGTTCTCACTACTTTGCAGTTTTATCAAGGCATGCAGTACAGGCAACATGTTAAATCACAACATTTTTCCAACAAGCTATTTGAAATCTGTGACAGCCAGATTTGATTGATGCAGTGTACCAGAGAGCATAAGTATTGCAGAAAATGCCATTTCAGAGTTCAAAGCAGTAGAAAAATTGCTGTTTAATAATTCAGCAGTGAAATGAAAATAATGTAAAGAAGATTAACCATGGTCTTTTATTGGGTGGTATTCATAGTAACATTCTCATTTCTAGGCCTGTTTTTTTCCAAGTTATATTTTTAATCAAATGCTATGAATGAAAGCTTTGTTCTTCTTGTTATAAGTGAGGCTAGAGGGGGAACATCTTCTAAAAGAACAAACTACCTTTTATTCAGCAATAAGGCAGAAATAAAATTTATTCTGTGTATTATACATTTCTTTTGTTTCTGTCATAATAATACACAAAAAATTCAGCCAAAATCTATGTCCCTCTAGAAGCTATTGTTTTCATTGTGTGAACTCTTCAAAGGCACTTGTAAACATTCAGCTGCACCCTGTTTTAATATAGCTTAGATCAGAAGTGGAGCACTAGGATAACTGTTCCATTTCACTTTTCCTCCCATGTCAGGGCCTTCCTTTACACTCAAGATGAGCTGCTTGGCCAGCAAACACAGTGTCTCCTACACATGCCCATTTCCATTTCTACCCAGTCATGTTTCTCCCAGAAATCCTGAAAAGCAGGAATCCCTGAACATTTGAAATATACTAAATTCATGTTCCATAGACTGGGTTTTTTTTGACACCTAAAGCAATAAGTTCTTGTGTCAATAACACTTCACACATTTCCAGGAAGATTGAAAAATTATGTAAAAATATATTCTTGAAAAAGCAAAACAAAGTATTATCTCTTTGCAGTTATTTTCTCTGCAACTGCATCCAGCAAAATAAATATTCAAAGTCAATTGAGCTTGCGTATCAGGCAGCTGGACAACCTGGTGAATTCTCAATTCTAAGAATTAAATTTCCACAGTTGTTCTGCAAATTGTTCAGTTTCCAATGTTAATTATCTGGTTGAATATACTGGCTACTGGAAATCTAGTTTTCAGTGGAATTTATTTGCTAAATCCTCTCTATGTTTGAGAATACAAACACAGGGTACAATGTATTTTGGGGAATTGCTTCATCCTATACATTTTCCAGTGTACCTTACCTGAGCCTTTTCCTATCAAAAATACAAAAAGAAAAATTTCTGTAAGAGCAATAATTCATGTCAGAGTGCTTCTAAATTTCAGCTGGTGAAAGCATCCAGTAAATTAATTCAGCAATTATTTTACTTGACAACAGGTTTATTAATGGAACTGATATGCACTGGAATTCTAAACACAGCTGTAACAATGGAGATTTTTTGCTGCAGAGTATATCCCCTACTGTGCAAAAACATCCCTTAAGATAGTATAAGATTAAGGCAGCCTAGACATGTTTAAAGAAAACCACCAGCAGTCACTGCTCTATTTACCAGCCTGGAACAGCAGTATCTTACAACTTCTATTCTAGTTCTTTGGTGCTGATCAGAGCTTGAAAGGCACCATTCATTACATCAGTCATCCTAGATACATCTTTTGGTTCATTGTGATCTTTGATTAGATCATCCAATTTATAAAAAATCTTCAAATTTATAAATACATTTTCAGCAGGTTTTCAATAAAGTTGGAAAAAGTAAGAAAAAAAGACCATCCCCAAACATAAAATAGCAACGTCTGTAATCTACTCTCTAAAGTATTGGAAGAATGCAGATTTAGAGCTTTTTTCCCCCTGAGTTTCCATTTCTCTGTCTTTCTACGATCTGCACACTTTCTTGTGTAAGAAAAAATTAGGAATACAATTTTATATATATATATTTTTAAATGGAAGGGTATAATTGAGGAACACTATTTTTTTTCCTGCTTTATGAGGAAATAGAAGAATAAATATTCTTTCCAGTCAAAATTCAAGCCATTTAACATATAAATTGCAAAGCTATTTTCTCAGTTCTGCAGGCAGCCATGTAGACAGGTAAAGCAGTGCATGTGCAACAGTCTGAAAACATCAAGCAGCGGGGCACCTCACAGGTCAATCTGACATAAAGCGGAATGAAGCAGTACACACAGAAAATTCTTGTTCATAACACAGATGCTATACCATAGCTTGCAGTTGCCAACAAATAACTTACATTTTGTTTTTAAAAAATCAGTAGAAAACATGCTGACCTTTTAAAACAGACAATATAATCACTTTCTGCTGGGGATATTCACACATTTAAATTTACGCAGGTGTTTAGTCGCTGTCCTGAAACCATGCCAGCATGTCCAGCTTCTTTCATTATCAGGTACATTGGAAACACTACCACAGCAATTATTTACGTTTTCAACAGATATGGAAAAAACAACTCGAGGAATTCTAAGTAGGGCTTGTCAAAGAACATGTTTCTTAGACATGTATGACAAAACACTGAGACACAAGAGCAGGGATCAGAAATTACTAATTTAAAACAATCACTGATTTAAATTAATGAGAAATACTGTCCACAGTATTATCCACCTGTTACAATCCAGTTATTAAAATTATTAGAGTGATGTCTCTGCCCAAATTAAGGTATAAACAGGACCATATGCCAAAGTCAATAGTATGGATTTTATTTAACAGTAAATGGGAGGTAGAAATCAATAGAAAAGAAAAATAGAAAAAGAGGCAAGGGGGTAGATGAAAGACAGTGGAAAAGACAGATTAAGTAGAAAATATCACTCCTCTGTGGATCCCAACAGCATCCTGTTGATCTTCTTTTTCTGGTCATCTTGGTGGTGAGGGTCCCACAAAACATGGAGTTCAATGGATTAACATGTCTGGGCCAGGGGGAATGCCCAGGTACCTCCCCTGGCATGAGGGAAGTTCAACACTGTCTCTTGCAACAGACTCTGGATCTATTGAATCTCTGCATCACTTGCAGTGCTGTAGTGCCAGGCCTCAGGAATCAGTCTGGAGAGCATTTTGGGGGGGTCTTTGATGGATTATGACACCTCCTCAGCTGCTCCTCACAGGAATGCCTGCTGTGTCTGTCTTCCCAGGGCTGGGGGTGGATTTACAGCTGAGCCCAGTTTGTGTCAGGGAGGATGGGTGTTCAGTGTCTCTACCCAGAAGTTATGCCACAGACCCCAGAACTCTTCTCCTTCTCCCTTGGCTGCGGGAAAGTGTGTGCAAACCTGGCCACAGCAGGTGAGTCTGGGCTGTGTCCTCCCCCACCGTGAAGCCAGCTGGGGATGATTTTCAGGACAGCTACTGGATTTGGCTTCCTTTTTCTCTTTTCTTCCATTTTTCTCCCTCAGCCTTGTTTACTTCTCCCTAGACTTGAGATAATTGGACAATAGTGTCACTTTCCAAGTCACTTTACCTCAAGTTCCCCTGGGCAGTTTAACTCACAGTCCAAAGTTCCAGTGAGGTGGCATATTCAGGGAGAGGTGGGCTTTGGTGGTTGCAACTTCTTTATACAGTTTTGCCATAATGGGCAAACTATCCTTCATGACAATGTTTAGGTGATTAACCATAACATTCCAGTCTCTTACACCACCAAACAAAATTTTTCAAGATTTTAATTAGGAGTAAGCCTTATAAGAAATTAATAGAGAGCATAGAAACAGTTGTGCATAGATTTTTTTTTTCATTTGATTTGTTAAAGAACTACATATTGGATTTTTAACACCAATTCTTGGAATCCCAAACCAGTAATAAAGTTTCTTTTTGAATAATTCCATTAATCATTTTCCCTATGTAAACTTTATAAAACATTCCCATAATGTGAACGGCTTCCCATTTAATGAATGTTTGTTTAAATCAATAGGAATTGCTACTTTGAGATTACAGAAGAAATATCAAAACATGTTTATCTAGACAAATAAAGGTAACTGTAATATTCAGAAAGCAGATGCAAAGCTTTTTATTATAACTTTTATTAAGACGATGCATCAAGATTTTGTAAACCTGTGCTTACTGAATGGACATTCTGTAGCTAAGACTAGGTAATGCAACTGTACTGTAAATCAGCATGTGAATTTAATCTGTGCTGTGGTATACATGGGTGCACATTCTTCAGAAAGCTATTTAAAATGCCTCAGCTTTTACAGCTGCAGACATAAGTGCTGATTTACTAAATTACTGATAGTTGAGAAATATTCAGTTAATGGAAAAGGGAATAGAATTCCAAAATAATTTTGAAATTACAGTGTCATTTTTGTTGAAAGTGAGAGCACCTAAACAACCAGCCAGCTCAGGAAGGGTCAGCTATAATAGGTTGCCTCAGACCATGTTTCAACAGGCTTTGAATATATCCATAATGGAGTCTCCAAAAACATTCTGGTCAACCTGTGCCAGTATTTTACCAATCTCACAAGTAAAAAAAAAAAAAAAAAAAAAGGGGTTTCTTGGATTCAGATTGAATCTGCCTATTTTTTAATTTTTGGCCATTGTCTCTCCTAACACTGTCCTGAGAAGAGCCTGCCTATCACATCCTCAGTTCTCCCATCAGGTGGTTACACACACGGATGCTAACCATTCACAGCCCTACCTCTCACAACCCGCTCATTCCAGTGCCTTAATAATTTCTGTGGCACTCCACTGGGTTATCTCCATAAAAGTCCATATCTTTCTTGTGCTGGGATGTCCAGAAATGACACAGCACTCCAGATGTGTTTCATCAGGGCTGAGCAGAGAAGAAGGGTGACTATCCTCGACTGCTGGAAACAGCCCGAGAGGTTGTCAGCCTTCTTTTCCTCATGGGGCATTTCTCACTCAAGGTGACCTTGTTGTCCACCAGGACCCTCAAGTCTCATCTCTACAAATCTGCTTTATGGGCAACGTAATGTGTCTATTGGTGCATAGGGATATTGGTGCATAGGGACTTTTCCCTTTGTTGAATTTCATGAAATTCCTGTTGCTCAATTTCAAGCCTGTCTAGGCCTCTGTGAATGGCCGCACAACTCTCTGGTGTCATCATTCAAACAACTTATCTCACTTTTTAGATCTCTGGAATTTGAGGGAGACATCTCTGAAACATTATTATTTGCCTAACTTGGAAGATAGCCAAGTTTTCTGGACACTGAATGCAAGGCAACAATCCATGTTACAGTGGTTAAAATTGTATTGTTTTCACCATATTCAGTGTCCCTGTCTGTGTGCAGAAACTCTGAACTCTCCCTACAGTACTGAACCTACAGACCTTCAGGTGTGTTCAACAACATTGTGGGGGGCAAGAACAAGCCCGACAAATAAGAGCTGACTTTGGTATTAGTCTGGGAATTACAGTCATCACCCAGAAAATGGGGAGGTCTTGTCTCTTGACCTTTTCAATCCAAAGTGATTTATACCAGCCTTTCTCCTTCTTCAGACAGTCTCATTTTTTTTTTCCAAAAAACCCTGACCAAATAAAAAGCTACAAATCAGGAAAGAAACTTGGGAACAGAACTGAGGTTTGTCCTTTCTTGTTTTTTGTTTTTTTTTTGTTTTTTTTTTTTTTTTTTTTTTTTTTTTTTTTTTTTTTTTTTTTTTTTTTCTTTTTTTAACAGATTTCAGCCTCTGCCTGGATATTTCTCTTCTGTTTCCATGATAAATGAACTCTCAATGGTTACTTGATAACCTATTATTTAGGAAACCCTCTAGAAAAATGGTTTGGTTCCTTTTAAAAGGAGACAGGCCTATAACTAGTCTTCATTAAATGACATTAGAGTACTAAAGAAGTGAAACCTCCTGGAAACCTTAAAATCCTGCTCAATATATGCACTTGCAGAGTATTACTTCAGTAGTATGGTCCAAGGGGATGAGCATATTAATCCTGAAAGCAGCATAAACTTTCAATGAAGCCAGCCTTTAAGTTCCAAAATTGGATTCAACAGTATTGATATAGATAGCCCTGCACTTGGCCTTTCCTATTGATTAATGCTAGGTCAGCCCTTTCACAGTATATTCATCTTTTTGGATTGCACTTCGGAAGAGACAGATGCTTCTAAATGATTGTGTGGGGAGCACAGAGGTCTAACCCTGCCTTTCTCGGAGCATTACTCAATGAGAATGTTGAATTAGTCTCTGTGGATCTCACCTGAAGGTTGCATTTATCAGATGCTGCTCTTTACTTTCCTGCCTTTGGATGTAGTCCATTGCCAATATTTAACATCACTTTTAAAAGAAAGGAGAAAAAAACATAATCATTATATATATAAGAAGCCAAGCAAATGAGAAATGATCACAATACTAAAGTTTTTTTTTTTCTGATTCAGAACAACCTTGTAATATTTACATGATAGTTATGATCTTTTTTATGTTACTATTGTCACTACCACTTTTATAACCAGAACTTTCACAGTCCAAATTTCATATGTTTTTTTCCATGATGGATTTATTTTAAGTTTACTATTTAGCCAAAGCAAGCAAAATGGAAAGGCACACCAATGAACATTGAGGGAAATAATGGAAAGCTTATATGATAGTAGTAAAATCTATAAATCTGTGACATGAATATGTCTAAGTAGCCAGATTTTCTCTTCATAAACCTGCACACTCAGGATTAAGTCCTGCAGCAGTAACACCACAAGTATATTAAAAATTAAATTCAATCTGAAGTGTTGCAGAAATGTTTTGGATCTCTGGTTTAGCACTGTGATAAGGCTGTATTTATATGTGTTCATGCTCCTTGAAGAGCTACAGGAAAAGTGGAGGAAGACATGTCTTTGCCTTGGAAAGCTACCAAGGACTGAGAAAGTTCTCCAGAATGTGGTTTGGTGAAGGAGCATCCTTGCATAGTCCTGAAGCCAACCTCTGAAACAATGGAAGATCTTCTTGCCAACCAAGGGGGTCTTAACAGTATGTGCTGCTACTCAGAAATGTGCTGAAATTATTTGGTGATGGTATAGCCACCTGGAATGACAAAAGTAGGCAGGAGATATTGTGTGTTAACCCTTTGTTAACTTACAGCAGGAAAGTCAATAATAAATGCAAGCTTTAGCCAGAAATTTTATTTCAGTCAATGTTCTTTGTTATCACCCATTTCTGATGGTTTGCATTTTTTTTCCCTCAAGCAGACCCTTGTTATAACCAGTCCCAGAAGGTGAGTATAACTTAACTTCTTCTTAATAGATCCCTTGGGGTGGGTTAAAGTGAAACAACACTGAATGATCTATGTTTGTAAATATATATAGGGTTTATTTTAGGATTGGTTGCAAAGGAAAACAGATACATAGCCATTTTGAAGTTTGTTTTCTATAGTAATATAGAAACAGAGTGATATAAGAATAACATTTGGAAAACACATAAGGAAAAGACAGAGAAAAATAAACATTGAAAAATATATACAGTCACCACCCCTAGGACCCAGTGGCAAGTCTTGGTTGTAGCAACATCAATTTTCATTGGCCAAAGTGATTCTTGATCCATCAGGAGTATAAAAATTCAACAATTTCATGAATTATATACACTCAGGTTCAGGTGGAAACAACCAGTATCCCCCCTGAGGTGGCAAGTTTTGCTCTGGATGGTGTAATGCTGTGAGTCACAGGATACTCTTAGGAGTCTTTGATCATGTAAGTCCTTACAGCTGCCTGGTAGGTCAGTGAGGTTAGTCTATTATGGCCCATTATGGTCTGTCAGCAGAGATGAACACCATCAAGCTACCTGTCAATGTCCCAGTATGTCCCAGCAGGAGATTTATCAGAGCTGAGTTCACCTGTGTAAGGACAAAAAGACAGGATTGATGTGCCACCCTCACAGGATTTGCCTCTTTCCTTATCTCAGTCAACACCAGCTTTAGCCTGAGGTGGGCTGTGCTCACCCTCTGCACCTGGGTGGTTTCCCTACACATCAGCAGCCTGTCCCCTGAATGTTTAGGTCATCAGCATTCCAATCTCTCTTCTAGTATCACCTGTGGATAAATTCTCCTCCCCAGACCTGGGATGATTGGACAATAGTACCTGCTTTATCTCAAGTTCCTGTCACAGTCCAAATTCCAGGTAGTTGTCCTGCTTGGGGAGGGGTGGACTTCAGCGGTCACAGATGAACAGCTGCTTCTTTGCAGTTTGCTATAGTGGGCAAAAGTCCATGATTTTAGCAGTGTTTAAGCCGTTAACTATTTCAGTGTCTCACAACCAAAATACCTGGAAGGACTTGCCAGAACTAGGTTTGCCTTTGCCAAGAATTCTCACATCTTTACCTGTGCTCCTTCCACTGCAATACTCACATAAAAGCTATCAAATTTTAATAATAAAACCAGCTGAGTTGGGCTTATTTTTTAAATTATTTATAAAGTATTAAAAAAAATAAATTTTGCACATAACTTATCAGTGTAAATAAATACTAGTACCATAGTCACTATCATCTGCTCTTTTTCCTTCTTATATTCAAAAGGCACATTTCAAATTTGATGTTAATTCCTAATGGAAGCTTTCCTTCATGTGCAAAGAACTACACTCTGAAAAAAGGATTTATAACATGTTTACTGAATACATTTATTTGAGGTCACAAATTTGCCAGTGAAGTAAATAGCTAAATGGCATTAATGTCCTAGTGCTTCATGAGTTCGCGGAGTATCTAGTTCTATAAAATTTCCCTCTATTTCCCCAGGACTGTGAAGGCAAAAAAAGAACTGATGTGGGATAAATCAGGAGATAAAGAACCCAACTTTATAAGTAAATTAGCATTAAAAACAGCTTAGAGTTCCAAATTTCAGCAGAGGTAAACAAAGAACAAGAGAAATAGCTCATTATAATGAAAATATTTTGCAGCTTTCACTGCATCATAATTCCAACTGCATGGCTGCAATAGAAGTCTTCATCTTCAAAGGGTGCTGTATAAACATAAGCTATATTTTTTAAATGCCGAAGCACGTCTTTCAGAATCAAAGAGTAAAAAAGAGATTTATGAATGTATTTTTTTGTGTAATGCTTATTCAGTGCTGATTCCAGAAAAATATTCTAGATGCATTTACAGATAGTATCCACTCTGCCTATTATCAAAGATCTTGCTTTGGCTTTAAAATTTAAAATTGTCATGAAGACTTTTTGTACTATATTTATTTACGGAGTGTCAGTGCTAAAACTATTCATATAGTAAAGATCATTTTCATAACAAGGATTGATAACTTACTGTGGTTAAAGTCTCAAAAGTACAACTATAAACCCTCAGCTTATAAGAGCCTCACTTTCCATTCCTTCTATCCTTCAGAGGATGACACCACTTAAGACAATTTACTGATAACTTTGTGTGTATTCTCCTCAAAGAAGCCAACCACTGTTTTGCCAAAATCCTACTCACCTTTATCTGTTTTCATGTAGTCCTTCTCATGAGATGAAAGTATTGCTTACTTCCACAGTAAAACAATGTATATATAATTTACAGCACTTTCTACACTACATTTCCAGTAATTTAGTTGACCTATAAACTCTTTTTCTAAAGCTTCCTGGATTTTTATGACTGTATAAATATATTCATGTCCTAGCAGCTATATAAGGAAGCTCTGCAGACAGGGATAAATCTTAAATTCTGATTCTGTCTGCATCTTGGTGTCTACCTCAGCAGCTCTTGAAGGCAGTTGCCTGAGTAAGAGATCCTTATGTCAGGCTTTTCCCTGAAAGTGGTTGTTCTTGTTCAAGTCTAACTCATGTAGGATGCATTAGATTCACTGTTGATATGAAAATCAATTGCTGCTTGGACCCACTGCTCATGTGCTGATCTGCATGCATGGAACAGCCATTTACTCATCACTTGCAGAAATCAATAGTTTTGTTACCTGAAAATAATAATTTAAAAAGCACGTCGGATTGCCAGTACAAGGAGAAAGGTTCGCAAATCTGTTTCTGAAAATGGGGCAGCTGCTTTCATCTTTCCCCCCTCTCACCCCTTCTCCAATCTAGCAGGTCCAAACACAGAGCAGGCAATTAGGTTGAACATAGTTGGATCAGCATTTTCTGTGCCTAACAGAAATCAAACTAAATTATTTTCTACAGAAATGTTCAAACCATGTGTTATTATAACTGGCCAACAGAAAACTTCAATGACAATAAAAAGTTTACCACATGCACTAATGTAATTATATGATATAAACTGACAAATTTGCTAAGTAACAACTAAATGAGAGAAAACCTGCTTTTCTTCCATTTTAAGGACATAATTGAAAGAAAAAAGTATCTTATATGCCACATAGGGGCAGCTGTCTTTGACATGACCATATCCATATTAAATCTATGAATCTTCATATTTGAAGGTGTCAGTCAGACACAGGATATGGAGACATGCTGCAGAAAGGCTGAATTCTCACAAAGAACCTTGGGAACAATTAGGTCTTGATTCATTAAGGTAGAAATTAAATAAAGTGACAGTAAGAATAGTATTTTATGTTAACATGCTTGGCTCGACTTTTCAGTACATGTTACAGAGAAATGTCTTGAAACATGAATATAGCAAAACTTTACATAGCTTGTCTTGTTCAGACAGCTGGAAGCCAAATAACTTCTATGTTACCCACTTCCTAGCATGAGCATTTATTTATACACACATACATGGACACATATATACATGTAGATGTGTGTTTTTCTAAGGTCTAAACACGGATAGCACCCTTTTAGAGAAGATCTGCTTTCCACCAAATAAAGTTACAGAAATGTATCAACAGAGTAGGTTTTAGTCTTATGGTCAAATTCTTTGATCCCTACCAAACTGATGCCTAACTAATTTGGGAGCACAGATCCCTTCTGTTTAACCCAAAATTTATAGAATTTCACTAAGAAACCACTGTCAGGAAGCAGGGATATGACTCAAGCTTAACTATCAACAGAAAAAAATGAGTGAAAAGGATGGCTGTCTGGGGGAAAAGAAAAAAGATGTAGAAAAGTAAAACAAAAGTCAAATGAATAGGAAGGATGTAGGCAAGTGTTTCAAAAGTTCATTGAAGAGAAAACAAACCTTCCAAAAATAATTGTAATAATTCTTGCAATTATATAAACTGAAAATTTCAGAAAGGACAAATCTGAACATTTGAATAGTTTGATTCTCTGAGTTCGCATGTGTCTATTAATGATCCATTCCCCCCCCACCCCATCCTCACAACCCCACAAAAAAATCTCTTGAGATATCTCAAAAATATGCAAAAAGTCAAATAAGTCTAGATATTTATTAAAGTCTTTGTCATACTTCTGCATTTTCTAGGTAAGTTACAGTATTAGACCTTCAAATAACATGTTTTAAATTGATTATTGTCACAGTAAGTTCAATGTTAACAGATAACAGATAAAAGAAACCTCTCCTATCTCTGCAGCCTAAAGGATGGAATGATTTTACATGGTGTACCTAGTATTCCAAATTTGTGTATCTTCTGATACATGGACTGACCAAATGTTACGGTGAGTGACAAAGTTATTTTCTAAAGTTTTATCTACTATCAGAGTGAAGTCTTAGGAATACATGCAAATAGATAGATGAAAGTAATTAATTGCAAACACAAAAATCGTCTTTCTCTTTAAAGAAAGATCGCTGAAATCAATATATCTTTTGTTCCTGTACTTCTCCATAGGCAGCTCTGAGCATTCAGCTCATTATAATACATGACTTTGGTTCAGATAAAGGGCAGATTGTGGTGTGTGATGGGTAACAATGTGGGACATAAGAGCACAGAGAACAGAGGTCAGCGATTTATCTGTGGAACACCTACATTTGCAAATCAAAATTTCTCATGGACTTCTTTTAAAAGTGTAAAATAGAAGATAGAGAAGTATTTCAAATCAGACTTCCTGCCATGAATTCTTATCCAAAAAGCTTATTTTAAAAACTCTTCCTAGTAATAGATGAGAAGGATTGATACGCTCAGCTTGACATGCAGTGCTTGTAAACACCTCCAC
The DNA here is from genome assembly GCA_013399835.1 of Leptocoma aspasia. Classification (NCBI taxonomy): domain Eukaryota; kingdom Metazoa; phylum Chordata; class Aves; order Passeriformes; family Nectariniidae; genus Leptocoma; species Leptocoma aspasia. The sequence goes on from VXAX01002095.1 coordinate 222,997, forward strand.
CAATTCTATAAATCTGGTCTGGAAACTCTCTGTTCACCCTTAGTCTGAGAAGAGTGGGATTTTGTATACAGGTAATATAATGTTAATGCTTTTCATTTGCTTGTGAAAAATTTTCAGTTTATCCACACATTTATGTACTACTATTGTTTATTTTTTCATTTAAAAAAAAATCATAAAGTTGCAGAATACATATTTGGACAATTTTTTTAATTGTCTTAAACCTACATACAGGGCAGAGGTCTCTCTAAAATAAAAACCACAGACTAAACTTTTTTCACTGTTCTTTTGAAATATTTGGGAGAAGTATTATCTCTAGTAACAGGTGTATTGATCAAAAATATAAAGAAGTTCTTAGATGTCCATTTCTAGTTTTTGGTCCTATTTGCCTTTATCACCTTAGAGGTGTTCAGTCTTTCTCTCTCAGCTTCAAAGTAGAAAGAAAAACTACAGTCAAAGACAGTATCTGGAAAACCATTCCATTTCCTGCTAATGCAGATAAAAGAAGTACTTCTGAATTACGTTGGAGTAAAAGATAAAGTCTCCAGTAGAACATTACTACTGCTAAGGGTCAAGTCATGGCAGTTGGAATGTGTGTGTAGATCAAGAAATCGACATAATGAAAAACATATAGATACATATATGTGTATACATATATGCACATTTTTATTATCTATTTCATGCTTACTAAAATGACATTTAGCAAATTTTCATTATAGGATGTTTTTTTTAAAATATATTTATCACAGACTATTTCTATAGTAGGATAAGTGTCCTATCTAATGCATAAAACAAGTGACTGACCAGCCAAAAAAATCCCCAGCAAAACAAACAAAAAAAGAAGTATGAAGACAATAATTAGGAAAGGGGGAGATGGCATAAACCCACCAACCATTAAGAGGAAAGACATGAGAATACAATGCTGCTTCAGTTCTGATTTTTCTTATCAGGGACCCAACACACATGACCACCTTGACTGGAGACTAAGACCCATCAAGGGCTGCAGTCAAAAATGCACAATAAATGGCATCAGCTGTGGGATGTTTTGTTATTACATCTAAAATAGCGTATAGTTTCTAAAGTGTAATACTTTTTTTTTCTGCCAGTACTGATGATGTTCAATAGAAGCATAAACTATGAAACTGTGGAAGTGTGTTGCTTAGGAATAAATTCAATTAAATATAGTCATAAACTGGTCTGATTTGTCAGTCTTCTAAACATTCCCACCCTAATTACCTCTAATTTCTTAACTGGCATATTGATAAATATGTATGTATGAAAACATGAATTTACTTGCAATAATGGGGAGGCAAATATTAGTAGAGAGGAGTTTGATTAGTGAAAAACAGACTGAGTCAGTGTGTAAAATATTTTTTTTTCATTTTATCATTTTACTGTGGTGGTTTATATTCTTGAAATAGTTTCCTAAACTAATGCATACCTACCTCCCTTTCTACATCCTTTTAAAAATTATTAAATAATACAAGCCTAATTCAACTGAATTAACTTCTGTAATACTTAATTCCTGTGGTCAAAAAATAAACAAAAGTGATACATGAAGTAAAAACAAAGAAACAATCAGAAAACAGATTATTTTTGTGTAGATTCCCATTCACTGGGAACTGACTAGCTCATAAACCTTTGTCTCTTGCTTTCACACATTCTGCACTGAATGTCTTGCTTGTAAATCCTCTACAATTGTGTATAAATGACTGTGGATTCTGCCATAGTATCTACTCCACTGGGAGAAAATATAAACCCAATCTGATTTCTTTTCTGGCCCTTTTCACCTGAGTTAGATTTACGTGTTCTATTATAGATAGCTGTGATGCTTTCTTATACCTAGGTATTGGAAACTAAAAAATTCCTGAATCTAAGTGATTGCTCATTATTTGCTAGATTGTACAATTATCAGATTAGTATAGAAATATTATTTCTATAAAATGGTGAGGCTTAAAAACTAAATGACTGTATTTAAAGGGTGTTTTTCCAATCCTTTAGATTAATGCAATCTATTGTACAGAAATTCAGAAAGTTTTTTTACAGATTAAAATGTTCTGTAATCACTTTATCCTGAGTTTCCATTTTCTGTTCTTCTGATAAATTTTTACTTCTTTCTTGATTAAATTAATATTTCTAGTAGAAATATTCTCATCCAAAGCCAAAATCTGCATTATTACATGGCCTTTGCAGCATTATTAAACATGCCCTCAATAAAACTAAATCAAGCCTAGTTCAAATCTATTATTTACCTTTTGGTTGAATTATCAGTTCATCCCTCTTGGTGTAAAAGAAAAAGAGAAAAAGAAAAACCTGAACCATTTCACTCTTTCATTGGAGGATGATGCCAAAAGCCGATCAGATAATTATAACAGCTGACTAACTTAGAAAAAAAATTACTATATATATTGGGTATGCATGGCAAGGTTTAGGTAGCAGGGGGACTAAAGGGGTGACTTCTGTGAGAAGCTGCTAGAAGCCTGCCCTGTACCCTACAGGGCCAATAACAGCCAGCTCTGAGAAACACTGGCCACTGGCCTAGGCTGAGTCCATCAGCCACAGTGGTAGTAGAACCTCTGGGACGTATTTAAGAAGGAGGTGGTAAAAGGGAACAAACAAACAAACACCACAACAAAAACAAGCTTGCACAAAAGCACTTGCAGCCCCATAGAGGAGTGAGAATATGTGAGGGAAACAATTCTGCAGACACCAATACCAGTGAAGAAAGGAAGGAGAGGAGGTGCTCCAGGTCTCAGAGCAGACATTCCTCTGCAGCCTGTCATGAAGACATGGAGGTCTTGGTGGTTAGTAATGGAGCAAATACCCATAGAGGAGGCCTCAACAGAACAGATGGATATGTGTGAAGAAGGCTGTGATGCTCAGAGGCTCCTGAAAAGATCTGTAGACCCAGATCTGTAGGAGAGAGGAGCTCACACTGCAGCAAGTTCCTGGCAGGACTTGTCACCCTGTGGGGGAACCACATTGGAGCAGCCTGTTCCTGAAGAACTACACCTCGTAGAAGGAACCCATGCTGAAGCAGTTTGTCAAGAAAGGACAGCAGCCTATGGCAAGGACTCATGCTGGACAAGTTTGTAGAAGACTGTCTCCCATGGGAGGGACCCTGTGCTGGAGCAGGGGAATAGTCCTCCTGCTGAGGAAGGAGTGGCAGACACAAGATGTGATGAACTGACTGCAACCCCAGTCCCTGTCCTCATGTGCTGCTGGGACAGAAGAATGTAGGAAATTTGGAAGTAAATCCCAAGAAGAAGGGAGAGGTCAGAGGGAGGTGTTTGGCAACAATAGAAATTAATTTCCCCAAGCAGAGTCTGCTTTGCCTGTGACAGTAATTGCTGAGTGATCTCTCCTTGCCCTTATCTGGACCCCCAAGCCTTTCATTATATCTTCTCTCCCCCATCTAGTTGAGGAGAGGAGTGACAGAGTGACTTTGGTGGATACCTGTCATTCAGCCAGTGTCAACCCTCTGCAGCAAAATTTCCAATTGCAAGCACAGCAAACTAGTGAGGAATTGATGTCTCACATTTTAGCTTCTCTGTCATTTCCCGTACAGGGTTAAAATTTAAGGCTAACCATGACAAGGTATTTTGGATTCTGGAAAGACATAAAAAATACTCTGCATTTTGCTGGACCACAATTTTAGATATTTGCCTCCTAAATGTAATGCTTCCACTATGTCTACTATACATGCTAATTCCACATTTAAAGCCCAGAAGCATTTAAAAGCATTAGGAAAATTGAATTGCCAGAAAGGCCATATTTAATGGAAGATGCCTGAAGTAGCCAGAAAAATTGCTGAGGATCAAGGCGGATGTTAAATTTTGCTGCTCTTCAGAGTTTGTGCTACAGAAATATATCTTTTCTCATTGTGTTTACACCTTTTTGGAACCAGGTGCAGAAGACCTTGTTTTACAACAGACAGATGGCAAAATTGGCACTATTTCCTTTGCTGTGCCTTTTATTCAGTATCTGAACAGTCATCCAAGACCTCATTTCAGGTGCCGACAACACCCTGATGAAATGAGGGTCACATCCACCATTCAACAGAAACTTGACCTAACTTCAGTGGTGTAGATCACCCTGGACTGCTTAAGAAGATGATCCATCTTCTGTAATATAACTAAATAGCTACAAGAAAGTGTGACACTGGAGATGCTCTTTACTCAATGAGTAATTGGTGGAGTTACCATCCCTGGAGGTGTTTAAGGAAATTTCATGCCATGAGTTGTGGCATAAATGCATTTAGTGCATTTAGTGCATTTAGTTGACATGGAAGTATTTGGTCACAAGTTGGACTTGATGGTCTTGGGGTTTTTTCCAACTTAATAGATTCTGTGATTCAGTGGCTTGACCCCCAAATGGGCCACAGAATCACTAATGATCTTTATGTCAATTTTTAATCCTGAGAGTGAAAATAAATGTCAATAACCCTTTGAAATAAGAGAGAGCTTGTTTGTTAGCTACAAAGTTCAAGTAGACTCTGGGCAGTGATTGACAGGTATATTTTGTAAGTGGTAGTACATATAAAAAACTATAGATAAGTTAAACTTGAGGAGATATTGTGAATATGATTTGTTGTATAATTTATATTTCATTAAATTATATTTTATTATA
>VXAX01002097.1:0-188539 GCA_013399835.1 Leptocoma aspasia
TATATATATATATAAATATACAAGGTAAGTGCTGCGCACATTTAAGGACAGCTATTACTACAAGTATGGTCATTCACTTAGTTTGTACTCAGATACACAGAGCTAAGGCACAGTCAGATTACCTACTGGCATCTTGTATGTTTTAGATTGAATCCTGGATGTTGTCAGCATTTCAGCAGCTTGTGCACTAAAATACAATACAGAATGTTATTAAAGAGATGTATCACCCATTACTTGTTTCATGGGCTGCATTTTGTTCATTGCTTTGCCATTTTTGTTCTAAGTGCTTTGAAGAAGAACATTTCCTTTTTGCCTTTGGTCTTGTGTTGAGAGACTCTTAAAAAAAGATTGGCATTTAAGAGAAAGTAGAGTCAAAGAATATTACTTTGCCTACCCAGATAAGAAGTAGGAGCATCATCATGGGGATCTTTTTACCAAAACTGGCACAAGTGATGATGAAACACAATGTTTTCATCTGCGCACTTCTAAGGTGAAGGTTCGAGCACATCTTTCCAGCATGAGGCAAACATTGCTTCTGCTCCTTTGGTAAATGTTTCAATGCTGTTTTCTTCATTAAAGATTTTATTCTTAATGTCTTTGCCCTACTTGGCTTTTTAAAGAAAATTTAATTTAAAGGAAACTGTCCTCAAGGATTTCAAACATAATTTTCTGCCTGGGGAACTTGTGATTCACCAGAGTGAAGACACCGGAGTCTTGGAGCTGGCCAAAGAAAACAAGAGAAGGCATGTGGCCTGCATGAAGTAGAACCTAATTACTGGAACAAAGAAACTGACAAATCCAGGTCCATGCCCAACTCTGTTGAAGAAACTCTTCACGTGAATAATTGCCTAGACTTTTGCTAAAACACTTTTTCCATGTTGGAGGTCGACCAGGCAGCCCAACTCCTACTTTGTGTCTGTTACAAATGTAGCTTTTTGCAGAATGGTTTTTCCCAGTGAAGTTCTCAGCTTTTCAGTGGTGAGGTTTAATTCAGCTTCCACCAGGCATTGGAAGGAGGGTCTTTGAACACCCAAGGCAATCTTGATCCAGTGCACTGCTTCAGCTCATTAATCTGTTCTGTACTTCTGAGAGAGAAGAAATGTGTTCTCATACGATGTAGTTTTGTCTTCCCAGGTGAGCTTTTGAAAAGCTTCCAGCATCCACAAAGTAAGCAATGTATAACGTGGGTGGCTCAAGCCACTTCTCTATAGTTTCCCACACCAGATCATAACATAGCCTATCCCTAAAATCCATGACTGAGTCTTACCTCATTGTCTTGAAAGCTGCACATCTAATTTAGGAGATCAATGTGTGCTTTACAGCATTTTTACTTGTAGATCTAAATGCAATTACATGTAAGAAATGTGCTTAACTAATAATTGCAGTAAAGCCCATATACAGATCTTACATTTAGCTGATAACAGATGTAATTATACATTTGTGTGTTTTATAGGTCAGGGCTTTCTACTTCAGCTCCAAATTAGGAATATTTAATGAATTTTAAAACTATACACTGACAAGTGAGAAGTTTGCTGCCATGGGGAAAAATACACCTGAGCTTTACCACTTGCTGCTGTTGTCACCCCTCAGGAACATTTTTTTTTTTCCCTTTGCTGCAGCTAGACAAACAGGGGTACTTGAGTGGGGTTAGAAAATTCTTTTGGAGCTGAAGGGTGCAATGTTATGTATAGTTTTTAAGAGTGTGGGAGATGAAAGGCACCTGGGCTTCTTGGAATAATCTTCTCAGTTTGCTCCCTCTGTTGACAACTTGTTGTGTAGAAGCATTTTCAGTCTGACTATCTCGAGCTAGCTCTAAAGACTCAGGTAATTTAGCTTACCTAACCCTAGTCTGTCTTAGGTATTTTGCTCCCAGTGACTCAATGGGAAGATTTTTCTGGATCCTTATAGTCTGTTTGGTCAGAAGGCTCCTCTTCTAAATTTAATCAGCTTCCATTGGATCACCCATTGGTGTAAATAAGATTTTTCTTTACCAGAAGTTTACCTACGTAATAAAATTTCATAATCTTACCTGTTTTATTCTAGATTGGGTACAACACCTCACCAAAAGAAACAAGATGAGTTCACATTTTGCTTTTCATTCCTCACCTCACTGTTCCAGCAGTGGTGAAAGAGGGAAGGCTTTTCTTCCACACTGGCGAGGGCAGAGAGTATTATCTATTCTCTCTCCTTGTCATAGAAATGACAGCTGCCTTTCTTCTTTCTTCATGATCAGCAAGCCTCTTTCTCCTCACCAGAGAAGAGATATTTGTATGAAATGTTGTGTTGGGACTGTAGGAACACGACCTGTAAGAACAGGGGTGGTCTGTGGCAATTGTGATGTGTCCTGCATTTGTATATCCATCTACCTGGTCTGCGGTGTCCACAAAGTAAGAAAACAATCAATTTTCACTTATTTTGTTCTTCTGGATGGGCTAGTGCTCTTGTACAACTGCAGGAAGCAAGGAGTAATTCAACAGCATCTAGAAACTGGGGGTTACATGCACCTTATTCCTGTGAAACAATCCTCCTTTTTATTTCAGTAACAAACCAAAGATGAAAATGTAATTATTTCAGTGTAAATTTTTGTTTGTTTGTTCACTTTCATTTAGAAACTCTGAAGGCACATCACTTTGAAGACAGCAAAATGAAAAGACTTTGACTTTTAATTTCTGTAAGTTTCAGAAATCATACCTGAAACAGCCATAACACTTATTCCTAAATACTACAGTGGAACCTCATGAATTCAGGCATTTGGGTACTAAGATCTGTCCATCAGATATTTAATGCTTTGTGCCATTTACACCATGATGGGTGTTGGTTTTGGTGGGTGTTCTTCAAAAATAATATGTTTAATAGGAGGAAATGAGCAATTTGACAGAAAGCAACACAGGAATTACAATAACTTTGAAAAAGTATGTGCAAATATAGGCATTGTTCAGAGAGCACCAAGAGCATAAGCAGTAGATTCTTAGCATTCAGCTAACTGAGGAGTGTGTGCAGGCTGGCGAGATCTGGAGCAGTGTTTCTTGTGCCAAACACAGGAAAAAGAGAACAGCACTGAAATCACCAGGCCAAATTCTACCTCAGATTCATGTGTTCCACTCTTGGTGACTTTAACTTCAGATATGTTTCTGTATCTGCAGATATTCTTTGACAGGCATAAGAGGAATTTTGCATAATCTTGCTGTGAAGTCCTTGGATGCTCGTAAGGAATTCACTTCATATTTACAGCCTCATCCTACTCTTTTATACTTTAGTGAAAGCAAGATTTTCTCGTAGCCCTAATTCAGCAAATCACTTCAATGTGAACCTAATTTTATCCGAGGAGCCAAAACTCACTTTAATAATAATTACCTTTCTTTTCTTTTTTTTTTTTTTTTCCCAGTAAGCAAAGCCAGTTTGTAAGTGCTGTGTGCAGAAGTACGCTAGCTAGGAATAAATGTCCTATATGTAATAGCTTCTTTAAAATACTTATTTCTTTATGTGTGGTATTCCCATTAGAGGACCAGATTTTCCTGGTATAACTAGAAATTTCATGTCTGGTATGAAAAGTAGTTTTATAGGTTTCATAGGGATGAGGTAAAACTAACTGTTTTAAAAGGAACATTAAGTACAAGGTGACATGTATAAATTGCCCTGGAAATGTTAAATAAAAAGATTTTTTTTTAAATGTGCAATGTAAAAATTATAGAGGTTAAACTTGTAGGTGCAGTCTTTCTATCATAAGCATTGTAAAACTCATAGAATTCACATGCAGTAAAAACCGTTTTCCTTTTTACCTATAATATATTTCCCCTTTATAGTAATTCAATTTAACTGTTGGCTAACCAAGGAATGACCTTCCCAAAATAAATCACTTTTCATGCTTTTCGGTATTCATTAATCTGATGTTATTGTAATATAAAGGAAATTATTGAATTTTAACATTTTAAACATATTTGAAATCCATGCACAGAAAAGTTAATGATAGTGGTATGTGTTTGCTGTCTACATGGTGATAACACCAGCTTGGTGATTTTTATCTCGACTTTTGCTGACTGGAGTTGATTTCTTATTAAAAGGGCAAAGATAAGTCACTTTAACTCAACAAAAATTCAGTTTCTTATTATAGGCCTAGTAAACCTCAGCATTGTAGAGAAAGTTTTTGTGTAGTATGATTTTATCTATCAAATAGGCCTTCACAAATGTCAAGGATTCATCCAATTTAAACTCACTAGATAAAAGAGATCTGTTTTCCCTAATTACTTGAAAAGTGCCTAGCAGTAATAGGATAAGACAGCGTAGGTGACTAGCCAATTACTTAGTTTAAGCTATTTACATCAATCCATATGCTGTAAATTATGTCTAAGCCCTCCTGCACTTCTGGAAAAGTGAATAAAATCATATAAGTTTATTTTGAATACAAGATCAGATATGGTACGCTGAGTGACACTTAAAAAGAATGAAACTGTAACCGTAGCTTATTTTCTGAAGCAATCTTGACACTAATGCTAAATTACAGCTTGGAAACATCTAGCATTTTTACCTTTATGAGAAAAGGCTTTTTACATATTTAACATAATTCTAGGGAAAATATACTGGAATTATGTATAAAGATATGTACACTGTAACCAAAGGGCATTTATAGTCCCCAGTAGAATACTTACAACAATTTTATTGCCATTTGGTGTCATTTTCTAACAGATATAAAATACAGCCAGTAAACAAACTAGACTTTAGATTTAAGCTGACAGCTGTTCCTTCAGAAGCAATATTCAGATATTTAATCTTAAAAATACTGAATATTTTACAATTGTTTGAGCAAACTATACTTTTAGCATGTGAAGGACTTCATGCTTTTATATACACTTGGATCTGATAATGACACTAAAAAACAACCTTAAAATAATCTACACATTTGTTGCTTTCTTATATTCCCTGGGCAAATCAACAAATTGCCTCATGTTTTATTCTTAATTCCACAAATTCTTTTTTCTATGCACAGTGTTGCTATGAATATTAGGCCCTATTTTTTTCCCTGTGTGTGCATAAGCCACGCAGTTGACTCCAGCACAGTTTATACATAGATGTGAGTGCAGCTTTTTCTGGCCCTAATTTCATTAAAGGAACAAATTGGGCAGGTTTACTGCAAAAGCCCCACGTGCTGTTTTCATGAAGAGTCTCACTTCAGTGACTCTTCAGTATGGAGGAGAAAGGAGGGAAGATCTCCCCAGATCAGTATCTGAGCTTGGTACCCTACCTCACGGCTTCATCCTCATCTCACCAGACCCCGGGAGGGAACAGCAGAGCTCTGGCTTTTCTGTAGGCTGGGTCAGCTGTGGGGAGTGGGTGAGGATGTTTTGGCTGGGAGAGAGGCTGGGCAAAGGTACTTGGTGTAAACTGGTGTTTACTTGGTGTAAACTGACCCACTTTGGCTGGCTTCAGCAGCATCGTGTCAGGTCATCCGCAAACATGGCCAGCTCAAACCAACCGTGAGTTGATTTCCCGGACATTCCTATAAAAGCAGGGATTAACAGGAAAGGTTTGTCCCACAGAAGAGTGATTAATGCATGCAGGTGTGTACATACTCATGGGCTGAATAGGCTTTACCACATGCTGCCTGCCTAATTCTGAGATTTAATCTTGTCCTATTGAAAAGATGCAACTGCATTCAGTGGGAGAAGGATCTCTCTCAACATGCATTGAGGTTCAGTTGGGAATCATACGTTTTACCAGCTCAGCTAAGGGATACTCCCATGGACGTAGGCAGTCAAATCAGTACAGCCTGCAAACTTACAGCCCTTTTGTTGGGGGTCATGGCAGTATAGCAAGTTTCTCTTCAAATAAGAAGTAAACCAGACTGTTTTAAGTTATTGTTACCAGTATATATTTCTCCTTTAATGTTATAATTCAATTAAAGGTAATCAGTTTAAGACAGAAATTAGTTGTCCAGGCAGCGCTTTCCATCCCACTGAAAAGATGGGAACAAGGAAAAGAGATTTCCTGGAGAAATCTTGTGCTTGTATGCTTTGTTCTTAAATTGATCCAGCTCATCTCACATGTGACATGTAAACCCTGTCCTGGAATGGACCCAGTCTGTTGCTCTGTGCCCTTATGGTGGGTAAGCCAATCCCTCTGCTGCAGATGAAGTGAATGAGCACGTGTCTCAGCTGAGCAGAAGTTATTTCTCCATATCTTCTGTTTCAGGTTGTTTTCCCTGTCAAGTAAAAGATTAGGTCCTTGCTTTTTTTCAGTAAATTGTGGTATAGTTTTAAATGGAAGCTGTGTTTATTAATTGTGAATCTATTATCAACTGCAGTCAAGACTACGTTGCAACAGGATGGAAATGCAGGAGGCAGCCTTGCAGTAGGAGGCAGCCTTGCAGCATGTGGCCATTTCCATCCTCCCTAGTGTTCTGCAAATCTCAGATTTTATAAACTCTGTACCCCAGAAAGTCACAGTCATGTAGAAAAATATTTCTTTCTTCCAAGTGGCCATGTCCTGCTTATCTATGCTGCTGTCTGTGCTCTGATAGGAGGACCAGGAAAGGAATGAGACAGGTCCACTGCTGGACCTTTTCAGCAGGACTCACTGGCTTCCAGATAACCAAAGAAATTACTGAAATACCAGAACTACAGCATTATAGCCTTATCCTGTATATGAATATTCAATTTTAAATCATACTGGCTTCTTTTTTGCTTGCAGAGAATGTGGGGTGAGGAGCAGGGGTTACCTACCTAATTAACACATACACAAATATATTATGTTCATGGAAATTTAAATTTATTTTTTCTGGGGGTCCTGAAGAGTTAGAACTCTTTCCTTCAGTTGTAGAAGGAACGGAAGCAAGTTCAAGCACATCTATTAAGTCTGAGCTAGTCCTCAAGGGAAAAATGCTGCTATAGCTCTCTAGATGTATTATATAACAAACAGCAGTGATGATAATTAAGGGGTACTTTAAAAGCATTATTTTCTATTAAAAAATATATCTTTCAGTTTCAAACCACTTTAAACACCAAGATTTGCTGTATTTTTGTGATTTTCAGAATGATTTTATGCTGAAAGGGCAGAGCCACTGATTGTTGCGGAAGGTATTTTGTACTTTTAAACACAAAAATCTTTTTTCATCTATCACAGTTTTACCTGAATCAGCAGCAAAATCTCTGAAGTCAAAGGATAATTGCCAAAACAGCATTAACTTACTTTATCTGAATAAAAAAATAACCTTTGAAAAAGTACCTTGCAGCTACACAGATTGACAAAACGCATCAATTATATTTTTGCTCACTTTATAATTACACTGCAGCAAGTGCACAGTGAACTTTACTACATGGTTGATTAACCATAAGGTTACTGCTATTAAGTCACTCTCAGAAACAACAACTTGGACTTTAATTTGAGAACATAGCTCTACACAACATCTGATCAAGTTTAAAAATCTGACATATCTATATGAGCTTCAATTTAAAGTACACAAGTAAATGATAGCACCTTAATTGTAGCAAAGGGTTCCTACTGCTTCAGTCAGACATGCTGGATATGTGAACCATCAGGTTTGGAAGAGCTCTTGGCATGGTTAACCAGCACCAAAGGAAAGGCTTTTCCAGTGAACTCTGAATATCCCCTGTATCTTCCTTTTTTTTTGCATAGAAGCAAGTCTTATGAAGAGCAGAGGAGGGAGCTGGGGTTGTGTAGCCTGGAGAAAAAGAGAAGAGGGGTGATCTTATCACTCTACAACTGCTTGAAAGGAGGTTGTAGCCAGGTGGGGGTTGGTCTCTTCTGCCAGGTAACAAGCAACGGGACAAGAGGAAATGGATTGGACAATAGGAAAAAATTCTTAACAGCCTAGAAGGGTTCTTCCAGCCTGAAGCACTGGAAAAGGCTGTCCAGAAAAATGGTTAAGTCACCATCCCTGGAGGCATTTAAAAGACGTGTGGATGTGGCACTTGAGAACATGGTTTAGTGGGGAACTTGGCAGTATTAGGCTTATGGCTGTACTCGATGATCTTAAAGGTCTGTTCCAAATCTACCTAAATGATTCTGTAAAATGAAATTAGTGTTCCAACTTCCAGGGAATTAGAGTTGCAACTCCAGGTACACACTGATGATATTTCCACATATTTTTCTCAGATTATTGCAACAGGAAAAATATTTCTGTTTCTGCTAGCTCTCTGACGCTGTAGGCCCCCTTTATGTCTCCTGTCTTCTTGGCTTTGTATAATGCAAAAGTGTTGCTCTGAAGCCCTACCATGATGTTGTATCTCTTTTTGGCCTGCCCTGGTGATTGTTTATGCCATGAGAGGAACAACTTTGGACAACCTAGAACTGGACTATCTTTTGGTTTGAAAGAATAAAACTAAAAATAAGGTAGCTGCTGTTCTGTGTAAGTGGTATCTAGGTGAGAAGAAAGAATAGCCTGGTACAGAGAAAGTTGCCTAGGATCTAGGATCCTAGCACAAGACCACTCCAATATTTAGTCTCAACTTTTTATGTGAGGTGGGGAATATTTACTATGTTGCCTGTTTCCCTCTGTTCCTGAGGTAGCTGCACTTCCTACCTTCACAATGTATCAAGACCAGAAGTACAACAAAGACTGTAAGATGCTTCAACAGACAGAAAATAAGAATATGCAAAAAAAACCCCAATAGAAATTAGAGATTATTCCCTTACATGTACCTGCGTTTGGAAAATTTATTATAGCTGTGCTAAACTAGATTGCGAATAACAAAATTCTTTAAAATACTACTATATTACTGGATCAACTGTTTTTTCATGCTAACATTTGAGTAACAGCAGCTAGACAGAGCTGAGCTCAGTTACTTCTCAGAATCTGAAATTTGATTTCTGCTCAAATTCATCAGAGCAAAATTCCTCTTATATGAGTACTGCAAAACCTGAAAACAGTTGGAGCCAGGGCACTCTTGAGCAAAATGCCACCCACATGACTCCAGCTGAGGATCTGAAATGTGATGTGGCAACTACTAATGAACTGAGTTGAATCTGATGCAGTGCCTTGGCTTTATAACCTATTTCCAGTCCTATAGCATCTCCTCCTCATGGCCATGATTTCCTTCTTTGAGTGTATATTCTTTATTCACTCAAATCTTCTCCATGTGTCAAGAACATCATAAGAAGAAACTATGAAAAGCAATGGGCATAAAAATCCCCATTCCACTGTTTTACTAAAGCATTTAGAGTGAGAAAAATTAGGTGAATTCACATTTCACATGTGTTTATATTGTTAATCTCAGTGCTCTATCTGTATTAGTGAATACATTTACAGTAAGTTTTACTTTATAATATTTTGGCAGAACTGTTAGAAAAATTGTTATAAGCCCAGGAGTGGAACTGAACCATGAAAGTTAAACTGTAAGCTGCTGCAAAGCTGGGTTATTAGTATGACAGAATAAAATTTCACACACACAAAAGCTTCTAAGCTGTGATATTTTGAAAGCAAGAAGAGAGGGGTGGGGAAGGGTAATCAAAGTCATCTACGTTCCCTCTGATATTTCACTGAATGCTGCCGTAATAATATGTTGGTTTTGTCTGTTCTGTTTTTCAGGCATTTGGTGATGTTAGTGAGGAAAGTCTTTTGTGTAAAGTGAGCACAGACCAGGAGCATACAAGGGAAAAGAACAGTGTGCTGTGTACATCTACACATATCAGGCTGAGGGAGAGGAAAAAGAGTACAGCAAGGTGGAAAGGTATTATTTTCAGTTTCTATACCTAGATGAAAAACAAGCCTGATACATAGAGACCTAAGCATAAAACGATGGGAGGGATAGCAAAAAGCAAGTAATTTTAAAACAGTTTCTTTTGGGAAGGCTAGGGTGCGATCAGTGATAGCTGAAATTTCACAGCTGTGTTTTCCAATGTGTCTTCATCCCTGGGTAGTTCCATCAGCTGTTGCAAGAATCCTGAAGACTGAAGTGCTGTCCTTTACCCAAAGACTGTCACACTTTCCATTCAGAATCTCAATACAGTAACGCAATCCAGAGTGATCTAACTTAGGCAAGGACTAGCATTTAAGTTATGTTGGGGGCAGGCTTAAATCAGTTATTGTATATATATTTAGGTATGTGTACGGACATATTGGCCTAAGTGCAAAAATCCAAATCTCTCAGACTTGTATGGTGTTTTCCACTGTGTATTGAGAGGCACTGGTCCCCTCACTGTGCCTAGGGAAGTACATGCAGAGTGGAATGTCTGTGCCAAGTTTTCAGTGAAGTTGCTCCTGACCAAAGGTAGTATCAGGGCTTTTGATGACAGAGCGCTACAGAATATGCTAGGTGTCCCTAGGCATCACTGTTATTATGAGATATCAATTTCCTCTTGTTGCTTATCAAGGCTCGTTGTAGCTGGCCCCACAAGATCTCTGCACTCAGCTGAGTCCTATCACTGTCAGTTTTCCAATGCCCTCTAAGGACTAAAATTCAGTTAAAAGCACCTTGTGTTACTTTTAAATTCACAATAATCTTGTTTGCTAGCAGAGAAACCTTGGAAAGTTCACATGACCACAAAAGACATTTTTTTAAGGAAACCTGGTAAATTTAGTGTGTGGGGTCTTGCTCCTATTGCTTTTGTTGGGGGAGGGAGGTCATTCACTGTCGTTGGTGTATTTGCATCATGTCTTTTTCTACATTCTTTTTTTTCTAATCTTCAGGAAATCGCATTGTCTCTGACAAGAGCTAGTTCCTGCAGTAACACATGGCCCGTGGAGTTGTTTACGTCGTGATCCACATCCATGATATGGCTGCTGTCTGATAGGATTTACATTTCCGATGGCTGCATCTCTGCCCATGCAGTGTTGTCCTGTGAATGCTCCCTTCGTAGCTCTTCTGTGGCTTCAACAAGCTGTGCAGTGTGGTGAACTCACAGGATCAGATCACAGATTGGATCATGCAAACATAATTATTTCATGTGACTTTTTTTTCTCTTCCCAGTTGTGGGACATGGCTAGATTTTCCAGGTTTGCTTGTTTCTGCTTTTTCAGCTTTGCTTGTACCTGTTAGCTGTGATGGGGAAAATGTTGCTGATTTGTCTTTCAGGTTTCATGACTAATACATTGACAGTTTTCAGTAATTGTTCAAAGCACAATGCTATTATAATTGCAAGACTGTGAGAGCGCCCAGAAGAGGAGCAATGATGGCTTCATCCACCAGTTCTCTAGCCAAGTCCCAACATGCTGCAAAATTTACAAGATCCGAGAGACCATTTTTCCTGAGGTTTTTGTGGTGGCCATACCTGCTTCCCTGTGAGCTACAGCAGCTTAAAGCAACCTGGAGGTTATGTTCATGCTTTCTTAGAGGTATTAAAGTTAGAACCAGTCAGTTCTCTTTAGTTAGAACCACTATTTGTATGGAGCCTATTCTATTTGGCTCCATACAAATGTATCAGAAATTGTCCATGCCCCAAAGGCAAGAGCTGTGAGAGACAACAGAAGAAGGTGGGAAGGGGAACACAGGCAAGAAAGGTGAAATCATTCATTCAAGGCCATCAAAGTCAGAGGCAAATGGAGAAATATAGGGCAGACTGCCAGCATCCTGATTCAGTCTTCCCTTTTTGTCCTGAAAATGAAGCTGGAAATGGGAAGAAACATACCTTACTGCTTTTTTGAATCATTCATGTAGAATTCTGTAGTCAATTAAGATAGTAATCAGTGACATTTTTCTAGCATGTTACGATTTTCTGGTGTCCCTTTGTTCACACTGCTATGGTAAAAGTTTTTCAGATGCATTTATCTTTATGAGATCTTACCTAATATCTTGAGCATTGTTGATTAATAGCATTACTTAAATCTATAGTTCTTATCCACCTGAATAAACATTAAATTACATTCAGTAGTAACCTAAAGGTTTAAATGACACTCCTGAGCACAGTTTTAATTTGGGTATGCAAGATAGTGGTTTGGTTTCCACCTCTTTTCTTGTTTTTTTTTTTCCAGTTTATTTGTGTGTGTGTGCATATGTCTCTGATTATTTTATGACTTACGCCCAGATAGAAATGGTGTTAAAAAACTTCTGAATATCTACAAGAATTGATGTGATTTTTGTGACTTTTATTGCATAAGATATTACTCGGATTACTTCTCTCTGTCATAAGAGGAATAAAATTGCCTTTTAATGTTTGCTTTGCCTATTGACACTTTAAACTTTTCTACAAAACTTTGGAAAAGGAACTAACTGAAGAGAAACCACCCAGTAACCTATTGCAGTTCCTGGGTGACAGTACCAAGATGCTGTGGGCAGCATCTTACTATGTGCATCTTCCTGGCCTCAGTTTTTCCTTTCGGCATGACTGACTATAATGGTAAAAATCCCTTTGGGCAGTATTGTACCCTGGGTTTCTCACCACTGAGTTAAGATATCCCAGTCTAGTTCTGTGAGATTTTAACTTTGGTGTTGGTAACACAGTGTTGGAATTTAGTCTGGTGGTGGGACTGACTTTATGTGTGGAACCGCCATACCTTCAGTTCTGATAGGACTGTGTTGATTTTTCTGACAAACTTGAATCTAGTACTGAAACTTTGTTCAGCATGAAGGACTTGACTGACCACTTTTATTCCTCCAGTTATATTGAAATGTCTCCACCAACTTTTATTTGGTCTAGGATGTACAATTCTGTACATTGCATATTTGTGAAACCTGAATTTTAAAGTATGTTTAAATATCAAGTAAATTTACCTTTTTTTCTTAAATGTAGCATCCTACCTATTAATTTTGATTACTTGCATCTTATGAGTTCCCATGTTTGTTGGTCAATGTGCAGTGGGTGGCACTGGCTTTGAAATTGTTTTCTGAAGTGCTCTTATCAGCAGCATCATCCATAATTCTCAGTTATAGCTGGATAGTAATTGCCTGTCTATGCAGCGGTGTTCCTTTGCAACAATTTTCTCCTGTGTAGCTATATATATGTAGTCATTACTGAAAAGTGTAAATAAAGAATCCTTTTAGTGGTGTAGTTTCCCTGGGTACCTACTGTGCTCGTATTATCTAAAACATACTCCCCATCTGTAGTTCTGTTCTATTAAAGGATAAAGACATAACTATGAATTAAAAATTAAAATGCTTGTTGTAGATTGGAGAGCAGGATCTATTAGAATATATCTGGCACTAGGCTACCAGTACAGTAGATAGATTACACTGAGCACCAGTTAAGCAAGGGGATGAAAAATGAGTGATTTTCATCATTCAGTTAAATATAGTGCTAAGTGGTATGTGCTAGCATTAAAAGCAAATTACTTAGCACTTCACCAATCACAGCATGAGAGCATTCCATTGGAAACAGTATTTTCAGTGATGCTCAGTTCTCAGTTTTATTAAATAAATCCACTGTTAATGCTTAAGGAAGCTGTAGAAGACGTATTGCTATGATAATAAAAAGATTGAAAATGTAAAAATAAAGAGAAGCAGTACCTCATTTTAATAAACGTGCTGAGAAATCCTCCCTCTCTCTTAACAACAAAACTCCAAAGTGCTGGTAGATCTATAATTTCCTGTACTTTCTTTAGGTCTTCCTTCCTTCCTAATGAATACGACTTTTCCTTTTTTTTTTTCTTCTTTATAATGACATCTTTTTTTCTCATAAATCTGCTGCCATGTCACCGAACATTTTGATGAGCTTTTCTGATTCCCTCTTATATCTCCTTGATAGGATATTATTATCCAGTAATCTGAAGATGGGGAGCCTGATCCTCAGCAAAAGTACTTTTTGGCTGCTCAGTTAAAGACAATGGAGATGTGAGAATTTACAACACAAGAGGTTTTGACAGTGAGGGCTGCCTTTATATCATGTAGCAACATTATTTCCTCCACAACAATGGGCATTGGAAGACATTAAAATCTGTTGTCTGAACAAATGGAAGATGTGAATAGTCATAAACCTTTCTGAGTCTCAAACCATTCCTAAGCCACTGCCACCTCCTAAACAGGAATCAGGAACTGCACAACAAAATTCTTGACACATGAATAACACATGCAGGAGATAGTCCAGTGTCTGAGCCACAGATTCCTCTTCACCAGCCAGATCAACTGGTAGGAGATAAAATTACAATTCAGATGCAAAAATTACAAGATCAATAAGCCTATTCATGAAGCTATTTTGAGTCCTTCATTTTCCCTGTAGTGACATTCTTTGGGGAATCCTGTTCTGAGTTTTCTCTTTTGACTAGGTTTGAAGGCTGTTTTCTTTGTAAAGTGTATTGTGTTTGGCTGACATGGAGTCCATTTCCTCATGGCAGTCCTCACAGTGCTGTTCTTTGTACTGGCAGCTGGAAAGGTGTTGCTGCCAGGCTGGTGTGATGGCCATTGCTGGGGCACGCTCGCACTCTTTCTCCAACATTCTCCTCCTCACCGGTAGGCTGAACATGGACAACAGGTTGGGCAGGGACACAGCCAAGACAGCTGACTCAAAGAGACCAAAAGGATATTCCATACCACATGGCACCTGCTCAGCAATAACAGCTAAGAGAAAGGAGGACAAAAGGGCGGCATTTGGTGCTTACGACATTTGTGTTCTGGAGCAACCGCTGCAAATGCTGAAGCTCTGCTTCCTGAGAAGTGGCCAGACACTGATGGGAGGTAGGGAATAAAATCTCTTGTTTTCCTTTGCTTCCAGTTTATTGAGCTGCCTTTATCTTGACCCATGAGGGTTTTTTCAATCTTATCTTCTCCCCCCGACCCTGCTATGGAGAAGAGTGATAGAGCAGCTTGGTGGGCATCTGATGTCCAATAAAGGTCAACTCACTAATAAAGAGAAACATGCAGGAAGTGATGTAGTTCTATCTATTTTTAGATAGACAACAAATGTTGACTGGAGGTGTTTTGCGTTTTCTTGTGGCCCTAAATTTCTGGGTTTCTGTGGAAATTATGTGATCTTCCCAAAACAGGTACTCTTCCCACTTTTGCTTAATGTGTGCTTAATATTTTAGTGAAATCAGTGTATTCTTATACAGCAGAAGTCTTTCCATTAATAGTGTTGGATAATGATATTAGAACTATTTTCAAACGACCTATATTTTCAAAATCTAGACCTATTTCAAAAAGTTTCCTTGTGAAAAATAAAGTGTCTCTTTTTAAAAAAAAAATAAAAAAACAAGGCATTTAAGCAATGCTTTCTTCTCTTCACACAGTAGACTCATTTTCCTGTCTTTTTCTACTTAAATATACACTCAAAAATTGGCCTTTTTTCCCCTGTTTTACTAGAGCTTTATTCAAAGTACTTCCTTAAGCCTCAGCAGATCTTTTTTTTTTTTTTACCAATAGAACCTTTCCTTTTCAAAATATTTGAGAACATGATATTTAACATAGATTTCAAAACATAGAATTGCTTTTTTCATTTTCCTGGCTGGCACATAATGGTTCTGATGCATCTTTCCCGGGTATGCCAATCCTGTCATATACACTAATATGAAATAATGACACAAGGTTGACTTAACTAGACATAATAGGGCATTTTTCTAAAACATTCTGTAAGGGAGGTATATGCACAGATCTTGCTACTTGTTAATGAAATTGGAAAACTTCTTCATCTGAACTATGACATGTATTTATAATAGCCTTCTGTTCCAAAGGCATGGAGTCTTTACACAATAAAATCATAAAAATGAAAAAAACAGAAAGGATTTTTTTTTCCTCTTCATGTTTCAGATGAATTTTAGAACTTCACCATTCACAGTGAATTTGGAGCAGCAACAACTATAATTGTGCCTAAAATCAGTGCAAGAATATGCATGTATATGTGTGCTTGTGTACAGAATGAGAGCAGGACAGATTTCACTTGCAAGGCTCTGTATTTTAAACCCTTCCAAAGTTTTTTTCTGCTGTTGATGCTGTTTCAGTCTTTATTTTCTATCTTGGAATGAAAAATCACTGTTTTGAAGGCTTTTGTGTTTTTTTCCCAGATATTGTCTGTGACTATATTAGAGAGGCTCCACATATAAGAGAACATGCTTTACTTTTTTCCTAATATCTTTCAAATTAGAGATGAAAAAGCCTAAATTTTTTAATGGTCTCATCACATGATTTTTTTCATTAACAAGTGGTGGACAGGAATGGGTTGTGGCCCCCAGTTCCCCTCTGCTCCCCCTCCTCCCCCCTGCTCTTTTTTAAGAACTGAAAAACTTACCAGGTTACATTGACCCACCAATAACTCTTAAATGCTGATTTTCCTTATGAACCAATGACCTTATGCACGTGTATCTACCTTATCAGGGTAGCAACATTTTAGCTGAGTCTGGGGCTGAGTGTATAAGCTAAGGGCTTGTCTCTGCCCCTCTGACAGCCTGAGAGATTTTAGAAGGGATGTCAAAAGAGCCAATACAGGCGTGGCCTTGTACAAAAAGAAAACAGTGAGCACAGACTAAGATGTTGCATTCAGTTTGCTAATTTCTAGCTTTCCTCTTCTACCCTTGCTGTTGTTGTGGACACGCTCTCCTTTGAGCACAGCTGTGCCACCTGAAGAGATCATCTACAGCTGCTTTTTCATGCAGGAGAAGCTCCCATGGGAGTTTTCCCTCACCCATTTCAGCTTAAGCAGCAAATACCTTCTGCTTCAGCTGCTCAAGCCTCACAGGACCATGTTTAGCCAAAACAGGTGAGAAAGCATTCACATGAGCAACTCTGCTAGCTGTTCTGAGTGCAGTCATCTCTGGGAGAAAGATGGTGAGGACAGGTGGGAGTGATGCTGTCATTCCCTCATCCAACACAACTGAGATTGAAGTGGATCTCTATGTGTGTGTGTCAGGGTTAAAGGTTTATTTGGAAGTCCTGTGTTTCTTATTTGATTATGAATATTGTGAGTGGTAAGGCAGACCTTGAGGTAGGAGTTTTTACAGACAGCCCATGGGCTGGGCGTGAAACATGGACTTTAACACACATTTTAGATGGAGATGAAAAAGAAAGCAGGAAGTGTGTGCATATTACATTACATAAAATGTAATTTATGTTTTTTGTTATTATCCTTATCCTTTCAATTATATACTCTGCTGCTGAGAAACTCAACCCGTGCCCAATTTACCACTTACCTACCTTGGCGTAAGAAAAATGCTAAAATGGGAGTTGCCAACCAGCTTCAGACTTAACAACACTGAAGAGGGAATGGAAGTCTCTGTGTGTTCCATGAACACAGTGGACATCAGCCTTAAGAAGCAATAGGACAATGGTTTCCTCCAGTGTGTGTGCCAGCAGCTCAGTGAAGCTGTGCAAAATTCTGTGTGCTGGATAAGGAGTTGCGTTCACTCTGCAGGCTGCAGACTTCCAAAGCCCACTTGACCGGGCCATACACAGTCCCAGATTTTATACTCCTGGGTAGGATGAAATAAAAAGATGCTGAGATAGATACTGCTTTGAGTGAGGGACCCAGTCAGAGAACTTCTCAAGGCTTCTGATCAGATGGGACATGAAGATGAGAGAAAAGGGGCTTCCTACAAGGTCAGAGCTTTGTCAGCAAATGCTGCAGTGTTTCTACTAGCTCTCCAGAAAGGAGAGTGATTTGCCTGGGTAATTAGGTCAGGATTGTAGTAGTTTGGCCTCCTTTTATCCTTGTTATGTGGATAACTCGGATTTACTTTTTCTTCTCCATGGACTCAGCAGTACAATTTCAAAATTGACATGGTGCTTATCAGAAGTTAGTAATTGGATAGTGCAACCCATTTGTTTGATAAAGCTGAACTGTTCATTTTTGGCTTCTAAAAGCTAATAGGCATTGTTCCTTCTTTGACATTTGATTTTAATGGCTGTAATGTTGCTGCTGTCTCAACAGCTATATGTCTGGGTGTTTTCCTTGACTGCATGCTTCCTCTGTAGGCTTCAGAAGACTGTTTTTAACACTTTAGCTTCCAGAGTAGTTTCCTCACTCCTCCATATGCTGCTGTTTCCTGTAGAGCTGGCAAAGGCAAAGTGCTAGGATTCAGGGGTTGGATTAAAGCTGAAGGCAGTAGCACAGGTTTGCCCAGGCCTGCATTGCTCTAGTTTATTTAGTGTAATCATAAAAAATCTCCAAACCCCAAATACTCTTCATTATAGTTTTGCACCAGCATGATCCTAGGAAAGATGGTTAGGTGAGGCAAAACTTTGGTATAAAAGGTATGTGTAAAACTCCTCTGACTCATTTGGAACTGAATGGACTTTTGTAGAGGTATCACTCTTGTTACTATAGGAGTGGGATATTGCAGCTCCTTTTTCTTCGGCCTTCGAGCAAAATCAATTCATGAACTATGCAACACTGCTCCAAGGCTCTTTTTATGAGACTAGACTAATCTACATATGGCATTGTCCCTACTTTATAGTCTTTTAATTGGCTACAAGCAGCTTACCATATTGATTGAAAAATTCTTCTTGTTACATTTAGGGCTATGGCTAATTATGATCTTTCTCCTTTCCTTGTCTCCTTGATTTGTAGTTCACATCTCCTTCTCAGGAGCTCACTCCTTTCTCTTTCAGCCTGGAGTCTCCTCTGCTGGGTCTCATTCCCTCCCTGGTTTCATAAAACCTCATGGCTAAGCTGCTGGTGTTAGAAAGATACTGAATAAGATGAAGCTGGGGCTCAGTGGCAAATTCTGCTTTCCAAATAAATACTGGAAAGCTCTTGGTAGTATCATTATGTTATCTAAGATTGGCTGTTCAGAGAATATTTCAGGAGCAAACTAGAAAATATAAATAATAAAAAAATCAACCCTAAATATTTTGTTTATGGGTGCTAAAGAGAGGTTACAGAGAAAAGGTCAGTTGGTAAATAAAATGGGTATTTCCTTACAGTGAAATACAGTAGAATCCTTACTCAAAGGGCTGTTAAAAACAATTGTCACTCTTGATAACTGTAAATGTGTAGCAAAGTTAATTCATTCACTTATTGTTATGGAAGGAATACCAAAAGAAAATGCCATGATGAGGTATTATTTTCCAGGAATCTGACTGTAGTAATTTCTCCTAGATGATGATCCATGAACTTATAACTCCTGCAGAAAATTGTCAAAAAATAAAAAAGTCCAAAAAAAAAAAGGTGTCAAATATTGCAGAATATCCATCTTATTTTTAATGCTGTTGTGTCAAATTGCTGTACAATACTCACTGCTGATGTAATCAGTGGGAAATCTGTCTAAGCAAGAAAAATATGAATGACATGGCACACTGTCATGAGTAAAGCTGATTCAAAAATTCCACTTGACACCCTGTGTCACAAACTGGGTGCAGAAATTTTAGCATAATTCAAGAACTCAAAAGAGAGTTACTTCAAGATCTGGAAAATGTCATCAATCTCTTTGGAGTAAAATGTGTGAATTATTTTTATTGTTACATTCACTAGTATTCATATTTCCTTCTTTTGCACCTTATTTTACACATTTAATTTAAATGAGAGCAAATGTGCTCTTGCTGTGTCATATACATGTTGTATATAACAGAACTATGATTAACTGTATGAATAATTACCAGTTGCAACTAAACAATTCAGATGGATAGTTTCATTAAGAAAACAACATGGGGTCATTATAAGGTTCTGGTCGCTGCCCCCAATCTTAGAAAAAAATGTAGTTCTCTGAACCACCAATCTGAACTGGTGATAAAATATCCCAAGTAGGCTCACATTAAGCTGTATAATATGCAGGCTGCTTGATTTGTATTGAATATGTGTCTGGTGGCTGGAACCCACTGTAATGAACTAGCCCACAAATCACAGCTTAATGGGAATCTACTTATACATATTGCTTAATTAAAAGTTGTGAGCTTATTAACATGTGTCTTTGGCACTGAGCTTTGGGGATGTAATCTCTGTGCAAATAAGACTAGGTTGTAAAAGTTTTATAGATTGACAATGATATTAAATTCCATACCTTAATAACCCATCATTTTCACAAAGTGTGGTTCCTATTCTGTATTTATTCAAAGCTGTGACAAATTGTTTGTTTGTAATCCTTTACTGTGTAGGACTTTATGTGCTTGGTTTATCTCAAAAACGGTACTGCAAATGTCTCATCTACTTCTGTCAATTTTTTGGGGGTGTTGCTAGCTTTTCTGGCTTGCATACAAGCTCAGAGACTCTTTTTTTATTATAGAGGCACCCCATGGCACAACACTTTAGTTAGAATTGTGCCAGTGTTTCCATTATAAACCTCTGTTTTCATGGGTTTATAACTTTACTGTAAAAATTTGCTCCAGGCTCAAACTTGGACTAGAAGTTCCAAGAGTGAGAGGGAACATTTTTTAACAATTAGAACAAAAATCTGCAGTATGTTGCTCTTGGTTACCTGACTTTCTTAATTTCTGTATGGCTAGTTTCATAAACCCTTTTGTCCAATATTTTGTTTAAACTTTTTTTTTGGCTGTATCACATTTATCTCAGCTAATTCCACTTCATGTTCATTACTGAATTGATATTACTTAAAAAAAAAAAAAAAAAGACTAAAGCAATCTCTTGTAGTGCTTTAAAAACACAACTTCTTTCTCTATGGAAATATTTATTTCAACTTTCTTAGCACCTTCCCTTAGACACTTGGCAATCTGATGATGCTATATGGGGGAGAAAAAGGGAGAAAATTGGTAAATGGAGATAGATGAGCTTTCAGAGGCTGTTGCAAGATTCTAGTGGTTTTCATGAATATCACATATGCCATAGCTGCATAGCTGTCCTTTCATAAGAGAATCACACATTTTCTACTTACACCCTCTGAATCGTAGATCTGTTAAAGAGCAGATAAAATAAAGCTCTGTTCTCTTTAATTTTGGTGTCTTTCTCTTTGGGAACTCAGCCTGGGAAGAGCTAACTGTGGATATCTCTTCCCCTCAATGCCTTGTTCCCCATCCCCTCACCTCAACGTCCCACCAGAGAGCAGACAAGGTTTTCCCCAGCTGACCTCTTTGCCAAAAAAGGGTTAGGAACCATTTCAAATGGATGTGCTTCTTCATGCAAGGAAGTTGTCTTTCTTGCCAGAATCAAATCACTCTAAGTGCAAATGGAACCTGCTCTCCTTAAAGGACTTGAAAGCGAGAGGTGAGACCTTGAGTCTCCATGGAGGACTTGAACATGGGAGGTGAGATCAGTCTGAGGGGAGCTGCTCTAAGCCTCATGACGTTTACCAGAGGTATACACAGTTGTTCTACCCTTGAGGAGAGAGGAGGATGTGTGGTATACCTTTGTCTCTGTACTTTACTATCATGCTGTCCCTAAAAACATACCTGGGGGACAAAACATACCTAGGATGATTGTTCAAACAAGCAAGTGGATGGGCAGGATTCTGGTATGGCAGACCTGTCATATCTGACAGAGACAGTCTGAGACCTGTGCATCTGTGTCTAGCCTGAAGTTTTTCTGCAGCAGCATTAAAACTGGGCAGTGCTGCTGTATCTCTTCTGCAGTGTGGTGTCACCAAACCAGGATGGTTACCAGTCCTTGGACATTGACTCTGAGAATCTCACATTTGAGATGCTCTACAAGAAGGCGTCTCCTCCACTCTGGAATTCAGTTACTGTCTGTCCTGAGGCCCAAAATGCTGTTGTGCCTTCTAGAGCTTTGGGCTGAGAGCTTTGGGGTAGATCATTACCGGGAGCCTACTGCTAAGAGAGGTTTTACTGAGGAAAAGGAGGGAAAGAAGGGTCTGTCTCTGGAGAGGGTTTCTGAATGGCCTAGATTTAGTTTCTACTCCAGTCTTTTGTAACATGCTGGAAAATGCAGTGGGATCCCATTGCAATAAACAGAGACCCAGCAGCCAGCAGATCTGGACCAGGCCGTGCTATCTCACAATCCTGATTTGTACAGAGCCAGGCCCAACAGGTGGTCCCTGTGGGACCTTTTACAGTGAGCATCCTACAATAATGAGGGATTAATCACAAGTGACTAACAACTAGATAGTTCTTTCTAGAACAGGATGCAGATGAGTATGTCCTAGTTGAAGTAATAAGTATTGTTTTCAATATACATGCTGAAATAAACGGTGTAGTTACTTTGCATTCACAGCAGTTAACACAGCTGCATATGACAACTGAATAAGCAAAGTTATAATAAATGATCCATGAAAGATTTTCTATTTGTAGCCCAAAAATTTTGAGTTCTGTACACAAACTGCTTTTATTCCAGTTCCTTCCTTTTTTGTGTTCATCAGCAGTTCTGACAGCTTAAAGAATAATTATTTCACTTTGGCACAAAACTCAGTTATTTTGAACAATTGATTAGAAAAGAATCAAGTCAGATGTGGTTTTGATTTCACATTTCACAACTGTACAGCAAAAAGGAATTCTCAAACAAATGATTGTTTCAGCCTGAATTGTCAAAACATTTAATTACAAAATGAATGCACTGACAGTGCTGAATTTCTTGAAGGAAATTATTTTGACAAGAAGTTCAGCAACACATCCATATTTTCATAAATCCATTTGATGGCACCTTTTTGTCTAATAAAGATTTCCCCTGCTTTAATCCTAAAGCCAAGCTATTAAAACCTGACCCAAGAAAAAAATTAGTGTTGTGGTTTGAGTTCGTTAATTTAGAATTTTTTTAGTTTAGAATGATTTCTAATTAATTTACTACTAAGTGTGGTGGGTTTAGTGCTGGTGAATTTGCTAGTTCACTTATTTTCTGCTGTGAGATAGTACTAAGAAAAAGGCATAGTAGGCTTAAACTTTAAGAAAGCATAAAGAAAGTTTATTAATAATAACTAAAAAGGAAAATAAAAGAAAATAAAAGCAAATTAAAATAAAACTCTTCAGGACACATCTCCCTCTTACTAAACTATTTTTTTTTACTATTAATGCAAAGGAACTAAACCAAATATTTCAGTCACTTTAACACTTATAAAATAGTCTATCCTCATCTCTCTCTCTGGAAGAGAAGTTTTTTTTATTTGTTATGGAAAGAAAACTTTTTATAAGGGGAAATAATAGAGTTTTATTTCAACCCAGGACAATTAGATACCGCTGAAGCCTGGAACTTGAGAAAGCATTTGAAGTGTTGAACATTCTGGCCTGATTCCTTCTGAAACTCATTCTTTAGAAATATACTCCCTCTTAATTAATTTGATTAAGTAGTGTTTTATCTGAGACACCCTCCATTGTGAAGAAAAGGAAAGTAAGAAGAGCTGGCTGGCAGTTAGACTAACGAGAAAATGATAATTTCTCTAATACCCTGCCAGGGATCAGTAAAATACTACTCGCATTAAAATAAAAGTTATATTTCCATAATCTTTTAGAGATGTGTGATTATTTCAAAATTATATTAAAATCAAAGATTTATTACTGTCCCAAGCCTCAGCTCATTTGTTCTAAGAGGTATGTTTGAATTCCAGGGTAGAAAAGGGAGAATTAATTGCAAATCTGTCTTACACACTTTTGTATCATCTTCTTTTCACAATTTTTTATAACTTTATTTTTATAATAAAATTGAACCTATGTATGTATGTCTTTTGAATATCTTGATTCATTACACAGCCAAGGGTTGCTTGGTTGTGGTAGAAGGAAATGCTTGTGTGTGTTATTTTACCTGGGTAAGAGACTCAGAGGCAATAACCCCAGCCTTTGCTGTGAAATACAGACAGCTGGGAAATTAACCTGTGAGCATCCTCACTTAACCTCACCTCTCATGCACATGTTGGGTGTGAGAAAGCCTCGCAAAAGGCACGCAGAGACACAGCCAAGTCCATGCCAGGATGCAAGGAGAGTAAGGGACATACAGCAAGCGTGGTGCCATATGGGACGTGTCCAGAGATTCTGGTGGTGCCCCACGGATTGTGCGGCTGTTGTCATGGGGGTGGTGGCAGTGGTTGAGTGTTGGTGGCAGTGGCTGAGTGTTGGTGGCAGTGGTTGAGTGTTAATGGCAGTGGTTGAGTGTTGGTGGCAGTGGCTGAGTGTTGGTGGCAGTGGCTGAGTGTTAATGGCAGTGGTTGAGTGTTGGTGGCAGTGGCTGAATGTTGGTGGCAGTGGTTGAGTGTTAATGGCAGTGGTTGAGTGTTGGTGGCAGTGGCTGAATGTTGGTGGCAGTGGTTGAGTGTTGGTGGCAGTGATGGAGGCTCCAGCAGTGACAACGCTGCACAGAGTCACAGAATCTCTTGCATGCAGCTGGCCACATGCCTTCCTACCTTTGGAGCCAGCCCATCCTCATCCTCCCATGCTGCCATGCTCACTGACTCCCTGAGGCTTTGGAGGAACATGTGCTGGCCACACAGGGGGAGTGTACAAATTCTGCAGCATCTGGGCTACAAGTGACCACAAAATGGGCAAGACCTGAGTAAAATCGAGGTATTGGTGCCGCTGCCTTTGGCAGGAGATTTTCAGCTCCTGCTCCTTCTGTGCTCCAGCACTCAAGCACAAAGTGGCCTGCCAAAACCAGGGGAAAATCCAGAGCTGACTGAGGTTCACAGACACTCCTGAGCCTTTACATAGGTCCCACCTAAACAAAGACAAGCTGAAGCCATTCACTCCACTCTTTTTGGATCCTCTGCATATGTGACTCAGACTGTCTCCAACACAGCACACAAGTATACTTTCTCAAAGCTCTAATTGATATTCAAATATAACTTTCTTTATATTAATGGAATTCACAGCTAATTTTTGGGGAAAAAATTCAGCATTTTTATGTGAAATTAGGTGTATATTGCTTAATCAAGGCTTTTCTGAATTAATTCAGAACTAACAAGTTTTCATGCTGGTTCTCTTTCAAAAGTCTTTGTTTCAATGCAGCTAATAACTTTTAAACAGTTACAGCTAATTATCAAAGAAAAACTAATGAGGGTGCTCATGACATAGTACAAGAACAATTTTTGTTGAAATATTATACTTTTTTATCATTGAAATGCTCGTGGTATTTTTAGATTCTTCTATACTGTAGATATCGCAGGAACAAATTATGTTTTACCTGCTACCCCAGAATGCCACTGAACAGAATTTCATTTTCCACCAAAAAAGCCTCAGTGCTTTACAGAAAGAGGAGTCAAATCCTTCCTGCACCAGTCCCAGATCAGCTTTCTGCCCAGACACTGACAGACCTGACAGAAAAGATGCAATGCAATCCAGACTACAAAACCAAGAACACAAATGCAATAGGAGCAAGGCAAAGAGAAGTGAGGTCTAGAGAGACATGAGTAAGTGGGTACAGGACCTTAGGGACAAAGCTGCCTTTCACATCAGATACTGATGTTTACAGAGGGCAAAGTATAGAAAGTTATTTCAAACTGCAGAGTAATGAATGCCCAAGTGCCTGACATCTGGATGTGCAGTTCACACCTTGGATGAAACCCATCTTACTCCAAAATCACCTACACCAGGGAGCTGGCATGAACGCTACACAGCAACCAAAGGAATATGACAGTATTGTAGGATGTGATCCCCATCACTTCACTCAGGAAAATAATCAGTGATTACTCCAGCAACTGAGGAAGACATAAACTTCTTAGGTGATTAAGACAAACAAGATAGGGCTGCTGGTGTAATATTCTGAGAAAAGCCATTTGCTCTCCAGATCCCATGAGAATGAAAAAAAAAAGAAGGACAGAGGCGAACAATTCTCTGGATGTGTGAGTTCCTAGATGAAAAATGGGATCCTGCTTGTGTTGGCTGAACTTCTTGAGCTTATTGAGCAGGAACAGAAGGAATAAGAGGTAATACTTTTCATTTATTCAATCATGGTCTTAGAGGAAGTCAGTGTAGTGAAGAGATAAATTAAAATGTTCTTCAGTTGTTTAAAAACAACAAAAAAGAAATTTATTCTGACCTTAAGCAGAATCATGAAAAGATCCGTATATCTAGTTTTAAAATAAATCCACATAAACATTTGGGTATATGTAGAACACTTGATGAAGGTTTTACATTATAATGCCAAAGATTTAATTGTTTTTTCTGCCCTCTCATGAACATACCCAAAAATGAAAGGACTCTCTTCATCCACCATGCAAGTACAGCTGAAATATTGCCAGTGTAGGCTTTTTTGTTATGTCCTACTAATCTATGCATCCCTAAAGGTAGGATGATAATTCATTATTTTTTCCTAAAGCACTTTGAACCATAACACTAAGTGGGAGAAGGATTGCGTGTCCTAATTCTGAGGAATTCAACTAAAATACCACTATTTTTGACCAGTATCATTGACCACTAGGTAATCATCAAAGAGCAAAAGCACCCAGAGCTAACGCAGTGACCACAGAAGACAGAAGGAATATTTCCATTAGCTTCAGCTGGTTCCTTTTTTGTTCTTGGGCTAGATTTTATCAACAAAACCAACAAAAGGTATATCTGTGCTGCAACAGGTGTATCCCTTCTGAAGCAGCTACCTAAAATTGTTCCACAGACATTTGAATGGCAAAACTGTAACTAAAGCCCTGTGTTACAAGGACTTATTGTACTCAAAACCTATCTAATACAATATTCAAAATGTTAGTCCATTTTTGTTAACATGACAAGTGACTTCAAGTATCTATTTAAAATGGTGAAAAACTTCTTGCCAACTTGTTAGGTAGGGATTGCAAGCAAAACATTAAGAACACCTACAATTAAATCCCCTGAATTAACCTTTCTAAAAACATGTAAATTCTTGGTTAAGTTCTTTGTTCTTTCCTAACCTGGATGTGCCAAGTGATAGGGGAAGAGTTGCTTAGTTTTGGTGTAGATTGTTTTTTTGTTGTTGTTGCCTTTTTTTTTTCATATTTTTGTGGATTTTGTTTGTTTTGAGGGTTTTTTGTTTGTTTTTGTTTTTTAATTTGAGCCCAGTTGAGAAACACAGATCTTGGCATTGTCACACCTGATATTTGCTGTATTTCCTATGTAACAATGTAGTATTAGAAGGCTTGACTAAGCATTGTAACACCTGAGATTTTTTAATTGCTGGCTATAATAAGCACCTGATGCCCTAAGACAATGCAATTCCTTTTCACCTTTCCCTTGTGAGGACATATTGTGCTGTGTTTCTCCATGCTGAACAGAAGAGTGACTACTGGTGCCAGATGAAATAAAATCAAGATATCTCCCAATAATTTGAGAGCCAATATATGTCACTGCTCTAGCTCCCTCTGCTCTTGACATCATTTAAGGATTTCTGTGTGAACCCACCTGGGAATGACAGAGACAGACAGCAATCAAGGCAGACCTTCTTGAAGAAACAACTGTAAATCTGACAGAGAATGAGTTTATTTACTCCTTTGTTTCTTCAGACCTTCATAAAGCCGTTTGGGAATTACACAGGGATGGATATGTGAATATGGCCACTGTGAACTCTGCTTAGTGGGAGAAATCTCTTACATTTCTTATTGCACACAATCAGTACATGAAACTTCCTTGGCAACATACACACACAATATCAGGAATTTTACCTCTAGACATCTCAAAAAGTAATAAAACCAACACTTTCTGATAAGAAAGAGCATAAAATTAGGCAATGTGCCCTCTTGGTGTTGCTGACTCTGCATTTCTAATTTCTGGGATCTGAAAACAGCTGCTTTATGAGGAAGCAAAGCTTGGACTGGATAAAAGTAGACTGCTCTCTACCCCTTCTCCCCTTCTTAATTTGTGAGATCAGCTGTGCTTTAGAGAGAGAATCTCTTCTGCCTTCCTTTAGTCTGAATTCATATCTGCTATCAGAGGTCTTGATTTAAGAATTACCAGCACTGGAATGAATCTCATTGCTGTTCATGAATGCTGGTAAGATTAAGTATATGTCTTTCACTTGCTAACCTTTTCACATGTGATTACATTCAGCAGTGCTGAACATCCTTGGATGTAACCCATCGCGGAAAAAACTTGTCATATTGCACAACGACCAGCTGCAGATTCTGAGGCTTCAAGCAACAGACTTAGATTTATTCAGGGGATTGAAAGCAGGGCAATAGCTCTGCCTCCATGCCATTGCAGAAGCAATCCAGTCTGAGAGCACATATATAAATGGCATATATAAATATATTGTGGCTATTTACTGCTTCTTATTGAATGATGGTGGGAGAACACATTTCTGTTTTTAACCATTTTTGAACTGTGCTTCCACAAATATTTTAGTTTACATCACTGGCATCAAAAGCACTTACAACTGTGGTACGAGTATTGCTATGTGGCTTTGGTTGCTACATAGTTAAGCCTTAGTTAAGACTGTACATATGAGCTGCTGGAACGGTTTCCAATTACTCCTTGGGGTCTGGCCGTTTACTTCTGTATCTCAAGCTTTCCATTCATGTGAAAAGTAAAATTCATTATAAATTTATCTATATTGTCACAATTTTAAAATTTAATTGGAATTGCTTTTAGCAAAAGCAGTGTGCTCAAGCAGCAGCAATGTTAGTGGATTTCTGGGAGAGAAGAAAAGATAAGCTCATACTTTCAGTGCAATAACTGCTATATATCTTAAAAACTTGCTAAGAATCAAAATGCTTTCTACAAAATAAAAAAATCAGATTTCTTAGATTCCTAAAAAAGCACACAAATCCCATGTTAAATATTTTTTTCTCTCAGATCAGTGCTGCTTTCTTTCTCTGGTTCTTCTCTTACCTTTCCTTTTACTCAATAAAGGCTCTGGTTCTTGATTCTCTCTCTGTTTGTTTCTGAGTGCTGTCAGAACAAACAAAAACTCATCTCCTTTTGTTCTGCTACTGAATCCCATTGCTACCTCACCTCTTTACCTCTTCTACCCAAAAATACCAGCTCCTCTCCCTCTCTTCTGCCTCTGAAGTGTCTCAGATCTGCTCTGAAGTCCACAAGGCTCTCATTCTCTTCATTTTCCATGTGCAGCATATCGCTGTGCTTCTTGCCACTGCTGCCCACCCTCCAGAGCATTGTGTCATTCCCTCCTGGGCCTTGCAGATACACAACTCTGCATCTTGGAGAGGGTGCTGCTTTCTCAGAGCCTGTCCAAAGTAATCCAGCCACCTTGGTAAACAGCTGGAAGGTCACCCCAAGGAAAGGTCTGTTTGTCAGCTGCTTTGGCTGTGTTACTGCTCTCCAATTATCTCTTCCACACTCACCTCAAACTTCTGCACCAAGTGCTTATGTTGGTTTCTCCACCCCCCTTCCTTTTTTTTTCTTTTTGCAGCGCTCAAAGAGCTATGGCTTTTTTTCACAATTGCTTCACAACCCTGGCTCATGACTGTCCTTTAAATTCCTTCTTCAAGCTCCTAGTTTACTGTGCTGCAAAAAAATTACTGGGCTTCTGCCAAGTGCTTGGGAAGAGTCTGATAGTAACTTACTATTATTCTGCAAAAAATATTATTTCATTTTCCCTCTGTGCTCTCCTGTCTGTCTGACTGTCTGACTTTATGTCTTGTGTCTATCAGTTGCAGTCAGAGCCCACATGCAAGTTTTTCCTGTCAAAGTCTGTACCATTTTTCTATGATACATATCCTCCAGCAGAAAAACCTGATTCTAGGAAATGCTGAGCCAGCAGCAGAAGACGATGTTTGGCTAAAGATTTTTTTGCAGTTTTTTCACTGTTTTTTCTGGAGATTTTTAGGGTTTTGTTTCTTTCATTTGCAGTGTTTCTTTTTAAATTTGATTTCTTTTTATGCATCTGGCTAAGAATGGCTTTGAACAAGTGATGGATACCAGTCTAGCTCTTGATAAGCAGCTGTCTGTAGATAGATTATTGAAACGGAGGAAAGTAAGAGTGGTACACAGCAGAGGTAATCCTAACGTTGACATCACTGAGTACTTCTTAGTTGGCAGAATAAACCCTAATAAAATAACCAATACTGTCATGCAATATTTACATTTAAAATTAAATCAGGACATACATATGGAAAAACTATATATGATGACATTGCAGATTGTCTTTTTTCAAATAGGTCCTTCAGGGTAGCAGCTGGATTAGTTTTCAGATAGGAGCTTCTTAATCCAGGCAGATGTAGCTCTCATCAGAAGTTAATTTGCAGAGATATTCACATATGCAAATCATGTCACAATGGTGAAATGCAACCACGTAATGACTGGAAAATGTTATACCCATAAATCATACTACCACGATCATCAAAATTTCCACTCAGCCAGGACAAATTCAACAGCATTTATGTCTTTCCAGCTTTTAGCCCATAAAAAATCTGTGTTTTTGGAGACTGTGTTACACTGGTGATCTTAAAACTCCCAAGTCTGGTATAATGAGTCCTCAAGTGCGTTATAACTTACCAGTAATTACATTTCAACATTTCTGCTTTCAGCAGTTAGTGTTTTATTCATAAACATTTAAACACTGAATTAGGCATAAAATAAGAATGTTGGCAACAACCTGGCTTAATTTCATTAACTATTAGGTAAACGTAGTATTGCTTCTTCAAATAATCCTTGGTTTGAATGCTAAAGATGTAATGAACTTCATGGTTCATAGCATCTGACATTGCTTAATTAATGGGTGCATTTATAGTACATAGGCCTCGGTAATTGATTTATATGCATGATTTGCACATACAGCTGTTAGTTCCTGTAGGAAAGTCATAATTCAAATGTGTGCATATATTCAAGATATGGGGAAAGGGGAGAAAAACCCACCTCACAAACTTGTCGTGTTCCCAATAACAAACTAATAGCACAAGAAAAATAAATAGCATCAGAAAAAAACTATCAGAACAAACATTAATGTGATCACTTTGAGTTTCCACAGCTCACACTTTTCAAGTGGAAAACATGACAAAATGCTTCTCAGCATTTTTTTTTCCTCTTTACAGTAGATGTGGTTAAGTCTATATATGCCCACACACCTCTGTAAGTCTGTTCATATTACAGCATATGTAGGGTGAATGGAGTCCACATTTTCCATGCCCATTTGAGCTTCTCTCCCTCACTCAACATAAACTCACCCAAGGTGTACATAATTTAGATTTAGGAGCAAGAACAATAAAGCTAAGAAAAGGTTACGCTTAATATTACACATGTTTAGTCTTGGGGCAAATCTTCTCCTCACTGAAGCCAAACATTGGAGGCGAGGGAATTCAGCACAGGTTTTCTAGCCTGTCCAACAGATTACTTGTGAAAGCCAAAGTGGTGTGTTGAGAAGTCGATGCTGAAGAATAACTGAGCTCAGAGTGGAAAGAGGTCTCCTGTGGCAGTTTAAAAAGGTTGAGGAAGAGAAACAGCTATTTCTGGATTATCCATTACCTTGGAGCTAAGACTGCATCCTTCCTAGTACTTTCCTTGCAGTTCAGTGTATCCCAAGCAGCAGTCCCACGTGCTGAAGCAAATGTTTCCATTCCAACATGCAGAGTTCCAATTCCCCCATCTTTCTCCCTTACACTGACAACTACCCTATACTAGCAGCAATCCTTATTTCAAGGGTCCTTTCAGGAAGCGCTTGCCATTTTAGGGTTTTTGGTTTCAGTTATCAAAGCATTTCATTGTACATTAAGGAATGCAGAGCTCAGGCAGCTTGATGGCTTTCACAACCCTGGCTCCATTTCCTGGTGCTCTGAGGCAACACTTAGCTTTTCACTCTCCAGACCCTTATACACCCTACATCTGCTATTCTAATGCCTGCATTCATCAGTAGACTGGCAATAATAAATTTTCTTCTTTCCTTTCTCTTTTCTTTCCAAAGGCCCTCCCCTGTACACACGTTTGTCATTTCTTCACTATTGACTGTTGACTGGCCAAACCTCCATGAACAATAATTCCATTATAATGTAAGCCAGGGGCATGGCTGGCTTTATGGTTTGACTGGAGGCAGGTGAAAGGGTGGAAAGGAGATTATTTTAAACTCTTAATCATCACTCATCTTTTTTCAATATTCATTGACAAGCTGTAGTGGAAACTATATTTTTTCATGTGAACCCAGGCACTCTTCCAGACTCTTATTCTTTGGTGTTAGACCAATGCTTTTCTGAGAGTTTTACTGCAGTCTTCTGAAATCAAATCTTTCCCACAGTGTTAGTGACTATGCCCTTACAGTCTGAAAAGGCCTAGCACCCAAACTGGTGGGTGAAAATAATTTACATCACCAAGACCTAAGAGGCATGAAGAGCAAGACCTGATGGCTTGAACACAAGCCTAGTCCCCACACAGAGCAGGTGAGTTTGTGCTGTGTGGATTGGAAGTCTCGTACACCAGCGATCCCTTGAGAAATGCTGCTGAGCAATGCTGAGTTATTCCATTTGATTCAGAAGGTAGATAGTTAAAAATAGAGATGGTGGTGTAAGGCAGCATCTCATTTTCTCCTTGTTGTAGAAGTAGGGGCAGTTCAGGAAGCTATGGAGTGGTAATGACCAGCTCAGCTCTTAACATCTGCAGTGCAGCATTGATGGGCACATTGGAGCTGCCACAGAAGAACTGGATCACAGAAAAATTTGGCAGCAGGGATATGGTGTACGTCATGAGTGAGCTCAGAGCCAAACTGTAAGAATATATAAATATCCCAGTGTTCACTTCATTGGTATGTCTGTTTTACCATCTCTACATGAAACACACACACTGTTCCAGTTTTCTTGGAAATGAGCAGTAGCCAGGATTTAGTCCACGGAGTGAATTGCTATAGTTGCTGCTAACTTTTATAGTGGAGGAAGCTGAAAGGCAGACAATTAAGCTATGTTTGAGAGACATTCTATTAATATTGGCTGATTTGTATAATATGCGTGAAAAAAAGAAGTAATTTGAAATCCTAAATCTAAAGAAGACTAAAAGTGGGAGAGGAAAGAGAAAAAATGTATTGCAGTCTTTGAGTCAGATGATTAAATGACTTCGCCCCTTGTCCTCCTCAGCCTGATTTTACTGATCTGACACTCTCTTTAGAAG
This sequence comes from Leptocoma aspasia, assembly GCA_013399835.1. Lineage (NCBI taxonomy): Eukaryota > Metazoa > Chordata > Aves > Passeriformes > Nectariniidae > Leptocoma > Leptocoma aspasia. Next base: position 32,646 of record VXAX01002097.1, read on the forward strand.
TATTTCAATAATGAGTTTAGATTTTCAGAGTTGGCCTCTGAAATTATCCTGAAATCATTGCATATTTTTCAGAGCAGCAGAATGAGTTTCTTGGAAGATGTAGGCAGAAATGGTGATTATCTAAGATAAAAAATACTATGTAATACAAACATTTTCTTCTAATACTTCCTCCTCTCCAATGTATAATCCAGTTCTCATTGATTTCAAAAGCAGTTGGGTTTCATCTGATCACTAGTTATTAAACAGCTTCTAAAGCTATAAAAAAACCCCAAAGCTTTGTTAGAAATAATCTTTGTTTTCTTGCCAGACTGTAACAATAATAACAATTATATATAAACATGCATATACACACATTTCCTTTCCATTTTTATATCTTCAATCATCTGGAGTTCTTCAAGCATTTTATGCAGGTGAGTAAAAAATAATTATCTTTGTTTTGCAGGCACAAAGGGAAGGCATGGTGGAAGTTGCCAGAAAAAGGAATAATGTTGTGAATTTTCCACCAAGATTAAAAAAGATCACATTTATATGAAAACTGCACTGGGTTTCTTTGACCAAATAGGCTGTGTTCAGCATTTTTTATCCTTTCCTTTAGTTCTCCCAGCCTCCCAAGTATCCTTGAGACAAGGTTTGAACTCTCACATCAGTCTTGGCAACATCCTTGACGTTAAATTGGACAATTGTTAGAGCACGTGTTCCTTCTGTTCGGATGGGACCACTGTTAGGTCTGCCATTTCCAAGAGTCTGATCTGGTCCCCATGCTTTCATTTGCTGTGCTTTTTCACACCACATCAGGTGCCAGCTGGCACTGCCAGCAGGGGCCTGTCCCTGGCTGCCTATGCCTGTCCCTATGCCCAGGCTGTGCCAACAGGCAGCATTCCTGTGCAAGGGCAGGCAGAAGTGGAACACTGGGGCATGCCATGCCCAGGAGTTTGTTGTTGTTTTGTTGGCTTTTTTTTTTTTTGGCTCCAAGCAGTTCCCTATAATTTGACCACATGTTCTTCTCATCATGCTGCTGAGCAGAGATCACTCCTCTGCAGCAAAGTGACCACAGTCCTTCCCCCACCCAAAACTGTCCTTACCCATGCACAATCAGTGGTATCTGCAGGGATAATGGTAGATGAAGAAACAGGCAAGACTGAAGGTGTTAGCTGATTTATTAATGTGGCAGGATGCTGTTTACTATACATCAGATAACACTGAGACAACTGATTTTTCATTCAGTATTAATGTTTCTTGCTGGAGGGGTGAATCTTGCTGTGTGCCATGTCTTCCTGCCTGGTTTTAGAACATGTTCTTTCCCATGCAATGGTTCCAAAGTTTGTGGGTGTTTGCACAGCAGGGAAACATGCTCAAAGCTGCTGTAGTCTCATTTGAACTATGTAAAAGCATATGGATGTGATCTTGTGATTAAAAATAAAGTTTCCTCTAAACAGGTTCCTGGGGAAGTATTCGTCTGTTCTGCAAAGGGATTGCAGTTAATTCTAACTAAGGAACACTTTAAAACTATTAGGAGAGAGTAATTTTAGCAGTTCTACAGATGATTAAAAAGTCATTTTCTAAAATATTCTCACTGGAGGTTTTTTTTCTTTTCTTAAGGAAAACATTTAATTGCTCCAATCAACCATAGCTACTTCTGCTCATGATGTAATTTGTATACAAGGTATATGGTAATATTTCATATTTGATTAGGAATGTATTCCCTGTAGTTCCTATCATTCACCTCTAATTGACTATAACTCACTCCTCATTAAAGAAAGAAGGACTACAGTAAGATGGAGAAGGGGAGCACTCTGGTTTTGCAGTAACATGACCCAGCACACTTGGTGATGTCCCTCTGATAGAAACTACTTCTATTATTTTTCCACTCCTGTGACACCAGCAGTGGAAGTCCCACCTCACACACAGGTGAGGCCAGCTTTGATTTTAGTTCCAGAATTTGCATTGGCATCACCCACTTGTGTACTTCAAAACCAGTCTCTCTGATAAGTAGAAGAGATTCTGACTAGCAAATGCCACCAACACTTGACAGCACTTGAAACACTGAATAGCTTAAGTGGTCAAGGAGTGTGACTCCTCTTCCCATCCTTGGTGCTGAAGTTAGGCATCTCTACTGTGTAGCAAAGAAGGCTTTTTCCAACGCTCCACTCCTTGAAGACGTGGCATGGTAAGTAACAATAAAGTCCATGTATCTTAATGTGTTTCTAACACCCTGTCTAAACCCTCAGTTCTTCCTGCTAACTTATCTTCAGGTCTTGTGGCAAGCACGTGCCACGATAGAGCTTTGAGTATCTTTGAATACAGACCCAGTATCAAGAGTCTGTATTACTTTGTGTATCATCCATGGGAGACACCATTCAGTGGTGTCTTACCATCCATCACTCTATGCTTATTTTTGTGAATTTGTTTCCTCGCTAGAATAGACCGAGACACATTTTCTGTGGGATAACTCTGAATCCTCTTTTTTTTCCTCGAGGGAATTGCTTTGTCTAAGGACCATGGTAGCAACACTGAGCTGCCCATGGTGGAACAGTTCCATAAATGTAATGGTAGTTGGTGCATCTGTTGCTGTGAAGAAATAGCTGCCAGTGACTTCATCACTAGGACCACTCTAAAATTACTTGTTTTCAAGGACTCAAGTTCCAGCCTTCTCTTTTCAGCATTTTGAATTTTCAGACCTTGTATGATAGCCCACTGAAACCCAAACTTCAGTATGTTTTCCCCAAGAGTTTTCTCAAGTTTTGAAAGCTGAAGCATTTTTATTTTTTTTATAATAGTTCCCAGGAGCACCTGTCAAGGACCAGGTACTCTGGTGTCATAAAAACATGAAACAACAGAGTGCCTGTAAGCAAAAAATAGCCACAGTTCAGAGCAGCAGAGCACTGGCAGTGACTTGTTGGGCTCTCCCTGTTCCCACTGGTGGTGCCTAGAATGCTTTGGTTAGGCCTTTGAACTAAGGGAAAGAGAGATCTGGTGTTGCCCAGATTATCCCACAGCATGCCTGGCCTTGCCAAGCACGGACTGCAACTTCTCCTTCACTTGTAACCTTGGGCTGGAAGCAGTCATGGTGTTCCTGCTGATGCCTCAAACTCCATCCACCTTCCCAGATTTCTTGGACTCTTTCCCTACGTGCAGCAACCTGTCTATTCTCCAGGTGGTTCCCTAAGAGGAGCAGTGTCCACACCTGTGTGGCTGTGACTGTAGCTGAACTTCTGCTGACACAAGCAACATCATCTTTCGAGTCACCACAGAACACTGACCTCACCCAGGATGACTTGGAGCTTTAGCAGCCAGAGTACTCATTGCTAATGAGAAGTTTAGCCCTTTTTTTCACCTCCTGGCTTAGCACACCACAATCTGATGATCTACAAGAAAGAGTGAGGGGCCTAATCAGGACACCCTATTATTAGTGTTTTGCCCAGTCTTTATATTTCTGTTCCCCTGATCTACCCCTTTCCCAAAACACTCTGGTTTTCAGCATGCCATAATGGGGAATACTCCATGCAAAAGAGATCAACACCAAGGAAACCATTACATAGTTGCACAGTCCTCTTTGTTCTGTAACATTAAAATCTGGTAATTTGTTGTGACAAACAAATACTTCATTTGTATAACTACTTAATAGTTCAGTTTTTCTCCCTGAAAACCAAATATTTAATTTCATGACCCTCTAATTCCTGTGTTTGGCTTGAAATGCTGAATCTACAACATTCCCCAAACTTTCATCAAGTCATGGTCCCTTGCTGTCCCTTCCATGTGACCTCACCAAACAGTCATGCCTTCCCTTTGCCCCTACCATTCTTCACAGCAGTTAATTCTGCCCTCACATGAGTAGTAGACACATACCTGTCTACATATACTCATATACTCCTATGGAAAAGAAAGAGCAGAATTTAACAGGGTGATAGTTGCCTCTAGCACAGGTTATGCTGTCTGTGACCAAGACTCTGTGTAGCTATCCTGAGATGGTAACTTTTCTGCCTGTTTTCTCATCTCTGAAACCTCCTTTGCAGAGACTCCTTGAGCCCTTTACCTGAGTAACCTTTCCTGAAAGCCCAGTATTACAGTAACTAAAAAAAAAAAAAATCTCATTTTAAGGAATGGAGGGCTGCCTGGCCAGCGTGAGGTGAGTCCTGAGGAAGCATTGCAGAGGGTTGAGGAGAAAGGAAGGGTGCCCCAGACACCTGTCTTGTGTTGAGACCCACCTGAGAGATGGCCTCCGGTAGATATAACATAGAACCTCTGCTGACAAGTGTCACCTGCCTTCTAGATGGCCCTGTAGGTAAGGATGTAAGGACATGCAAATGGATATTGGTAATTATTGTGTCCCTTTTTTTGCTTTTTCAGACTTTTGTTTTATCAGGAACATTAGTAAATGCTTCCAGTACATTTACAGCTATCTGTTTTCTACACTCATGAATCCAAAAAACTCTTAAAACAATCTGTTAAAATCCATCCCGGGGAAATGTGCTAAACCAATCTTGCAATTAAAAAATAAAAAATAAAAAATAAAAAGCATTTTATCTCAAAATGTTTCATGTTGTTCATGTATATTAACTCATTTTGGTCTCAGGATTTGGGATGGGGGTTGGTTTGTTTAGTTATCTGAAAACCCAAATTTTTCAGATTTGTGCCAAGCTATACACTTTTCATTTCTCTAATCCTAGCACTCAACACCATGCCCAACAAAAGGCTGTGTGTAGCCAGAGACTGCTCTGACTTTGCAGGTGGTGGCTCTGGTTGTCTTTACAGCTGTTTAGGTGAATGCAGGCCTGGGAGTAAAGGCATTGTGCCAGCTGGACCCTCTGCCTTTTCCAGAAAGGCTGAGGGTTGATACAGCTTCCGATACCAATCTGTCTCAAACGATGCCATCACTAAGAAATCCCAGGAGGCAGCTGTGTCCTGACAGTGGTCCCCTTGCCATGCTCTGAACCACTGCTGGGGTTCTATCTTGATTCAAGAAGTGAATTGGAGTAGAAAGATTTTCGCTGTCTGGGGATGCATTTCCACACCGAGTCTCCCTGGGCGTACAGCTCTCTGAATTTTTGTTGTACTTCACAGAAAACATCAGGTTCAACCAAAAAGAAAGCTGCGTTATAGCAAGGGTGAAAAAAGACAGATCAGGTAATGAAACAGAAATAAAATTGAAAACAATTTCAGTTAAAAAAGTTGAAATGCTTCCACACATCTCAGGCTCACTGTGGAAACTTGACAGTAAAATATTAAATAGTACACCATCTCACTGAATTTTATGTCATTATGGTAACAATGTTATTAAACTTGATATAGTTTTCTTTTAAATTTCAATGAAACATATTTCCTGATCTTTTCATAAAAATGACCTTTGGGAACCATAGAAATCTAGACATTTCTTTATTTATGCTGCTGCATCAGCTAATACTTCCAGTCAGGAGCTATATTGGAAAGCAGGTGAAAGCCCTTATATGATACAATAATATTGCAAGCTAAATGTTACATTAGAAGATTTTAAACTAACAAGCAGAAAGCTTTCTATGAAATTACTTGTTGTGTTTCTGTGAGCAAGGTAGTGCCAGTGGATCTGTAATCTTTTGCAAATATTTCTCTATTCTCTTCATTCTATTCTGGAATTTTATACCTGTTTTTTTCTGTCTTACAAACTTTCTTTTTATAATACATCTTTTTCCCAAAGTAAAAGAAAGGCAGATATATATATATAGTCTAAATAAGCCACTATTCATCTTTTAAAAAAGCAGGCAAAGCATTTTTGATGGCTTTCCATTGTATATAGTAACATAAAATATTCCAATAGATATAATGTATAATATTACTATATTGATTTTCACTGTTGATCAAATTTTATAGATAGCTATGTTTTCTGAGAACTGTCCAATAGACAGGAAGTTCTGAATGAATCAGGAAATCTTGAAGCCTGGGCTTAATCCTGTCTTCCCACTGACTTCTTTCAAAGGACATAGCTTTAAAAAAAAAGTGTTCCCACATACATCGGTTTGGAGTAAATGAGAAGAATAAGCCAAAAGGACATCAGAAGCCTTGTTTGGCTTCTTTGTGAATGATCTGAATATTTCAAAAGGAAGTCGTATTTGAAAATCTAAATTGGACTCAAAACGGCCAAGTCTCCAAAAGTCACAGGCAACTTCTGAGAAAATGGACTTTAAAATGCTGGTCTTTAAATCCTTTTCAAATCACATCTTAAAAGAAATCCAGACCAGTATTCAGAAAGTCAGAAAAATGGAAAATGATGAGAAAAAAATTTGTCTTCCTGTCAAATATTCATCAAGTGAGGAGAAGAAAACATTAGAAAAGAGAAAAGAAATTATCACATCCATACAGCTTTTAAAGCAGGTCAGGGGTAACAAAGAGATTGCATTCTGTATGAAGCATTGCAGTATGGATTGGAAATAGAAATAAATAAATAACACCATGAATACATAAAAGAGAAACCTATTTTTTTTTCAGAATTGATCTACTAATTTAGAACAAATATGCACTGCAGAAGTTACTTTCTAACTTTCCAAGTGGTAGAACAACTAGGAACAGTACTGACTAAAATTAATGTATGACTTGTCTATTTGTTTACTGCATTTTAGAATTTAATGGAATTTAGTATCCAGATAAATCTAACATACATTTCTGACAGGATCAAGGAAATAATTGACTTGTTGCTAGAATTTTCCTTCATTATTGTCTTGAATTGTATCAGTGAACAGAAATGGAATGTACTCTGTTGGACTTCTGACTAGAAAACTGAATTTCTTAGAAGAAGATAGCAAAGGACAATTTCTTCCTTCACTTCCTTCCTTCCTTCACTTTATTTTTATATTTCAGGATTTCCTCAAAATGTGGTTCTTTGTTTACAACCCCAGTTACATCAGTGTAATAAAAGGAAGGGTTATAAGTATAGTATTTTCCACAATATATTTTGACTTCATTATGTAATTTTTGGCCTGGATCTTCGTTAGCACCAAAAAGGTAATTCATTTCACAGACAACAGCATAGTGCTTTGATTAAATCTTATTTAACAGCAAATCATTATCTTACTGCTGACCTAAGCTCACTGTGAGAGTCAGGTCAAGCAAGGAATTTGGAGATCTGAGGTATATAAACAGTTGTAAATATCATTCTGCAGAAATATGTATGAATATGTAAACCAAACCACAATTTTCAGATAACACTAAACACATATCCCTATATGTCAGATTCATCCAAAATTAAGCCCTTGGATCAAACAGATTCCCACCTGCTTACCTTGGAACTGACTTTAGGGCAGGACATCAATTAGAGCAGGCAGAGCTGATGTTCAGCTCTGCTAATGATGAAATGAAATGCTGAGTATTGCCCCACTTTTTAACAGAATGGGCCAAATGCTGCCCTTGGTTACTTTCCCAGGCCTCAGATAACATGAGTATAATTGAAAGCAGTTTTGGTTCAATATTTCTTGTATTTTAGAAGCTATGGAGCAATCAAGCAATATGACCTTTTAGTGGTCCACCAAAGAATCAAGTTCTGTTCTGTATGGGATCCTGACTAATCAATATCCTATTACGATCACAGCCTGTTGTTTGGGTTTTTTTTTACAACTGAGACACACTGGGAATAGCTTGGACAAAACATTTCTCCCTGCAACAGCTGAGACTTGGCAGACTCACAAACTGTTAGTGTGTTAAATCTATGCTTTTCAATAAAATTACATGAGTGTTTAAGCTGTATTGTACAATGTAGTGCAAACATACCCAGGCTTAATTCATTCAAGCACTCCTCATTAAGCCAAATCTCCAAACAACATCCACAATGAGAGGGAGTTTAGAATGATACACCAGTCCTTATGCATTAATAAATATATAAAGATAACAAGCTCATACAAACTTGTCAGGTATCCCAGGGTTGTAACAATCAGAAGCGTAGGATAAAGTCCTTATTGGTAGAAGGTCTAATTTTTCTCTTGGATGACAGAAGACAGAATTGACTGAAGGAAATCTGAACCACACAAAGAGCCAAAAATATTCCAATGAGTCAGGATAACATCCACCATTTTCAAGCAAGGGATGACTGACGGCTTCTTTGACTTGCAGAAATGTGAGGTGAGACCCTGGGGTGAGATCCTGCCATTGAAGTCCATGGCATCTCCAGCTCCTCAGCATGTTCAGACTTCCACTGGTGAGATCAGTGCAAAATAAGGATGGCACTACAGGTGTGCCTGAGCACACATGTTGCATACATGTTGATGAGTAGAAGAAAAAAAAGCACTGGGCCTGTTCTTATTTCACAAGACCATCTCGAAGGAAGTAAAGCCAGACTGTCTCCATGTGCACTTGTCTGTATTTCAGACCAGAAATGAGGAGGAAAAAGCACAAACCCTACCCAAGGTACATTTTTCCTGCAGAATGGGTTTGTTTTCTTAAAAAAAAAAGTAGCCACAGCTCTGTTAATAAAATTAATAATGAACTAAAGTCAGGTCATAGTTGTTCTTTGGTTTTTGGGATGAACATTTCTGAGGAATAAATCTAGTGGACTTGTAGGTCAGAATAACACAGCAGTATCACTTGTTTGTGTTCACCTCCCAGTAAGGTTTGCATGTGTGTATTTTACTGCTTAAAATTATTATACTGGGCACCGTGGAAACAGTGGGGTGAAGGATAAGAACGGTGTAAGCTCCAAGTTGTTTTGCACTGAAGGGGATGTGGGCGGGGTCCTGTGGCAACGTGGTGCTGAATGGGGGACACACACCATTGTGGCGCTGGAGCCTATTGTCACCCAGTGAGTCCATCCCTCTTGGCTTTGAGTTTCTCTGCAGTGGCTATAGCAGGTCATGAAGAAAACAGTGGCAGCTAAAGGGCTTTTATTGAAACTTCATACCGCACAATATTTAATATGCCTTTCCCTGGATATTTGTTTGGAATAAAGAAGGAGCCTCTAGAGTCCCTCAAACTCCTGTTTGAACTTGGTAATGTACTAAAGTAAATGTATGAAAGAGTAATTTATTTATTTATTTATTTTTACACCCATATATGAGCAGGCCAGAAAATTTGTAGTATATCACTCAGTATTCTGCATCTACTTGGTCACTCTTTGCTATGCTAATGAAAAGCTAATGGCATTTGACTTTCCTGTTTGCAGGAGGAAAGAATACTTTTTTATAAGAGTGAGCAGAATTTTTCAAAAATGCTTTAACTCCTTTTGGAGTCAAAACCATGCATCCCTGAGGCCATGGCTTGAGACCTGGTAAGGCATGAGCTACGTATGCATCCTTAAAGCTGAAATAATGGGGGATCTGTAACTGTTGTGGCATGAACACTTTGGCTCTAAGTATCTAAATGAAGCTGACCTTTTACATACTAATGTTCAATTTCTGCTAATAAAAAAATCCCACTTTTTTCAGAGGCAGGGGTAGAAAGAAATATTACTAATACTTTAGTAAGATCTATGTATTCTTGCTGCAATGAAATGAGAAAGGTCAAATTTCCTTTCCCATCCCCCCCTTTTTTTTTGTATTCTCTAACTTCTCACCCATCTTTGTTGTACTAATGAAATTAAGATATCCTTCATGATATAACTGTGAGCTAGGGGGATCTAAATTACCTTCATCTGGCATCATTCCAGTATACTATAAATGAAGTAATTGTCCTTGACTATAAAATTTGCATTTTCAAGACTTAATTGCTATCATTACATCTTTTTGTAATTCTATTAATTTAACTGAATGGAGCATTTGGTTTTATGGTAAAAAATTTGCATTAAAACATTGTACATCTAAATAGAATTTTAATATTTGTGTCAAAAGCTCAGTACAGTTTTCCCACAGGACCTAAACAATTTCACAAGAGGAGAATAGGAAGCGGTCGCACTTTAGGTCAACAAACAGGTTTCCCTTTGGTGAATATTAATAGAACTTGCAGGCTTCATGTGCTGAAAATCACTCCTGCCTGATCTCTACAAAAGTTTTGTTAATCCAGAAATTCCATACCGTAATTCTTAACAGGAAATATATTTGCCCAGATGCAGAATAGGTAGGATGTATGCTTGTTCTGTCAGGAAACAAACTTTTTTATTTTTATTCCTTTCTTCATTTTTTTCTGACAGAACAAGGTACTTTGGTGAAAGACTGTGGACAAATGGCTAAAGCAGTGTAAGGACTCTGGACTGGCTGAATACACTGCAATTGCAATGATGCCCTGTGCACTTTTTTATACATGGTGTCCGGTGGTAAGCTAAGACTGTGTTACCAAGTACACACAATTTGAAACTAGGTCCATCTTCTTGCAGTGAATTTATGTGGTACTTGTGGACTGTGACCTCTCATTAGGTCTTTGGGGGCATTTAAGCCACTGGAGCCCTTGAGAAGTAGGTACCCTGTGGGTTTGGGGTCCCACTCAGGCAGCACTACGGGCAGTCACTCCAGGCACTACAAGAAACAAGTGGATGACTAAACTGTGTTTCATGTTGATCAGAAAAGTCTATGCTATTTTTCATTTTGTGTTAACAAACACCATGGAGTTTTATAACATACTATTTATGCAAGTAAGCAAGATGGATTTGCTTTACATGGAATCTGTGTGGTTTTTTGGTTGGTTGGTTGGTTGGTTGGTTTTTTTTAATTTTTTTTTTTAACATATGAGTAATATTTCACAAGAGGTAGAGTATGTTAGTGACAGAAATCTCATTAACTGCTCTTAATATATGTTGTATTTACTGGACTTCATAGTCATTGTGTAATTAAGCTTCACAACTGGCTTGTGAAGCAGAAAAGATGAAAGATGTCTCCATGAAAGAGATTTATGGGATGGTGAAAATAAAGACAGATTTCTGAAGGTGTGTAGGTACCACTTTTTGTTGGTTTTGGTGCCTAAATACCTCTGAGGGCCCAGAGCTCTTGCAAAGCTGTGCAGTGAGACACTGGTACCTAGGCTAGACCCAAACCTGGGAGCACAGGGTGAAGCCTCTATTTGAGGCTTTTGCGCAAGTGCCACAGTGGCTTTGCCTTCTGCCCTTGTCTTTTGAATGGGAATCACATTTACTCACTTTGTAGATTGTGTGATGGCTCAGGGTAAGATAGAAATGCAATATAAAAGTCATAAGAGCAGGTAACCTGCTTCTTCTACATCCATCTATATATGCATCATTTCTATGGGTGTGTTGGCCTTCATTAGAAAAACTTCAGCATCACAGATGGGGGACGAAGGACTGACAAGACTTTTAGTTCAGTGCTGAATCTCCCAGACCTACAAATATCAGCTCAGTCTGCTCTGTTGTTCTAGGCATACGCACAGGGTATGAAGGCTCACAGTGGATCTGCTGTACACAAAGACTGCATTTTTTCCACTTCAGGGAGGACCCTGTGGATGTTCTCTCTTAACGGGTGAATTTCATTTGATGTGAACATTATGTTAAGGCCGAATTTCTAGGCAGATTATATGATAGTGCATTAGAAGGAAAAAAAAACAACCCACCCCACCACCAACAAAAAAAAACCAAATCCAAAACAAAACATATATTCTTTTGAAAAATCCAGGTCTAGCTGTTAGCATCAATTACTTCAAACACCTACTGACTTTTCTGGCACATCTATCTCATTGAATCTTGGAAGTGATTTTATGTGCTTTAAGCATTTGATCACATAATCAGCTTCTGCATAGCAATGCAAAGGATCCTGAGCATTGTCCTGGCAGATAGTCAAGTCAAACCTGACACAGAAACAAACATAAGGGAACAATTGTTGTCAAAACACATTGCATCACTTTGCATGCTAAAGCATTTGCTCTGGTAATCCACCATGCTGACGTGTCCCTCTGCTGATGCCATCTGAGCAGGGACTGTATCCTTAAAGCTGACATGTGCATCACATTACAGCAGTGATTTTCTTATATATCATTGGCATAATGGATATTCAGAAGAGATTCATAATCTTGAAAGGTGGCTTGAATCCACAGATCTCATCCATGTTCTGGTGACTCAGAGCATTTTGGAAACTCATTTTATAACATCTCACGCTGGCTTGGGCAAAGGCAAAGTAAACAGTCGCCTAGGGCAGCAGACTTGGGAGAGAGGCAGTCCAGGTCTCCTTTCCTACTTGCTCTCTGCTGACAACAACAGGAATACAATCCTTTAACCTGCCTTTCCACTGTCCTTCCCACTCCCCTTTCCAATTTAATTCTTATGGAAATCTAAAGGTATCTTTTTACCTGTCTCTTTTTCTTATTCACTCTCTCTCTAAAACTCCTACTGGTTTCTCCTAGGTTTTCTCCTCCAGCGAAATTCCACTGCTTCCTTTTTGGGTTATTCCAGGACTGTGAGAGGGTTCCTTGTCCCCTTCAAACGTCACATTTCTTTCTGCAAAACAGCTATTTATTATTTATTATTTGCCATCTTTGCTGACCAGCCTCAGCCATCCTCAGGTTTATGGTAGAATGAGCTATGTGAGTAATACAATCCTGTGAAAAAGTATACCAGATCATTTGCCTGTTGACAGCCATTGCTTTGAAAGAGCTTTTTGATATTGGGGAAAAATCCAGATAGCTGTAGAAAATTTTGGTGTATTGCTTATGGCTTATGAGATTAAATGAGACAAAATTAAGATGGTGTCAGCACGTTACTGAATCCCTGGAAAGGTGCGGCTTGCTCTGTCGGTAATGCTAGTCATGCAACATAAAATTAGATTGCAGAATTCATCGCCAATGGGATGTTATAGAAGCCAAAAGGCATAATCGTCTTCAAAGGGGAATTAGGAAAATTGTTCCACCAACAACTGTCAAATGCAGTTATCTAGATGCAGCATCAAGCACAGGAAACCCCTAAAACACAGGGTGCTGGAAGCTATTTGGCTGTAGCTGTGCAAGGATCACCCTCTCCATGGGTGAGAACAGTTCCTGTTCGAACTGTGTTAAGAATGATCTTTCAGTCTCTCTCATTAATACATGCCTCATGGTTAAGGTGAACTGCTCTGGACTGAGTCATCTGAAAGTTAATGTATCTTGAAAGTGAAGTTAGAGGAAGCCTGTTCCAAGTGGCAGCTACTTCTGTCTGTGTTGAAAACACTAAAGGATGTTTTAGGATAAATTACCTAGATTAAGTGTCCTGTACTTATGACTTGTACTTTTGTCCATTAAGCTTGATGGCTACGTCTCTAAAAATGAACAGAGTTCAGAAAGGAGTTTGTTTTCCAAGCAAGAAAGCAAGACCTCAGATAGTCTGTGTGGGTGTTGTTTATGCCTGTACCATGTCCTTCCACATGGATTTATTTTTCCCCTGTCTCAAAGCTTTGGACTGCCTTAACTTGCTCGACTTGGCAAGTAGATTCCACCTCCTTCTGGCATACAGAACATGCACTCATTCCCTCAACCTACACTGAAAGAAGCTCAGAGGAGTGCCACCTTTCTAAAATGACAAAGCAGCAACCTTCCTTTGGGAGTAGCACAAGCTTCTGAACTCAGTAATTGGACAAGCTGTGGCAATTTGACAAGTTATGACAGAGGTCTCTGGAAGCTTCTTGCACATCAATGTATACACAACTACCATACATAAGAGAGCAGCAGATCCTTCACTCATTTGGCTCGTAATTTTTTGCCTAAGGAAGCAGAGCTCACATATGTAGGCATGTATTTGTTAGGGTTTTTTGCTACACTCATTGCCTCAGATCCCTACTGGCAATGGTTGTTATCGAGACAATCTTGTGAGGGAAGCAAAGAACTGTGAGTAATTTGCTAAGTGTGAGGCCAGACATTATGGTTTTTGCTTACTGCTCTCAAAGTCTTAATTAGTACAATACTTACACTTAAGTGTTGGGATCTGTTTAGGAGTCAAAAAGGTGGTGCTGGTGGTGCCTTGGCAGAGGGTTTAGAAAGGATGGGGGAAAGCTAGCAAGGTGACAAATAATACACTGACAGGTGGCAATGATTATGTTCTGTGTTCTTTTAATGCTCTTCAGATAGATCTTGAGGAGGCTCAGTAAAAGTATGACTGAGGATAAAAGAGTGCCCTGGTGTCACTAGAGTTAATAACAGCTTGGTAGTGTCTTCTAGGCACAAGGAGAATTTTGAACCACACATGCCAGTGGGGTTCTAGCAGGACCTTTGCTTGGGGCTCAGGGAGGTTCAACCGGGGTTCAAGGCTTAAGCAGACAAGGCTGCAGGCAACGTAATTGGTACAAGGAAGCATTACCTCTTTTTGACATCCAGAACCTAACTGTGCTCACTGTTTCTGGGAAGGATGCTTTTTTTTTCTGTTCAGTCTGAGACTTCAGTGGGATTGGTATCTCGCATTCTTCTTTCTTAGCCTGTTGTCTACTCAATTAAATAGAAATTGGACTCCATATTTATTCTTATTTAAGAAATAAGTATTTGTGGATACACATCTCTAAAATAAACCTCCAAACATTTGAAAGCTTATCTTTCATTAATTGTATNTTTGTGTGTGGACAGCAGGCAGCAGGTGAGTCTATGTAGACACTATTAGTAAAGCTGTATGGCTCTGCAACAAGGCATTTTGAATGAGAAAGTAGAATTTCTGAGAAGGTGTTTGTAGGTGCACACTTTTCAGTCCTTGATATTGACTTGCAGAGTTAAGCTTCTCATGAGTCAGTTTAGTAGTTGTGGAAACAGTTAGGCTCAAACAGAATGAATGCATCCATTTTTTTATTTCCTCTTTAGCTGCTTAATCTGAAACTGCTTTTTAACAAAACTTTTTGTATTAAGTGTAATTTTCTTAATATTCTCTTCACATACCATTTTGGTTTAACAGCTAAGGCAGAAAATTAACACACATTTAATGTTGTTACTTTAGAAAAAAATGTACTTGGCTTCTGGAAATGTCTATACATTCATTTTATGTTGTAGAAACACCAAAAAATTTGGGGTTTTATCCATTTATGGCTTAGCCCCATTTCCTGAAGTTTTCCTCCCATGTATGCTGGAGATTTTTTCCATCTCTCACTGTGCTCTGTTTATTATTCTTACAGCTTAGAGTTTTCTTCTTCCTCAGCTGCCAGTTTGTCAGTTATGATCAAGTGTCAAAATGAAAGCAAGCATAAGCATCAATTACCAAAAATTACATAGTCAGTTTACATATTCATTAGAAGAAAGGATTTTTCTCTCAATGCATACCGGATGTGAACTGTAACTAGGCACGTGAGTTGTCTACATACTCATTTTCACATCTGAAATCTAACAGCTAGGTTGGGTAATCCAGTATTCACCTGCCAGGCATGGAGTTCTTGCAGTATATGAGCAATACCTTTAAATCTTTTAATACTGGAGGTTATTTAAAATATTTCAAGTACCATCTTTTCCTCAGGAACAATTTTTTAGTCTCTTCTCCAGAGGAAGAATGTAATCTAAAGTTACATGATCTTCTACTTTAAATTATTTTGCATTTTCTTCTCTCCCTCACTTTATTTTCTCCTGAACAAAATGATGGGTATTCCATAAAATTAAAGTTAAAAAAAAAAATAGAAACAGGACCATCACACTGTAATTACTTTTGATTTTGCTATCATGAAACAAAATATTTTCTTTATTATGGGAAAAAATAATTAAACCTTTGATACTTTAGAATTTCCTTTTCACTTAACAGTTAGGGGAAATAATTTTTCGCAATTTATAATTTTTTTCAGTGCATAATCTGGTTTCCTTTTCGGTATGAAAATGAATTATATTCAAGCATATACTCTCCATTAGAAACAGAAAAAGTAAGTGGAGTAAACGGGCTGTTCTGAAAGTTTTTTAAGTTGCTATAAAGATTTCTATTTGTTCCCCCACTAATTTGTAGGGTACACACTGCGGACGTCCTTGTTGCAAATCATTCTTGACCCTCTCTAGAAATGTGAGGTTTCCTTCATGTTGAAATGTGCTGGAATTTTTAAAAACTATATTTAAAGTGCTTATTCTACAGTCTGTTTGGCCCATTTAATGCCAGTTAGTTCTGCCTAGTACAGGTTGGTCTGCCGAGATGGGAGAAAATCAAGCAAAATCCCAGATTTTTGTACCCATGGGTTGTCCATTCCCATCTTGGACTCTGTGACAACCTTCAGCTGCTCATTGTGCAAGCTGAAGTAGATCCCTGAGTTCATAACAAGACTTTGGAAAGTCCTTTGTGACTTCTTCAGCAGAAAAACACAACTCTGTGGATCTGGTGGCAGGAATATGGTCTTAGACTGGTTTGGGGGCAATGATGCTGTTATTCTTTCACTTAGTGAGTGGTGATTGAAATAATAAACTAATGCTTTCCACATAAATGATAGGGAGAACAGCTGCTGCCTTGAGGAAAAATCAAAATATTTCACTTCTAAAATATATTTGTAAAGCCATATAAATGTATTTTTCATTTTGTGTACCTGGGAATATCTAAGCCTAAGCATAGTTAGGGGTAGACTTGCTGAAATATTGCAGCGAGAGCTGTCAGCAAGCCCTTCCTAGTGTTTGGGTCACTTTGGCACCTGCAGTCTTAAGATTTAGAAGCTTGCAAACACAACTCAAACTCAGACTAAATGCAGTGTGAGCGTACTCCTTTAGAGATTTGTACATCTGACATGCAGCTCTGTTGAGACTGGCTGCAAGCCTGCTAATTTTCACCAGTTGTGGCAGACTGTTTCAATATCTTTTACCCTTTATGTAAAGATGGTCTGCTCAAATGCCTGTATTTTTGTGTTTAAAGCCATTGAACCTTTCCTAACTGGTAAAATCATGTATTCACTCTACTTTTCTTAAATGTTTCCAGAACACACAATTGGGCTGCAGCTCTGTACATATTCCTAATTTCCTTCTGTCTGAAAGCCATGGAGATGTCCTGCAATGCTTTTCCCTGCCCCTGAAAGATCTAGAGCATTCTTGATGTCACCAGTGGGCTCCATTTCTTATTTCTCTGTTTGTAGAAGCAGTGGAGAAACTCCTGGGTGTGGACCAGTGTGAGAGCAGAATGATGGCAATCCCTGGCTGGTCACTGGTCCCTTGGGATACTGTTACCATCTGGTGCCATGCTGAGTAGCCTGTAAAAACTCCTGCCTGTTTTGGGTATGAAGGCAGAAGAAAGGGAACATATGACTTTCTTCCCTCAGTTACTGCCCTGTAAAAGGATTTTAAAGAATCTTTGGGGAAAAATTTAGGCCTCAGATGCACACACGTGGATCTCACTGAGTTCATAGAAGGCCATGCGAGTGTGTACATTAACAGATAAAATATGGCTTTTGATCTTTAGGAGCAATTAATATAAAATACGTAATTACACTACTGTGTAATAGGATATTTTTTAATACTTTGTTAAAAATACTCCCCAAACTGAAATACAAAAGAAGGTAACAGCACAGGCCTTAGTCTTTTAATTGCCTGTCTTCACCAATGCTTATCTCATCTTTGATGCTGTTTGTAAATGTGTTTGGCTCTTATGCTTTGAAATTCAGTAAAATATTTGCACTTAATGAAATAACAAGCCCAAGCATCTTCCTGTCCTTATATCTGTCCATGCTTGAGAATGGCATCATATTTGGAAGAGAAAGGAAAAATACTTGTCCTGGCTATCTGCAGGGACCCTGTGACCAGGCCTACCACACAAAACCCAGTTGTGATGGCTCAGCATTCATTCCATAAGCCTGCAAGCACGGAGACTTTCAGCACGTGCTTACATTTATGAGCCTGCAGGTTGCCCAGCACCTCTTGTAGCTATTACCTGAAAGAGTGTGATGGATCAAAAACCTCTGCTGACACAGACCTCTCAGGGGCGTGCAAGACTGACAGCTTGGAGGTGGCTCCCCAGGGTCTATCGACACCTTGAAACTGCTGCAGTTGCAGCAACCTGTGGGTGGGTGGTAATGAAAGGCAATGAACCTCAACCAGAGGCATCTTGGCTTTCATTTTACCTACCTGAAATTCTCGGTGTGTTGATCTGACCTAAATGTTCACTGCAATCTGAAGCAGCTTCTGCCTGGAAAGGTTCCCACAAACAGAAAAACAAGCCCAGGGGTGAGCAAGTGGTATTGAGTGGAGTCTGCCTGAGACAAATTCTTAGGAGGAACAGCAAACTCTCCTTTCCTATTTCTTCATCAGGGAACTAGCACAATGTGATTTTTGAAGAAAAAACTGACATAAGGCCTTTTCAGGTCTCTATTGGAATGTCAAATTGCAAATGAAACAGAGACAAACTGTAGGAGCTGCTTCATCAAGGTAACAGTCGTAGGGGAGTAGGATCGTTGTGTCATCTCAGAGCAAGCATTTACATGTTTCCATTGAAATGAGGTGTGATCTTGTTCCCTGTTCTCCAGTCTGTTGGTTACACAAGAGATCTTTCTCCTGAAAGGTTTCCTTAAGTCTTCCCAGTTGTAAGACTGGATTTGTTTCCCCTTTTGTACTGGTGCATCTCTATTTTTTGCTGAAGCATTTATTATATTTTCACCTTTAGGCAGAAACTGAGGCTAGAACCTTTCCATCTGGTCCTTCAGCTGAGATTTTATGAAGTCATGAACAATGGAGGGAAGGGTAACAATAGAAATATACATGCAGCCCTAACCATAAAAAGAACTTGTATTTTAGCAATAATAAATGTGTATTTTTTGCAGTATTTCTATTTTGTTGATTCTTGAAGTCCAAGGGGCTGAATATTATTTTGCTATTAAGCTTCATAGATTACAGCTGAAGTCATAATATTCTATGAAAAGCCATCTATCTCAATGAGTTTTGATTGGAGTTTTATTATTTAGTTGATTGTATCAGATGCTGTTTATTCCATTCAGATCCACACGTAAAAAACATTTATTATTTTTGGTGGCACTAATTTGGTGTGCAAAATGACTTTTTTGTCTCCCTGCCCACCTCTTTAAAGAGTACTGACTGTAAAATTTTGCTGAAAAAAATTAAAGCAGCAGAGAAATAACAAACAAACAAAAAACAAGACCCACAAACAAACAAACAAAACAAAACAAAACTACAAAAAACACCCTGGAAACCAAAACTCTGTTTTTTTCATGCCTTGGTAGACTATTAGAAAATACTTCTTTGCAGCAAATTGCTACAAAGGTAGTAGTGAGGAACGGAATGCTATAGGTTATAGAAAAGTATTGACATAGCTGGAGATCAGGTACATTACCTAGCACCCATCCCCTGTCCTCTTTGTAGTGGGAGATATGCCTGCAGTGCTTTGGAGCCTCTCTACATAATGCTGTATTACAATGAACCTTTTCAATGTGTTAATACAGTAAAATCCCTGTTATCTGAATTCCATATTCTTCAATTACCGTAGCTTGTGATTCAGATAAATGGGAATCACCAAGATATAAACTTGCACTGTATAATAACTCACTGGATATTAATCTCTTTCTTATATTATTTATATAATTGGCAGCATAATTTGGCACATAAACACAGCAGGTTTAGTTTATTTTAGAAATTCAGTGCAAATTATATCTTGCACCAAAAAATGCATTCAAGTTATACCTCAAGGTACAAATCTGAATTAATATTAACACGGCTTTATGTGTTCAAGTTTGTAAGCATATCCTAGCAGATTCATCAGAAAGAAAGCTAGTCAGTGCAGATGAAAAATAAGAAATTATTATCTGTGTTGCAGCACACGTAGAAGTGAAGATAGGATCTACTTTCATTCTTTTCCAGCTGCTGGAAGACTTTAGATAGTATTTTGGATCGCTTCTTTCTTCTATTTATATTAGAGAATGGAGTAGAGAAAGTCTTAGGGCAACTGAAGCCCTATGGTAAATTGATTGAAGTAGATGCAGGTAGATAATTTGTGAATTTTGTTCCTGGCACTACAACAAGAGATGATGCTGAAGCTAGCTTTTCTGAACATCAGAAGTGCAGATAAAATTTATTGTTTTGTGGGGTAGTTTAGTTGTATGTAGTGCTGCGCTTTAAAGATTAGGACAGCCTCATTAAACATTGGTGTATGTTAACCACTTCGATCTACAGCTTCTGCCTGTCTTCATGTTAGCATTTGGTTAGTGCTGAATGCTTACTTTATTTTTAGGTGTAGCTTGCTCATGCAGCTGAAGTTTATCTAAGCTTGTTTTTTCTGAAGGAAAACACTCACACTTGGAGTCCAGAATACCTCATCCTCTTTTGGTGCTGTGCTACCTCCTTGGTGACTGTCAGGGATGGGAAGCGCCATAGGTATTGCTCTCTGTAGAATGGGTGAATCAAGTATGTTTGGTTTTGAGGTGGGAAAAAAGTGCCATCCAATCCTGGTATTCATTTTGATGCTCAAAGATGACATAAAAGCTGCACGCCAGGGAGGAATGCCCACTGAGGAGGAAGAAAGCAGCCCTGCACTCCTCTGTGATTGGGACTGACTGTGTTGTTGCTGGGTGGAACAGCGTAATGCTGCTGCTGCTCCTGCTTCAGCACTGTGATGTTTCTGTTCCAGATTGTGCTGACTCACATTCAAGAAAATATGATACACAGACACAATGCACTGTAACTCTTTTCCTTCCCCCCAGTAGCCTCGGTAAGTGTTTGGTTTATTTTTCCTTTCTTTGGTTAGCATGGTGCTAATATAGCTTTACTCTTAGAATTAATAGGAGGGGGAAAGGCAACCTTGTAAACAAACTGGTAGCAGACAGATTGATCTTGGAGAGGGCATTTAAAAGCAACCTGCTGTTTGTGGTACCTCCACCTCCCTTTAAAGCTGATCAATCCCGATAACTCGCCCATCTCTACAAACTACACTTGTTAGAGCTGTGTTCTTAAATGGGAGAAGTGCTTACAATGCCCATTTACAACTGTATTCTGTTTAATTAGTCAGCACAGCCAGTGCTGCAGGGATAGATCACTTGCCTTTAAAGATTTGAGAATGTTAATAGTACAGTATATCATTTTAATTATCATTGGATTAATGTTGTGTCTCAAAGAACATCTAATGCAAATCACAAGAAATGGCCTGAAGTGACCCAAGGGTTGTGCTTTATTAAAAAAGTAATAGGTCCATTGCTTAAATATAAAAAGAGGTTCTTTCTTCAAATGTCACTCTGCACTGGGCTTCTCCGTGTCTGTATGTGGAAATGAAATCCTTTTACTTCCACTTTGTCCACAGAAAGTTTCTGTAGCCAATGCATTAAATGGCTGAGAGAGCAGCTGTAATATCAGGAGATGAAGAAGAAATCCAAAACAGCAATGATGATGAAGACCGATTTCCGACTCGAGTTGCTGTAACAGCATCCCCTGGTTGCTCCGCCAGCCCTTTGCTAGACAGCCTTAATGAAGACAAGGGGAGCTCAGCAGCGCCAGAAAGACTGTCGGTCCTCTCCACCAGGGCAGTGGCCCAGCTAGAAGCCCTGACCGGCCCAGAGATGGTTAGTGGTGGCCAGGCACAGAGGACAGCCCCTGGGCTGGCTGAGCATTCTCTGGCAGCTGTAGGTGCATCCTTAGGCGCCTCCTCGTGCCTTGTAGGAGCTGATAACCTGCTGCCTGTGGACCCTGCCTCCCTGCGTGCCGAAAGCCCGTGCTGTGATGGCAGATTGAGGTCAGGGGTGCTGCAGTCCCCAGGGGTGCCCGGTGAGGCCCTGCAGGCTGGCACTGACACGCAGCAGGCAGGGAGCGGCACCGAGAGCAGCATGGCCTCCTGCAGTTTGGGCCGTGTGATTTGGATGAAGACCACGACAGTAATGGAGACCTTAGAAAATAAGAAAAAGGAGGAAAAGGAGAAGTACCGTCTCCAGCTAGCTATGTACCGACGGCTCCTGCTGTTGCGCTCCATCAGGAGTTTGCATAGGCAGCTGGAGCAGCAGCAGGCCAGGCTGCAGGAATGCTATGGCACGGTGATAAATACAAAGAAAGAAGTGTTGAAGCACATTTGCTCAACCTCGCCCTCAACTTCGCTGTAATCGTGTTGCTGCCTGCAGAAACAAGCTTTGCAATGCCACCAGAGCCGCCAGCAAGCTTGCATGCCATAGGGGTGGTGTCCTTGTGTGCGCCGAGCAGAGAGGAAACAGCAGCAGCAGAAGGTCAGGAAGAGAGGAGAGAAAGTACGGCACTGGCCCCTGGATTATCTGGAGGAAAAAAGAGCAAGGGTAAACCTGTGCAAGAAGCTGACTCTTGATGCCCATTCAAAGCCTCAAGTTGAAAAAGGATTTTTTTGGCAGATAGATTTGTAAAAAGAAAAAAAATCACCACAAACTGGGAACCTAGTCTGTCACCTGACCAGTAAAGGTGGCTGGATGCAAGGTTGCTGCCTGCTGAATACGTGATACAGCACATCTCCCTTCTACTTTCAGACCCAACAAAATTTGAACAGAATTAGGGTTTAATTGTCTGCAAGAGTACCTGAATTTAAAAAGCCAGGATATTTGAAACACTTAGGCTCAGTCTTGATTCTATCTACCCAGCTGCCTGTTTTTCACAAAGCTGCTAAGGACACTGTATGTTTGCAACCTCTACTTTCCTTTAAAATGTACTCAGATTAATCAGAAATTATTGTGGGAAGGTAGGACAGCCAAACACACACAGGGAAAGAGTGCAAATGCCTAAGCCTGATTTCCTCAGGAAAGTAATGTAAAAACAAAGGCCTTGTAGACTGACGTTGCACTGGAAACCCAGGCTGGCAGTGCCAGTGGAATGTTCAAGGTCTGCACAATTATTAATCTGCTGCTAATTCCCAGTGGCACTAGCATCTGCAAATCAAGCATATTTTGTGCCTTACTGCTGTCATTTAATGGAAGTTGGTGACAATTAGCACTTTTTATCCAGGTGTATTAGACATGTGGAAAACCCTGGAGCGCTGTTTCTCCAATTGCAAAGTTAGGATGCCTGCGGGGAATTTGATGTCAGTATGCAACAAACATGCAGGGAAAATGAAAACAAAAAGATGCAACATTTTTGTATGCATTTAAAAGGCAATGTGAGTCACTATTATTGAAGAGCAAATTGAATAGTTGAATGTGCTGTTTTAGGACTGGAAGGAAACCATGATTCAAAAGAAAAGGTACAAAAAAATTTCCTATTACAGGATTTCAAGGGATATGGAGAAATCACATTTTTTTTAGATATTTATTCCTGATCATGCCAGCTTTCCTTTCCCCCTGTTGTTTCTCATTTGTTTTTTTTATATAATTGATTATCTAGATGAACAATCAAACAGGTTTAGGTGTGGGTTTTTTTCTTTCTGCATAGAAAGGCAGGTCTGCTTTTAATCATCCTATCTTTATGAGAATAATGTGCTATATAGAGGAAAAATTTTATTCTCTCTTTTTTTTTTTTTGTACATATACAGGGAGGGGTATGTGTGTGTTGGTGTATGCATGTACACACACTTCCCTGTGTTCAAGAAGTTATGAAAGGCTGATGCTTCTTTTCCTGTAGCAGAAGCAGGAATAATCTCTCAAAATAATCTCTGCTGTCTACGAAGAGTTTGGTTGATTAGATTCACATGCACACATCTGTGAGCAAGGTATTGAAGTAATTCAACAAATGAAGTGCAGCACAACATTGTCATTATTCCGTCTTTGTATTTCTGTGCACCCAAAAATTATGGAAGCCCCCTGGGTATGCACAACCTTAGATAGGTTCATTCATTTCCTTGGGCCCTTGTGTAGCCTCTCATGCAATACAAACCAGTAACTTTGAATGCAGAATTACCATAGAAACATCCTTGGCATCAAGGAGATATTTGAAGGAGCATCCTCTACTGCCTCATTTGGGGAATTCAGGTTGCCAGAGGCCTTTAGTGGGCTACAGAGGAGGGCTGGTGGTCGTGTGTGACTGGGAAACATGACTCCTGAGCTCTGATCCCATCTCGCTCTCAGCTCAGCCTAGGGAAAGCTGTTCTCTCTCAGCAATGCAGGTTTCCTAAAGAATGCTTAAATACTAAACTTACCTCAAAGGTAACCTGTTCTTTCTTCACGTGCCTCTCAAGAAGGATTCAAGGAGTTGATCATGGCCAACAGGGCTGTGTAAAGATTTTTTAATTTCTTTCCCCCCATACTTCTTGAACTAGAAAAGCCTTTTTGTCATTGTTAAGAATAAATGTTATATGAACCAAACACAAGCAAACCACTATGATGTCACCTCCTTTGGGGAAAGATATGTTGGAGAAGGATCACATCTCAAAAATATTGCTGCAATTTGAAACCAAATGTCAAATTGTTTCCATTAGGAAGACAGTCAAAATGATTATTGTTGTTAGTGTTAGCCAACTTTTCTTTTGAACTGAAAAAGAATTACCTTTTAAAGCATATTCAGGTTGACTAAAACTATCATGTAACTTACCACTGAAATAAAATAGATCAATGAAAATATCACTCCACCCCACCAAACTACAAAAAACTCCTGTTAAAACAAAGTAACTCTTTTGCCTCAGTAGCTGCTGAAGTCGAGCACCGTTCTGCATTGCTGCAAGAGTGCCCTGCATTACTGCATAGACCTACCTATAGTGTCATACTTGCATTAAGGAGTGGCTAGAATAAGATTAAGAAATACTTTTCACATAACAACTAGTGCAGAATAGTTAGTTTGTCAATCTGTCCAGCTGTAAATTCTTTGTGGCAGAACACTGATAATCTTTGTTTTGTACAACATCTCATAAATTTTCTTGATCCTAACTAGGATCCGTAGATGCTTCTGCATTATGAATATTAAATACCGAAAGATTTGTGCATGAGCAGTGCTGTCTGATAGCTGGCAGGAAAATGAAGCCAAGAGTTATTCTCTGTGTGCACACTCTTTCCATGTAGTACTTCTATGGATACATGCAAAATAAATTTTAACTGAGGAAAAACATCAGTCTTTGCAAGAATTTGCTTTTCAGACAGTGCTTCTAGTGTGGTTACTAATAAGTGGAGTTGGACAAAACAGTTAAAGGCAATATGATTTTTAAAATGAGTTTATTTTAGAAGCTTGGAAAATGTGGCTTGACAGCTATGGGTTTTTTCCTTCTATGTTTTAGTGTATTTGGGAGTTGAAGGTCAGTGAGAAAGTTCCAGAATGCCATGGGTAACTCTCAGAGGTGTTTTCAGGCATATCAAACTGAGCAACAGTCTCAGGTTGAATAAAAGTGTTTCCTCTCATGTTATTTGACCTCTTCATGTTCTTAAGAGCTTGCATGATTTGGGTGAGGTCCAACGAAATTTCTTAAAATTTCTATTTCTTTCTGAACTCAGCTCTTGGCCTTCACAGGAGCTGGGGTAATGATGACAAAATGAGCAGTTTCAGTAGGGTCTTTCTCCCCATTATCTTTACCGACTTCCAGAGCCTGCCAAATTAATGTTCTCTGGGAGAAATCTTCCCTGCAACCCAACAACTTGTGTACTTTTGCCTGCAAAGGTTGAAGGTAAATTATGCTGCCTGAGCTGTAAGGTTCTGCTGCTCACCTGTTTCTGAAATGGCAGAAAATAATCATGGGTTTACTGTGAAAGAGTGGAATATTTAAAAGATGTCAGCCCTCTTGTAATAGTTGCTAACACTAAAAATGTTGTAGCTTCTGCCAGCCTAAAGCCAGAAATATTCAAGAACAGAATGGAGTTATAATACACTTGAGTGACAAAATGCATTACTGAGATGTTCTTTTACATAAGTTCTTTTCTCTTCTGCATCTCCAGCATTTCAGTCAGCTAAACTGCTGCTCTGGAGACTGGTCAGAAGTGTGTTTTTGCTGTTTCTGGTGTTGATGGCCCTGAGTCCGCCAAGATAAACACCCCACCTTAACACGTTCACTTATTACCTTTTGAGATGTAGCTATGCAAGGCATTTGTTCAGTTCCTCCTTCCTAAGATTTTCCGATGTGTCTATCACATTTTTTAATTAGGACAGTGACAATTTGTTGTTTAAATCTTTCCTGGATGATGAGTAGACTAGGAGAGAGCCTTTAGAATCCTTGTTACAGTTTATTTCTAAAAATGCTATGAATCTATAATATAAATGCATGGGAGAGGCCTTTTTGCTTATGACTGTCGAAAGCAGTGCAGTAACGCAAAGATGGGTTTGGGATATGCTTGAGTGGGACTGTACTCCAAATGCACTCGCCAAGGAGTAAGTGTTCCTCAATTTTAAAACTCAGAGATTCAGTGTGTGATAGCCAAAACCCTGGATGGTGGATGGAGGAGTGGAACTACAAGAGAGGTTTCAGGGTTTGATTTTTAATTCAGCAAGGAGAATCTCACACTGGACAGTTTATTTTCTCAGTTAAGGATAACCTTTTACTTCTCACTCCTGAAAAAACTTTTTTGGGTCATTAGGCTAGATGCATGCAAACGGTTGTTTGTGCAATGTGGGAGTTGATACCCATCTCTGAATTTGAGTGACAATAGATATTGTTGCCAAAATTTATACATACAACTTACTCCCCTAAACCTGTCTGGCACCTAAATTGTAATATATTGAAGTCAAGTGTCCTGCTGATTTTCAATGTCATTTGAATCCGTGCCAGGACTTTGAGGTGTGCCTTGTTCGTGTTCCTTCTTAATTTTGATGCATTTCTATCTCCTGGTGTTTTCAAATAACTACAAATGTCTTGTATGGCACTAATCTTTGTCTTTCTGGCTTTTCTATATTTGGAGGCCTTCCCATAAGTCCTTTTTATTGAAGATATTAAAGAAAGGGGAGTTAGTTGGTTGTGGAGGTTTTTTTGGGTTTTTTTGTGTGTTTGTTTGTTTGCTTTTTAGTGAAAAATTGAAGCAGGGGGGAGGGTTCTATGGAAACATTTTTAGACGTTTTACTGAAATGTCTTGAAAATAACAGAGGTTGTTACAGCTGCAGATAATTTTGCCTAATTGTATTGATCATCTTCTCACACAATTTTAGCCAAGTCTACAAAACAAATGAAAAAGTTGCCTCCATCTTTGACAAATGAAGTCTCTAAGTCCACGGCCCAAAGTGACTTCTGTGTGCATGAGAAGCAAGAAATTCTTGAGAATCTCAATAAAAGTTACATTTTCCCTTTGATGAGTGGGGGTTGGAAAGGAAAGGGAATGTGTGACCATTCATCACAGCACCAGGCTCGTTAGTACCCAGGAACTTTCTACTCTAAATGACAAAGAGTTTCACTGTCACCAAAGAGAAATTGCTGCTGACCTTAGACCTCTTTTTGGAAAGTAAAATAATGGAGCACAGGAGCAGAGTTTGATATTTGACCGAATTCTACACAATTATCATGCATGTGTATATAATAAAATTAATTCTGTGTCTCTGCATTGTAGCCTTAGGCAAGCAGCGTACAATCAGTTTTGTATGTATAATAGATCACAGAGTTGTTCATGAATAATACAAATGCATTGAGCAGATACTAGTGAGTGAGGATGTTTGTCTTTGCATGGAATCGAAGTGAACATGTAATATTGTGATAATATATATTTGATGAATTCAGGTCTGACTTGCCTTTGCCATAGCCTGCTAATTCCCCGACAAGGGTTGCCACAATAATTGAGTTTCCAATAACATTATGATTATTTCCACATGATAATTTAATTGTAGGTATTTTTTAATATTGTAATAATGTAGATTTGTGCTTATTATGCATTTGCATGCAGATTTTCATGGTGTCTTGGAGCACATCCCTACATTTATAACTTAATTTCCTTTATTATTGCATATATATTTTGGGATGAACTCATTAATGCAAACTAAAAAAAAAGTAGGTCTTTTTGGTCATTTTGCCTTTATTATAAATGGTTGAAAGCTTTGCTCATTTTTTTAGACCAGCCTAAACAAGTGAATAAACAAAAGACAACTGTAATTCATGGATGGATTAATTTAAAATAATAATATAATTACAAATCATGGCAGATTTGTCTGGGGTAATTGGGATGTAGACTGGTACAAATTTTGCTTTACTGAAACAAAGCTTGTTTAAATGAATCACCGAGTTTAGTAGAGGCTGTTTTCCATTCTTCCAATTCCCCAATATAACATGATGGCAAAGTAACGCTGGCTCAAAAATTTTGGATGCCTGTGCAAATGGGTATAACAACATAGAACCTGGAACTTCTGTACCTACCTAGATATTATTTTGGCAAGCAAAATGTCCAGTAAGAATAGAATTTCATATACAGAGTCATGACACCGGCAGAGTTTTCAATCAGTTAATTTGTCCACTCTGGAAAGAGGCTGGTTGCTTCCCTTATAATAACCTTCAAACTGCATTAGAAAACCTGGCCTGAAACTTAGTGGGACAAAGGGAGGTAGAAATAAACTCTGTTCCTGTTATTGGAGCAGACATTTGTGCAATCCTGTGAGCATTCTGCTTCAAATAGGAGAGCTCTCTTCCAGGCTTATCAGAAATTCAAAGAGGAGAAAATATCTTTAGCTAAACACATCTGTTTTGAAAAGAAACTTCCCAGAGAAAATGACGAGGGCTTTGGGTGTTGTTTGTTTTTCTGGTAGGCATAGTTGGAGGACTGTCCTCATTTTATCTGTAAATTGATATTGCAAATTGAATTGCAAATTCCAAATGTCTGCAAATTATACTGGGGTCATAACAGGGTTCTTGGTCTCTTTCAGGTTATGCATAGCTGACATGTTCATTTTCCATTGCTTGCATGTCAAGAACATGCAACAGGAACTAGAAGAACAGGCCTGGTCCAAATCTTCAGAAATGAAAGTTTAAAACTAGGTGCTGAAATATCTAACTTACTGCTCTCCCTTCACATTGCTTTTTAGTGCACATCAATGCTGCTGTTTCCAGTGTGGTTTGGTGCCTGCTTTCTCCTTTCAAACATATTCCTCTAAATTAACCACAGACAAGACACAGTGAGATTAAGTCCCTCCCTTTCATCTTTCCTTGCTCTGTGGACCTAAGAGTTAACATAAAACCTGATGCCTGATTTAGACAATGAAGAGAACAGTCATAATTCTGCAGTAGAAGATGGTCTCTCTAGGTTTTGCAACAGAACAACTACTTGCATAGGTAAATCAGATTCTGTCCTGAAACACATGAAGCCTTTTTTAAACTCCATTTAGACTCCATTTAAACTTTTTTAAACTAAGAAGTACCTTGGTAAGTGGCTTCTCTTGAAGCTGTGAAAGTATCAAAACATGAAGGTAGTCCCATCGACAGAAGTTTATAAATCTGTTTATAAACCCATGCTTTGATAAGATCAAGAGATAGTTCAAAGCAGGATCTGGACGGTCAGTCTATCTGTTATTCTGTTTTATAATGGCCTACCAGCATAAAATTAAGGATGTCTTTTACCCTGTGGCATTAGATTTAAAAATAATCTCAGGTGTTATTTGTCATACATGAAGTACCATGGAATATGAACATACCATTCTCTCCATAAGTCTTGGATGCATTTTATAATTCTTTCTTGTTGTGAAGAAACCCAACATTGTGTTCCATGATAACAAATTATTTATAATTGGATGGTTGTCTTCATTATTATATGTTTCTGATGTTACTTACACAGATATGATAGGTGGGTGTACATAAAATTAGAAAAAAGTCTGTTGAAAAGCACTGATCTGTGTCATATTCATGTGTAATTTTCTCTGACAAAAGACGTTGAGACTAAAAGTTTATAATGGGAAGTATGCAGCTGCCCTGGCCTCTCAATCCTCTCAGCAACACAGAGGTTAGGACTTGGAAGAGCTTAGTTCCTTTTCTACCTTTACCTGATGGGTTTTGAACTTAAGTCACCCCTTTGCTCAGAGATGTCAGAATTGCTCTTGTATTTAAAACTGGGGGAAGTGGAGTGGAGCCCCTCAGTCTTTCCTATTTGTGCTGCTTCTCACTATGTAAAAAAAGTTGAATGGTCTTTAAGGTCCTTTCCAACTGAAAACATTGGATGATTCTGTGTCCCTTACTTTGCTCACAATTTGTGACAAGGAAACATTTAATTTCATGTCACTTGGAAGAAAGGCTTCTTTTGACACAAAATCATTTGTTGTTGCTGCTTTGTTCCTTCAGTTGAATGGGGAAAAAACCCAACAAAACCCCTTCAGTTTTCTTGCAATATTTTTTTTCCATTTGTAGCTGTCTCTGAAGCAGCGGGACTGTGCCATTTCTGTGTGAGGCAGGGATATTTTCTCTTGTGCACAGACCAACACTTCCACCAGTTCATTCTTAAGAAAAGCATTCCTCAAAAATAAGGAGGTATTTATGTATTGCCCATCTTGTTTATTGCTTGAAAAATGCATGATTCATGGCCACTGGTTGTTCTTCTCATAGTGGGGAAGGTTTATTGGCCATAATCCTGGAAACCTGTAAGTCCCTTGTGTGTCAAATGATCACTGATTGCATTGGAAAAGGATGGTTCAGTGACAGCAGGCAGCCCCTGGGCAGAAAGAGGTGTCCCTTGTCCCTGAGCAATAACCTGTATGGATGATTGAGACTTGTTGATAGACCTCCATGGAAGTCTTACCTAGTAGTCAGGGCTTAGCAGTGTCTGGCTAGTGAAGGATCCCTCAGTACAGGATGCTTGAACTTGATTTGTTGCTCTCATCAAGGAGGGCATAAAGGTAGGCAAGAATTGAACATGCCTTGAGGCCCAGGCAGATGCAGTTTTACCACAGCCTCTGTCTTACGGGAGAGAGAGAAAGAAAGAAAGAAAAGGCTGCTAGAATTTACAAAATATAGTTATGGACTAATTTCTTCATCAGCAAGAGCAGTAAGAAATCAGTGAGGTCTCTCCTGAGAGATCACTGGTGTCACCTTACATGTCCTCAGGGTGCCAAATGGTATAAAACACTCACTTTGAAAGTACTGTACCATGATAAGCTTGAACTCCCAAGGGATGCATTGTGTGTACATTTTGTTATATGTAATGACACACTGAAAGGGCAGAGAAGCTGTTAAGGGAATGCTGCATGTCTAAAAAGAACTTATTTTTCTTTCAACCAATAAAAGAAAGAAAGAGTCTTTCAAAAAAGCAGTTAAAATAATATCATTTAAATGTAAGAAGTGATAAAATGCTAGAAAGAATTCACCCTCAGATGAAGAAATTTAAAACATGAGGTCTTCTGTGTAATAGACATGTTTCAAATTGGACCATTTTCCTGGTAAAGCAAGAGACCTCTGCAAATACCTTTTAAAATAGTCAATATATGTACAAAATTTTAAAGCTGATGCAACCAGCATAATGGCAATAATTATTTAAAACAGTAGATTTGAAGAATAAAGAGCAAATTGCAGTAATTTCATGTAGTCATTCTAGACAATGTGTGAGAGGTTGTGAGTTTCAAGAAGACCAAAGTTGGATGTGAGACTCTGGGAGTTTCTCAGCAAAGGTGATTTTGTAGAAAAACCATTCACTGCATATAAAAAATAGCCCTAGAGGTGGCTACAATGCTAACAACAATATTTTGAAATGAAGCTAAAAAAGACTCATGTTCCCTTCAGCATAATTCCACATGGACACATTCAAAAATTCTGTATGGCCTCAGTGTGCCAGGGCCCATTTTCCAGCAGAAATACTTTTGCCTACAAAATATATGGAAATGTATGTGAATGTTTTCATGTATTTCCAAGGCAAAAGTAGTTGCCCTCCTTAAACCTGACACAGAATGAAGTCTGACTGTATGAAATCTCAGTCAGCAAAGTGACAAACCAATTGAGCAAATGCATTCCTGATGAACTTTAAATGTGAAATTATAATTGGGCAAATAATTCATTTGATATTATTCAGAAATAAACAAGGACTTGTTATAAATAGAAAGGCGAATTGGATGGAATTGGGCAGTTGTATCTACTATTACTTCAGTACTAACCATCAATCACTGTCAGTTAATTATCATTAAGATTGCATAAAAAAGGGCCCCTGTGGGAGTTGGATAGGCTGTGAGCTTCATTATTT
Organism: Leptocoma aspasia; assembly: GCA_013399835.1. Taxonomy (NCBI): domain Eukaryota; kingdom Metazoa; phylum Chordata; class Aves; order Passeriformes; family Nectariniidae; genus Leptocoma; species Leptocoma aspasia. Next base: position 64,352 of record VXAX01002097.1, read on the forward strand.
TATTAAAAACAAGATAAACAATATAAGCCTTGTTTTAATTTTTGGTTTTATTTGTTTTATTTTGGTTTGGTTTGGTTTTATTCATTTGGATCTTTTTGTATTCAAAGAAATTATGTGAAAAGGTGAATATCAAATAATTATTCTGAGAGTTACCATATGGATTGTAGAGGCAAGGAAATAGAACAAGAGATTTGAAATTAAAGATGTTATTTGTCAGGAAAAGTTTAAATATTTTTAATTTGTTTCTTTTTTCTTTACTTCCAAAATCCAATTAAATTGCCTTTCTAAGTAGGAAAACTTGCTGGATTTTTTTTTTAAATGCTTGCTTTTTAATTAACTGTACAGTTTTTAAGTCCCCAGGGTTTATACACCCAGTTTGTAAACTTTCTTTTTTAAAAAAAGAGTATAAAAATTAAGGTTATGTGACTTCAAAAATTGATTCTTTAGCAGAACACAAACCAGCATGAAACCCCATAAAGATATAACCCACAGAAGTTTTTGGAGCTTAGGATCTGATCTGTGGGGCCCATGAGCACTTAGCTAAGGACAGAAACAGGAATGCAGTTGTGGGCAGGAGCAGCTACTGTTATTTCCAGGGTGCATCCCTGCACTGCTGGGTTCACACTCTTAAAAGTGTCAAGGTTTATTGACAGCGCTCACCAGCATCACAAACAGCGGCTGGTTCCTGAGCTCTGCTCAATTCCTGCCTGGGATATAAATTTGGTTCTGTCAGCTGGTGCTTGCTCAGCCTGAGGATCACAAGGCTCTACCAGCCAAGCACTCTATACAGAAGGAGGCTATAGAGATTAAACTAAGCTAAACTATGATTTTATTTATTTATGTAATTTTATATAACTGCAATCTTTAGTTAACATATTATAATTATATCTTTCTATATAACTTATTAAAATTATAAATTATGTATTTGTTTATAAATTTATATAGCTATATAAATCTATACAAATTTATATACATTTCTATAACTAAACTAACACAAATTTTTCACATCTTTCAGTAATTGCTTATCACAGTAAAATATTTTCGTTATAGGAAGAATGGTTTGTTTGTTGGGATTTCAGTTTGGTTTTTTAAGTGAGGCTTCCTTGTTAACGTTTTTTCTCTCAAATGACAGAAGGGCCTTGTGAACAAAAAGAATTTAAAGCCTGAAGCCTTCGGGGCCAAAGGCCTCTCTGTTCAGCAAAAGAATAATTAAAAAACACAAATCCTTGCTCTTGGAATTAACCAGGTTTTGGTCAATTACTCAAATAAACCTCAGAGGTGGAGATGTAAATGCAAGTATTCCCACACAGATGTCAAAGAGGAAAAAGGCCTGTAAATGACACAACCTGAAACCAAAATGAAGTCTTTAACACTGCTGAGGAACAGTTTCTAATGAGGACAAATGACTGACTTAAACTAGAGCAGAGCTGTCCCATTTAGGGCTCTTCAGGCTGAATGCAGCCCTTCAGGACAATTCATCTGCTCCTTGTCGACCTCCTCCTCTTGGGAAAACCTCTTTTCCCATACCCGAACTGCAGGCAGCACTTAGGGAATGATGGTCAGCCAGAGGGACGCGAGATAGAGACCCATGTTTGGATCAGGTCAGGAAACTCACATTGTCCAAGCATCCCGTTTTATTTTATTTGGTATATTCTGATGCTTCAGGAAAGAATATTTTTTTGATAAAAGCTCATCAAGTACGTTAGTTTCTGTTCTCCTGTCTTTGCTCCATTATGTGTGGAGTTTCATGCTTCTTATTTAGCTATTGGAGAAGGAAGATACTCCAGTGCCAATTTTATTTTGCAAGGTTGGGTCAATGTTAGCATGTCTGTAAACTAGTAGAAAGGGGAATTAGGCTATAGCAGAAAGGGACAGTGCATCTTGAAAGAAAACTAAGATGGAAACCCTAACCTCTTCTAATTTACATATGGTGACATTTTGCAGAAATATTGTAACATTAGCAGTGGCATAATGAAATTCTGCCTATCAGCCGTGGAAGGAATAATGTTACTGTAAAGGTAACCTGTCCACAGTTTGTTATCAAGAAAATATTCATGGCAAGAAACATACATTTACCAATGAGTGTTAAGAATAGTAGTTTTCCCTTATAGTTTTTTCTCATGGGCTATCCATCTTCCCTTCCAGATTTACTGCATGATCACTCCCTTTACATGCTAATTATATGCTGCTCTGGTGAATTTGTTAGTAGTGACACTTCGGGCACCCAGTGGGACTGCAACTCATTATGTGGCAATGTCCAGATATATCAGATATTATTAGCTGTCATTAATCTGCTGTGGAAGCATTGAGTGCACAGCCAGGAGAGAGACCAGGAAATAGAGCAAAAATGAAGTCTGCAGCCACCCTGGCCCCCAGAAGGTCAGAGGGCAAATCAGCAGGGGAGAAGAATACACCTTAAAATGGCCAGTGCTTAGCAGCCGATTTTTAACCCATTATAAACCAGCATTCCTTAGTAGAGGAAAGGCAAAAAGAAACTATACTGTTTATATTTTCTGTCTGACTATGCCTTACTGGAGGAAACAGGAATACAGCATCTCTAACTATCTTTTTTATGAACTGTTTTGTAAACTGAATCAAAGCAATAAAAGTATGTGAATATGAAGAGTGAGCAGCAGTGTCCATCTGAATGTAGCTAGCACTCAGACATAAAGCTTTGAAACTAGGCACATGTAACTTGGAACAGGATTAGTCCATTTGAAGGTCGTATTTTATAGAACTGGACCAGGCAGTAGAGAAAATCCTGCAGAAATGAAGAGGGTGCTCTTGCTGTCCATCCAGTCCTGTAATTTGCCTATGTAAGGGGTTTGCCTCTAGACTGTGAATTCAGTGCTAATTAACCTCTGCTATGCAGATTAAAAAACTAAATCACCATAGGTTGCATTTTTGCTATTGATTCTGGAAACTAGTCACTTGTAACTGTTATGCATATCTGTGTTTGTGCAGAATTTATTACATCAGTTTGGACTGCAGAAATAAAAGCTGAAGAAACATTCTTCCCAGAAAAATCCACAGTCTTTCCAATCTCCAAGATGACTTGCAGAGTACTGTCCAGGATTGTAAGAAGCATTTTCTTTCTTTACATCAGCTACTGAGGCTGGAAGAAACCAGTCAGGCTTTAATGCAAGCAGAGTCTTCTTTTGTCTGAAATTAAACAAAAACCAGCAAAGTAGAGGTTAGAAATCTTTGAGTTTAGTGGTGATGTATTATCTAGACAATTTTCAGAGCAAGGGAAAGGTAATAGGTTGATTAGTCTGTGTGCATTGGTAAATTATAGGTGCCTTTTGCTACTGTCAAAGGGCAACCTGAAAACTCAGGGACCTTAAAACAGAAAGATGAGATAGGGAGATTTAAGATAGGAAAATAAAAATAAACTTTTGTTTCCAAGGTTTCAGGGACCTATGCTCCCTTATTTAGAAGTTGCCATGCTGTAGTTAGGAGGTTTATACAAAGACTAGAGGAAAGAAATCACCCTAAAAATCTTCAATAAATGACAACTACTTGTTTGGGAAGCTGGAGTGAAGATCTTCATCCAGTTGCTTGGATATTTTCTAGTGAGCCACCCATCTGAGTTTCCTGAAGGAATTTGGGAAGTACTGTTTTTATTCCCATGTTCCATGTAAGGGGTCTAATCTAACGCTTCACAATTTTTCACATACTGTGACCTTTCTGTGCTCTTAATGAGGGTAATAACAGGAAGAATAAAAAAGGCCTGATGTCTTATTTATAGAACTGCCTTCAATTAGACAGACTCTGATAAACCCATGCAAAAACAACCACCATGGGCTAAGTTTAAGGCTGTCTTGAATTCTGCACAATCCCATGAAATAGAAAGCAATGTTAGTATTTGGTGAAATGGCTCCCATTAAGACTTCCTAAACTAACAGCCATTCATGACCTCAGGTTATAGGAAAAGATTTAAAAGTGATTTTGGTGTAATTGTGGTGTTTGCAGAAATACCCTGAAATGTTAGTGTTACCAATGGGGCAGACGGCGAGTACCCAGGGAAATAATGAAGAAGTTCATCATTGGCCTTGAGCCTTTGAAATCTTGGTTTTCAGGAGGATTGGTTTATATATATGTGAGAACAATGCAATATGAAAGTAGAGTTATAGTCCAATGGTGCTAATGTGGACAAAAAAAAAAAAAAAAGAAAACTCAATAAGTCATTCATAGTTTCTTTTTTAGTCTTTTTCTAGTGTTTATGAAATTTTGCACATATGGCACAGCTTGCCCTTTTTCCAGGGAAGTGGAATAAAAATTCATTCCAATTTTCTTTTCCTTTGAGTTTTTTGAATAACTGAATATGAGGTGAATACTGTTTAGTGGTAGGTTAATGAGTTACAGGTCAGGCTTACAGTGGAAAAACTGCAGTCAGCCTCCATGGTTCTGTTTGCCAAATTTGCACTGATGAAGCTATTATGGTAGGCTCACTATTTTTTTTTTTTTTATTTTCATGGAGGAACATTTCTGTGATTTGCCCGTCAAGATTATGCTGTCTTTTCAATGCCTGTGTTGCTCCTTAAGATCCTGCAGGCACTTATTTTCACATTTAACATGATATGCATGAGTAACCCTCTCTCAACTGGTGAAACTAGTCAGGTGTAAAACTCTGATGAATGTACACTTTAGGGCTGGGGCCCAAGCAAATTCCACAGAACACAAAAGTGTGTTACGTTTTACAGATCTCTGCATCATTTTATATTCCATTGTTTGTAATAAGATGAATAGTTAGGTCCTTTCTAGAGAAATCTGTATCAGCAATGATAACAGATATCTGCACGGCTGTCTTTGATATTTATTGTACTGAAAATGGTGCGTTAGGTATTCAGTCTTTAAAAAGGTGATCAATATTTGTACTCTTTCATATACATACCCAGAATTGTTTACAAAGTAAAATCCTAGGGATAGGTTTAAAATTATTTTAAGTTGTAACATAGTGGCAGGAGAAGGCCATCATCTTGAATTTGGATTGTGGAGAGTGCTGGAATACTCTTTTCCTTGTGGCTCAGACCCCTAGCAGCAGTTTTACCTTCCTGGACAAGCATGAACACTTTTAGGAATATTCCACTGCACTTGATTTTTTTTTTTTCATTATCTGCTTTGTAAAAGCTAATAATAGTTAGAGATTTATAGTGTTTAAAGGGTGCACAGTTAGTTGAAATTAAGACTATATTCATCTTCCTGAAAGTTAAAATCAGCATCAGCTCTGAACTAATATATTTTATTTGCCCAGGAATTGTTTCAGCCTGTGAGCTGTTAGATCAGTGGCAAATACTTTCAGAGGCTGTGGGAGGGCCTTTCCTCCTGAATTTTAGGATCATGACATGAGCATCTGATTCTGCAACTCCTCTGCAAATGTCTGCAAGTGGTAGGGCTCTGTCACTTGCAGACATTTTCACATTTCACTCTTCTTACCTCATGCAGCACTTTATAGCATGCAACACTGCCTGCACAGTAAGTGGTTAAGTGTCATAAATTACCCCACCTCAGGTAAAAGGCAATCAATACTTGGGGTGGTTCACTGTTTTTGTGATGCTTGATAGGAAAAAATGTAAGGAGAAATGAGTCAAAGTTTAGAGTCACTGCAGTTTTCTGATATACCTGGTCATTTAATTATTATTATGATAATCACTCATTTAGGTGACTTAGGCTCTTGAAGAATGAGGTACTGGTTAGCCTGAGAGAAGAGGGGTGGATCTGACCTGAAATTAGGGCGGTGAATTGTCATTAACATTTTATTTTAAAGGATTCTGGTGCAACTGAGACAGGAAGGAGAAAATGCAACCAGAGCAGTAGTGCAACCCCCAAAGCTCAGGACAATGTTTTAAGACTATTTATTGAAAAATCTGAAGATTTTCACTATATTTTCTAAAGTCACAGATTTTTTTATAATTGCCAGTACTTTCATTTTGTTAGCACAAAAAGAATGGAAATTAGAGCCCTCTTGCTGTTCTTCTATCTAGAAAAAAGGTAGGAGTGTTTTGAACCACAGAAAAATAAAATTTAAATGGATAAAACAGATTAAAGAGAGACTGTTTAAAATGTGTAGAATGATGAACATTTGAGAATTCATGTTTTTCTGCCAAAAGTCATTGTAGAAATTGTGTTGCACGTCTGTGCATGTGTCTGTGTGTTTATATGTGCTGAAAATACATATCGCTGGATCAAGAGTGAATAACAATTTCATAAGCCTCCACCAGACAGTTGTAACTGTTCCTTTCAGATAAAAACAAATTGTTTCACAACCAAATATGGAAAAAAAACTTATCTTAAATTCACTTGAATTTCTTTTAGTGAGGAGTTACATTATGCAGTACCAAAACATAATAGTTTCCTAGATTTATTGTAATATGTTTTTAAATACATCAGGTGTTTACTGAGGTTTTGTTTCCTTAGAAGCATTGTGGCTATGCATTCAACTTTTGAACCTTGTTCTGCAATGTTGTAGAATCAACTGCCTCTGGAAAAAAAAAAAAAGAAACAAACAAACAAAATCCCCCAAAGCAACAACAGACAAACAAACACAAAACCCAGGAACTCCAAAACAAACAACACTGCTGAAATTTTGTCAGGAAAAAAATATTTTGGGGTTTGCAGGAATTTTCCTATTCCTCTTAACAAAGCCAAGGTTCTGCCCTGGTGGTCTGGACCTGGATCTAGCATAACACTGAGTTAGGTGGGTGCCTCCCCTGGATGTGTTAAAGATCCTAGCGATCTCTCTCACTTTCTTCCTCCTCTGTGCACCCAAACCCACCCTTGTTTTGACGGCATCCCCTTTTGAACAGCTTTATATGATTGCTTCCATCCACAGGTTACTTTATTCAAGTCGATTTGCCACAGAACACTCGCCCATTAGCAAACTCGTCTGCAGCCTGCTTTAAAATCTGCTTATGGTTATGTCCAGATAAAAGCATGTGAGGTCAGTTTGGTAGAGCAGAGACAAAATGCTTTAACATAAGGTTTTCTATTCTGTGCAGGCAGCTAATAAAAGTGCCCGCAGGTGTTGAGAATTATCCTTCTCTAGGAGATTTCTTTACAATCTGAACCTAATCTTGGCGAAAGCTTTGGCAAGGATATCTGGCACATTAATTGACTTTCCCTCCCCCACAGGTCTTATGCTGTAACTTTGATTAACCACCTCTGTGCCCAGGAAACAAACTGCTGGATAGGCACTATCAGTTGTTCAGGTGTATGGATATTAGAGATAACTTGGGATTCCTCCTTTATCTGGATAGATGCTCCTTACTCTTTCAACACTACACAGCTTTTCCCTTAGCTACTGCTACAGGGACCCTGCGGGCATATTATGAGATTTTAGTATGAAGACCTTTTTATTCAGTGTGTATCTCTGGATGGCCTCTGCTGAGAAGTTTCAGATCCTTAAGGGAAAATGCCTAACTTTCCAAAGCTCCCCCTCTATTTAAATGGCTTTTCCTTGCTGCAGTATCACAGCTGTGACACATCAAAGCTAGTAGCTGGTGTGGCAGGACACGCATTCCCAAATCAGCCTCAGTGACGAAAGGTGATTTGCAGTGACAGGTTTCATATCTTACGGTGTCATTTTCATGAATGGCTTGGTTAATTGAATTTAATGTGGAACAAGAGCTTGCTTACATTCTGCCAGGCTTAAGATGTTCTTACTCACACCTTACTTAAAGAACAATTCCTACTGTTGAATAAGGGCTCCAGAATTTAGCCCTCTGTTAGCAGTCTTCCATAAACCCTTTGTTTTCCTAACATGTTAAAAACCGAGGCTTAATGGGTTCACGATGACATCAGTTATCAAGATTTGTGTGGTGTTGGCAGATGTTGAATTTTCAGTGGAAAACCATTAAGCAGATTTGAGTCAGGGCAAGTTTCCCAACATACACGTATTATACCGGTGGTTACATGTGTTGACTTCAGCTTTATTTATTACAAAGGAAAACAGGCCTGTACTTATACAACAACAGCAATGAGAAATTAATCTTCCCAACAGGAAAATCAGTCTTGTCTTGTTAAAGGTACTCAAAGTTACTTGTTGAGCATGCTGAGCTTGCAAAAACTATGTCTGCAACTTTCAGATTTAATAAATCTAAAATTAAATACTAAAAGTAAATATAAGAAAAAAAGATTTTTTTGTTACCTGGGCCTTTTATTAGCATCAAGTGTAAAGAAGTGTTTCAGAAAGTGTTGGATGTCCTTTTTTTGACAACCTTTCTTTCCAAAATTTCTCCAGTTTATTTTCTTCTCAGATTAGATTTATTCCTTTAGAATACTCATTGCCTCAGCTCACAACACACCAATTCTGTACTAGTTTTAAGATTCTTCAACATCAAAAGGTTGCTTTTTGTCATATGAGTACAAAGTTTGGCCAGTGTTATTGTCTAGACCAAGGATGGAGGCCTGCATGTGGTGTGCTATGTGCGTAAGAAACATATGCCAAACACTGAAATCAAATACATGGGGAGAAATGATTCTTCAAATAAAAGCAAGGTCCAATGTGGGAAATAAAAAGTGAAATCCCACAACATACCAAGGTGATAACAGCAACAAAAACTCAAGGAGAGCACTTTCAATTTTGTGTACATTGTAATCTGAAAGGAGATGGATTTAGTTGCTGCAATGTTTGGTTCATACATTAATTAGGACTTCATTTAGCAGATTTACTGGTGCAGTGTACTAAAACAAAAATCTATTATGCCTCCTTTTCTATTCAATTTTAAACCTGTTGGAAACTGTATTTTCTTGAAAACTAGCCTTCACAGTTGTACAAATTACTTCAAATTCTGCTTATGCATCAGAAGGCATCTAATCTTAGTCCTTTTGTTTTACCAGTACAGTTGCTCATATAATGCACCTTTTTCACACCTGAAGTTTTTATTGAGTCTCTGACTGTTGATACTGCTCAGGCATGAAGTTTTCTGAATGTCAGAATTCTTACTGATGGTAACTAGAAGGTTCCAAGGGGTCCATCAATTTTTTTTTCAGTCTTATGGCACACTGCATAGAGAATCATTAGAACATCAAGGGGATATATTTCACTTCTGTGTGTTTAAAAGTAAGTAGTTAAATCAGAAAAGGTGAACCTAACATCCTGTTTTATGAAAAAGGACTTAATTTTCTATTTTTTATAGACACTTTGAGGAAACTTTGCTTTTTAATATGCTGATTTATAAAAAGTAAAACTCTTTCCAATGTGGCTTTTATTCAGAAAATCTTAAAAATAATTTCATATCGAAATGTTGCTTTAATATTGTGGGATTCAAAAAGATTTTTAACTTTTGTCAGCTTTTCAGTTTATTTTATTCCCATTTGTCTTATTTAACATTATAGATGCACAAAATAAGATCAATGTGTTTTGAACAAGTAATGGAATTTTCCTTCACTGTTCTTTCCACTATTTAAGTTTAGCTCCAGGTTGGAACCGAGTCAATTTTTTCTATCTTGCAATCCTGTATAAAATGAAAATTTAACTTCACTGGAGGGCTATTTTTCATCAGGCAAACAAACAAAAAAAGTCTTTTATTTGGTTTCTTCATCAGCACAACTTTTCCAGTATGTGAAACTACTCACCTGATAAAAAGGTCATGGCAGATTACAAGCTTTGAATTAGGACTTCAGTTTTCACTAGCTAAAGAACAAATGATCATCCACAGATGCGAGCGTGCAAAAGAAAAACATTCTTTCCCAAACTTTTCAAGTAAAAAACAAATGATGAAATGCTGGATAATTATAATTTCATGAGTTACGTGATCGCCTATTTATTACAAATGGGTAAATAGAAAGACTCTGATTATTTACACTGCTGACCTGCCCCAGGTTTAGGGCATTTATTATAGTCAGTAATGTTTATAGCAAAATTTTTCTTAACAATAACATTTATAATATTTTAATGTGTGTGTATGGAGGGAAATAGTACATGAAAGAATTTCAGTGCAAATAAACCTAGACCGTTTTGCATTTGGAACTCCTCTGTATTATTTTAGGACCTCAGTTCTCAAAACAGTTATGGTTAACTTTATTCACACAATTCCAATGGGACAACTCATATGTAGAAAGCAAAATCTTCTCTTAAGTGTTTTCTTGTATCCTTTCCCATCCCACCCTTCACTTCCTGATGTGCATGTGTTGGGGTAGGTATGTCTAAACACATTCCTGAACACACTGAACTGTCTCTTCCTTCTCTGGAGCACTTAATTTTAATTAAATAAATATATAGGGGTTTGTGTGTGGATGAATGTACAGATATTTGCACAAGTATGAATTAATTTATTCCATGGGTATCAAGTAATTATCTCTTTTGCTGCAATGGCAATTTGTTGCCATACTAAGCAGAAGGCATTCTTTCCCCAAACAAAACAAGCATAGCACTTTCAGCTATGTGCTGAAATGTGTGATCAGTATTCTAATGTGTTAAGCATGGCATCATTATTCTAAAGCCAGCAACTTTAGAGATATAAAATGCACTGTGAGACTGCAAACTGAGCACAGTTTGATTGTAGGACACCCGGGTAGAGGGGGTTTGTATTAGAATATACATTGCATTTATAATGCCTTCTTCTCTAAAATGTAATTAGGTTTTTTTATGAACTGGTAAAATATAGTAAATAAAGGACTCAGGGGATTTCCATATAGCCACATTTATTCCCACACATCTTTCCAAATCATAAATGGTTGTCTTCCTTAGAAATGGATTAGGACAAATTGCATTAGGACACGATCATGAATCTGATTAAGGTGGAACCATGATCAGGTTTTTTCTTTTGGGCAACCATGTTTTCTTATAACAACCAGAAGACAAAAAAGCCTTTGGCAAGATGTTTCAAAAGGCCTTTCTCATATGCACATAAAAGCAGTTTTCATGCTAATTCAAAAATTGGTCCACACCTATAATTTCTTTATATATCCAAGACAAAGCTTTGGGCAAAATTTTTCAGTAGTATATATTTCAGATACAGACTTGTGGTTTCAGTGAAAGCTCCTAAAAAGGAATTTCCATGCATAATTTCCTTAAGGAGAACACTCTGAAGGCAAGCTGCAAGAGAAGCAGAAGATGAGGCATTGATTCTAAATTGGTTCAGGGAGAGGAATGCTGAGAACAAAAACATCCCCAGTGGAAAACTGATGTAATATACAGAATAAACACCTTTTATGAACACATTCTCAGAAAGGCCCCGGCTCTTTCTCTTCCTGTGTTAGCAAGCGACCCAAACTGAGCACAGTACGTGACATTATTTGACAAAGAAGGAAATTAGCATGGATTGTCTGTTGGTGCACAGAAATGCAAATGTGTTGAAAATTCCTATCTCAGCTAAAAAAAGGCTGTTACTTTCTTCTCCATTCCCCCCTATTTATGTTTTTATTAAACAGTAGTTTCAACTCCATATAGCTGAAGGGAACTTAATTGCAGTGTTGTTATCTCTGTGTTGTAGTCAAATCTGTGGTGACTTGAAGGGTCTGGGAAGGACATCTTTGTTCACCCCCTTGGGGCTCCATGGCATATGGACATTTTGATCTCTCACAGTAACATGTAGGATTCAGCTGAGAAGAACTACTCCAATGTAAGTCTATAGAAGTCTATACAAAAAAAGAAGTCCTGTCTCCAAGGACTAGTGTTTGGCATATGAAAATAAAGAGAATAGGTGGGTCTAATGGATAAGTTCTGGAAGCTAAAGGAGCTCCATAATCTTTGTGCTTAGTATTGTAGTGTTACACTGCTCAAGTAACTCTATCCATCTGCTTTATGGTTAGTCTTATTGGTTTTTACTGGTTTGGTTTTTATTTTTCCAGTTTAGACCAAGATTCAGTGATGTTTATTTTAAATTGTTCATCTTTGACTCTATATTAGCCTTGTTTTGGCAAATGTAAGTAAGAATCTGAATTCTTCATGTGTTTCATGCACTCTGGTCCAAACTTCAGAGTGTACCCATCTGAACTAGGTTTTTCCTCAGGATGGAAAACACCTAGCTGTCTCCTGTACATTGTTCTTGGCAACTTGCTTTAGATTCATCCAGAAGCTGAGGGCCATGAATGTGAGTGGAAGCTGGAGTTAGTGACCCAGCATGTGAGTCCTCACTATTTTTCCAGGCTGACAATCCTAATGTACTCCACCAAACTTTGCATGTTTATACAAACTGGGTGTCTAAAAGCATTTTGAATCAGTTACATTAGTTCATAGTCTGGTGTAATAATGACCTGAGAAATGCAAGAACCCTTTTTTGTCTCTTAATTGCCCTGGCATTTCCAAATGGATTTGTTCACAGCTGGGACTTTCAACACAGCTAGGGGAAGATCCTGTTCAGAGGGACTGAAACCAGCAGTGATAGGGCACACTTCTGGATTTCTTGGCCAAGCTGGGACTGAGTTCTGAAATAAAAATATGCATCTCCCCTGGGCTCTTCAAAGCAGAGGTTCAGCTATGTTTCACAACAGTAATTTTCATCTGAAACAGGAAAGGTGCAAAAGCCGTACCCTTATGTTCCTCAAACCTTCTGTTTGACAACACCCTGTACAAGAGAACATGCTGGCTCATGTTCATAGAGTCGTGACTTGTACAGTTCTGGCTTTACCAAAATTGTTAGAAACTTCAAGGTCAAAAATAATTATGGTGAATTGGGAAATAATTGTGTTAATTGGAAATAAAGCAAGCTAAAATGGGAGAAAGAAAAGGTTAGTCAAAGCAGGCATATACCAAATTTTCCTATCTATTAGAGTTTGTCTCAGGTTTCTTCCTCTAGTTTTTATAAATACATGAAAAGACGGTGAACAAGACACAGATAGGTGCACACACACTTATGTGTATATAAAGAAGAAAATGTTGAGGTCAAAAATCCAAAATCAAAAATTAAATTATTACAGTATGTAAGAGACAGAACCCCTTTGGTAAATTATTTAGATTGATAGTCTGTCTATAATAACAGGTTATTATTTTCAGAAAATGTAGTCCTCTTTTTCTCAGTAATAATTAGCCTCTCTAGTGCAAATTTTACTTTGTAGAAACTTAAACATTTCTGTGAAATGTAGAGCTGGTTGGGAAGTCAGATAAATTTCTATGAAAACAATTTCTTAACATGTATTTAAAAGTATATCCAGACATTTTCAGGATCTTCCCAGCTCTAAAGCTGACTGAGCTATGTACTAAAAAGGGTAAAATTTTCACATTGTCTTTGTTCCAATTATTTTTCTTGACTGTTCTAGCTTTTGTTTTAAATTGACAGTGGACTATTCCAATAGAACTGGGCTGTTTTTTTTTTTTTTCCTAAAATGGAATTTTATGTCTAAAATGTTAAATGAAAAGATTTCAATTACATGTCATGTAAACAGTGTTCATATTTGATTTTCCCACAGATTCTCTGCTTGGAAAGTTCCTTTGAAAATTAAATAGTTCATACAATCTATCAGAACAGTCATCTCAATCATGCAGTTTTCTTATTTTCTCTGATTGGGTAAGGTTTTATAAACTACTTTCACTTCTGCCTGAAGAAAGGTTTATTTGTTTCACAAAAGTATTTTCATTTCATGAATGAATTAATCTCAGCTGCAGACATAAAAATTCATTCTCTTGACACTGTGTTCACATCAATACTTGTGAGGCGTAACAAAGATGAAGCAAAATTCAATGTTTCTTAAAAGTGTCATGTTTATTTTTGCTGTTAATTCACTGGTACCTTGCAGCTTGACCATCACTGCAAATCTGTTCTTTAACTTCTCTACCAAAAGAGGTAAATTAGTCACCAGAAGGCTCTGCAATTCAAAGTATGTATGGAAAGTGACTGGAAAACCTGGGCTCCTGGTTGTAATTATTCATATGATTTACCTGCAGTCATGTCACTTTTATGGCACTAAAAGATATGTTATATCTATTTACTCAGGTAATTGTTCCAATCAATTTCTGTGACAACTGTACTTAAATCCAATAGGGTTGGTTGCTACATTCATAGCTACCTTAAAGCTTTATGGAGATATGTCAGATGGAAAATCTGGCCAAGGAAAAGGTGGAAATGGAACAGACCAGAATAATCCCTGAGACCTTTTTTCTCTTTATATTATTCCAGTTATATTTCAAATAATTTCTAATGAAGAGATGTACTGGAAAGACTATCAGAGTAATAGACTAATGGTGTCTGGAAGGAATTTAGGAGGTCATACAGTCCAAGTCTTCTGCAGAGCTCCAGTCTTTGGCCCATCCAAATGGGAGAGTCTCTTCAGCAAGACCCTCCCCAGTTTGTCCCTGTCTTTCTTGTACTGAAGGGCCAAAAAGTGCAGACGGTAAGATGTGTCCTTTTTAAAGCTGTTATTTGCCATCTCTGACAGCTACTGTAACATAAAGTTATTTTGGTTAAGTTTGTTCCATGCTACTGAATTTAGACCATCTGAACATTTTGCAAATGGAAAAATTTCCAAAGTTTTCTCCGATTTCCAGCTAAACATCCATTATCCGTAATATTGCAGAGCTCTTTCTCTGTACATAAGTATTTATGTAAACAAATATAGTTGCCATGTGCCCTCTAGATGTGTCATACATGCACAATCCTGACTCAAAGAGATCACAGGTGTCACGGAGCAAAACAAAACTCTGTTAAAGGAGGCTGTGAAAAAAAAATTTTGGAGCAAGGCAGTTAGGGTAGCAGTATCTCTTCTGCTCAGAATGAGGGATGGGCATGGCCTGTCTGACCTGATACACAAGCCAAGCCAATGTGTGAGTTCATGAGCTCATCACCCACCGTTCCCTCCTGCTAACACATCAGCCTCACTGCCAAGGAATTCTTACACTCTCAGCATCTAAAGCTCTCAATGAGTTCTGTGGCAACATCTAGCATGTGTGTCTGCACAACAGCAGACCTGGTACATCTACTGAAATTGGGAATAGACCAAGAGAAAACATCTTGGAAGGAAAACCAAGGTCACAACAGAAGAGCCTGAGGCAGCTGATCCACAGACTTTGAAAGTGACTGGGAAGAAGTCATTCTGCTAAATGACAGAGTGAAGGCACACACAAGCACGCACTAATGTGCATGTATACGTGTGGATGCACATATGTGCAGGCAAAAACTAAAAGTTGATTTTATTCCTCCCTATTTCAGCAGTTTGTTTCAAAAACCACAGAAATGTAGATGATCAATTACACTTTATTTAATCATCTTGTATTACAAAGTCATATATATGTATTAAAATCTAAAAGTCATTAATATGGGTCAGGCTGATAATAGGAATAAGGCTTTAACTGAAGGAGTTCATGTGATGTCTTACAGATACATATGTTTTCTGGAGTTTTCTGACAAAACTGTTACTGAATAATTATGGGATTAAAAAGCTGGAATAAGGTTATTTAAAAAAAAAATGGTGTAAGGTAATGTGAGCCAGAAATCTCAAAGTCCCTTAATAGCTGTTCTTAACTCAGTGTTAATACTTTATTTAACATAATGCGCTCTGCACTCTTTAAATTGTTAGCCTGGAACAGATGATTTATGTTGCTCTTGCATCCAAACAAGAATTAATGCCCTGATCCTATTTGACTGGAATTGTTAAGCACTTTTGTTCTCAGGCTTGTATCAGAATGATAATAAAAACATAAAATCAGCAAGCTTTTTAATGAATGTGGGGTTAATTTGAAGTGCCCTGATTTATAGATATTAGAGTAGTGCTCTTTCAAGTATTTACTGAGGTGTTAGAAA
This sequence comes from Leptocoma aspasia, assembly GCA_013399835.1. NCBI lineage: Eukaryota > Metazoa > Chordata > Aves > Passeriformes > Nectariniidae > Leptocoma > Leptocoma aspasia. The sequence continues at coordinate 80,029 of VXAX01002097.1, forward strand.
GTTTGTGCTCACATTCATCTCGAACATTTAGTGTACTGCAGTTTCTTTGTTTCCAAAATATTAGAAGGTTGCAGTTAAGAAAGCTATTGGAACCAAGTACCTTTTTTTTTTATAATTTTTTACAAACAGTGATATCTTTCATCATATTTTGAGGGAATCTCAAGTGAATGCCACAGGTAGTTCTTTTGATCCTGTTCAGATCTTGGTTTTGTAGGTTTCTGTTGTTTTCCAGGTGTTGCTTTTTCCTCCCCTCCAATATTTTAATTTTATGTATTTCATGCCTGCATAATGATTTTTTCATCTGCTTTAATTACTCTTACTGGTTAATCTTGGTACAACTGGATTTTTCTAGTGTAAAAGCAAACAGTGCAAGCACAGTGACTGTTGCAGTTACTTGCCAGTATTTCACTACACGTGTGCAATATTATAGTCAACTGTATGGACAACTTTCACTCCAGATCTTTTTTGGTTTAACTACTGAAAAAAATGTGAGCACTGTCTTTTGTTTGCTGATTGTTGCCCCTGTGGAGTTTTGCTGGTAAGAGTGGCAGACAGTCCCCTGTCCTGTTGCAGGTGGTTAGAGCTGTTCAAAGAACTAACGAATAAGTTCATCACAAGTTTGGTACCATTTTCAACTTTTATGAGAAAACCTTGTGACCAGAATGTTCAGAGAAGCTAAGCTGTTTTTATAGTCTGGCATGTAAAGCAAGGGTTATTTTCACCTTGGCATAGTTTTGATTTAATAGAACATCTTAAAAGAACTATGTAGAGCATTCAAGTGATGACATGCTTACATATATCCTTTCTAAAAAGAAAGAAAAAGAAGGGAAGAAACATATATTCTTTCTAAACAGAAAGAAAAAGAAGGGAAGAAATGTTAGCTAATGAATACTTGATGTGCACACAACTGAAATGAGGAAGGTGGAAATAAAGTTCAAGCCATGGCAATGAGAAATGACATTTCCTATGGGCACAGTAAAATGTAGAGCTCATCCATGGAAAATTTCAGTGAGAACCCTAAGTGGCATTGCTGAAACTGTCCTGAGAAAAGAATAAGAGAATTTCTAAAGCTGGTGGGATAAACATCTACAGAGAGGCTGATGTTTTCCAAGATCTATTAGAGCACTTCAATTTCCCATGCTTTACCAAACTTGTCTGAATATTCACCATAATGTGATTTCTTATGATTGTGAAGGTTGATATCCTACTTCAGCTTGACCACAAGCAACAGAGACAATAAAGAGGTGACAATAAAGAGGATGTATGCACTGTACTTAAATATCCTGCAACAGCAAATTTAGCAGATTAGCAGAACTTTGGGCTGTTTGAATTATAGTCTGATATAGTCCTTCCTATCTGGATTGACTCTTTCAGTCCTAAAATATGTACTATTTATTTAACACAGCAGGAGAGTGAGATTGCAGTTGCCAATTTAACCTTAATATCTGAGTTTGAGAGGATGTTTCTTATAAATGAATGTAAATTGGTAGCAAATCTACAAAACCCTTCATATATACAGCATATGCATAAAACATATCACTTCGCTTCCTCCAAGTATGAAGTTCTTCAAATTGTTCAGTGGTTATCTCCTTACTTCTTCTTCCTCAACCATTCAAAAATATCTAGAGCTCTGATTTGAGAGCTGAGAAATAAGCTCAGAAATAAGCTCCCACTTTTCAGTTTTTGTCCTTTGGTCATTAAATATTTTATGTCATGTGATGGGAAGAAATTAGTTGGGAAAAGATCTGATGTTTTAGAACTACTATGTGTCTTACTGACTTAATCTGGATGATTTAGCTGTCTCAAACTGGGCTTCGAAAACTCTGGCAGTCCATAAACCCAAAGTTTTGTCAGAGAAGTCCTGGAACAGCTAACAAACCATGCTATACCTATGTTACATCAAACAGCTCGGAAGCCCTGAAAGGATCAAGATCCCGAGACTCCAAAAAGTCCCTTGAGACTTTTACTTTTGCTATTGGTTGTACATGCAAAACAGACATATACTCTGGAGATGAGAAGTAGAATGAAAGCCTGAGGAAATAGCATCCATTTCTGAAAATGTTACAATAAGTGACTTTGTCAAGGTCGTGTGGGAAATGGGAGTCAGACTATATAAATCTAAAGTTTTTAGTCACGGCCCTCAAAAGCAGCCTTTCTTTTTTCCTTTTTTCTCTTTCAACTGGAGCTGCCACAACCCACATTTATATTCTAGATGCTGTCTAAAAGAAATGAGAAATGAATTTTCAAATTTTCTTTCTGTTGCATTGTCTGTTTATTACACACAGTGTTGTTGCGCATAATGCCTGGATGTAAAATGATTCAGGGACTAATGTCTTCAGTCATAACGTGGGAAAACAGAGAAGCAGTTGGATAGTAATTTCTCACACTGTTCTGCCATGGCAGTTCTTTCTGCTGTGATTTAAGAAAGTGCAGGCGGTGGAAAAGGTTCCCTTTGAAAGTGTTTTAAATGTCAAATATAAGATTCATTTCTATACTGCTTTAATCCAAATGCCAGAGCTCTGAGCTAATCTATCAATCTGACCAGGACTTCATGTGTTTTACCTATCCAAACAGCTATCTCTTGAACTGCAAGCCCTGCTAACACCAATCCATAATACCAGCATATTTTTTAAGAAAAGACTACCTTGATTTCTTTGTGAGTGTGTGCTGTGGCATCCTGAGGCTCATTTAGTAGGGCTATATGTGACAAGGTCTTGGATATGCAGTAGCTGTGTTGTGCCTGGTTGTTTTACACTGGAAGAAGAGGCTGGGGAGCCAAGAATGTGGGAGGAAAGAAACCCCAGAATTATTCCAGCAGTGGAAGTAAATGAGTAGTGTTAAGAATATTTCATATAGCGATGCTAAGTCTAGATCTGATCACTGCTGTCATCAGATACAGCCTCTGCTACAGGAACTCTGGAGCTGGCTCTGGTGCATTATCATCTGCTGATGCTCTGCTTGAAAGAACAAGTCTCTCAGAAACTCGGTCAGCTCTGCCTGTGAGAGTGGATCAGCTGGTATTGAACCATCTCTGTTCAGTCATTGCAAAGGATATATACACTCCTGAAAAATATATGCTCTCCTTCAGCTCAAAGTAAAACTATTCCCAGCTTTTAGCCAGGAGGTCTTAATATCCCTTTTGATACTAGATCTTTTCCTCCAGGAGAAATTTACAGTCTTCTCCCATTTTTTGGTCTTATTTTTCAGTCCTTTATTTGTGTGATTATTTTAAATTTTTCCAATTATTTGACTCATTTTTTATATATGCACATCAAAGTATATTTCAGTAGCACTTTTCTGATTGCCAGATGCAGAGTCAATATCACTTATTTGCTTCTCCACAATGCCATCCTGTCTGGGCCATCAAGTTAGCAGAGTTTGCCACTGCAATACACTTAGTTTCCCCACTCTAGGGTGTCCAGCATCTTTTTTTCTGGGCTGCTGTTTTCCCATATCATGTAAGATCTAAGGTCTAGCATATATTTTTTGTTTGTTTGTTTTGTGTGTTTGTTTGTTTGTTTTGGATTTTTTTGCTTTGGTTTGGTTTGGTTTGGTTTGGGTTTTTTTTTTTTTTGCAAGACAGATAATTGTGTACTTTTAGATTTCAATAGAATGGAAATTTCCACAGGAGGACAATACCTTTCTGATCTGTCTGAGGAGTTCTGGGGCAAAGAACTCAACAGCATGGAGTGGCTCAACCACAGAAATTGCTGTCTGACACTTAATTCTACTAAATTCTACTAAATTCTATTAATTCTACTAAATTGTACTAAAGCTTAAAGAAAGTCCATGTTCTGTGCTACAAAAAGTCCATGTTTTCTAATGTAAAATAAAAAGATCTCACATCCCTGGAAAAGCTGTTCAGACATACAGGGATCACTTACCTGATTTTTTTTTTTTTAACCAAAAAACTACATGACCTTATGATTTACCTAAATCATAATGAGCACATTATGGTTATTCAGCCACTCTCTTTCCAGGAAGGGCTGTTCACTGATTTTCTATTGCAGGAAGGTAATCATGTTTTGCAGGAGCCAAATTTTGAGTCATCAGAGTGGTGATGGTAAGGAAAGACCTCAGTTGCATCTCTCTGCACCAGCCTGTCTCAGTGCCTTTACTGTGTCAACTGTTTCTTAGTACCCATCTTCAGGCATGGATATCCAGGTGTGATTGTTTCCAGAAATGCTGCCAGATACCAGGTATTCCCTAAGGCTGCATTTGTTAGAGCGGACTGTGTAAAGCAAACATTAACACTGGTTTCAGGAGTGACCTTGACAGTGCTCACTTTCTCCCATTTACTTCCCAGGTATGTTCTGTCTCCCAAACACCTTGCTCATCAACCCCAAAGCTCTTGCAGTTGGTGTAGGGATTATTTCCACACAGGCCAATTCGTTTCAGGGAAGCCAAGCTGTTAAAGTACTGGTTAATGAAAACTGAGGTGAATCACTCAGACTGAAATTACAATGACCACTTATGAGCTGTGTTTTAGTTAAATTAAAATTGAGTTTAAAACCCAAACTAGTGAAGTTAAAGTAGCTACAGTTTAAAATGGGATCTATAGGGACTTCCATCCAAATATCAAGATCAGGCTCTCTTTCTGAAGAAGGCAGTAGGACCAGAGACCAAGCAACACTCTGTCAGGAGCAGATGTGCTTTGTATGAACCTGTGGAGGTAAAATGAAAGAACTTTTTCTCTAACAGGACCATGCATGTAAAACTACTCTTGGACAACTAATATCTTAGGTATTTGTTATTTTTCTCTAGTGAAATCAAATAAAAAATTAATTAAAGGTTCCCGTCACCTTCAAGATTTTTTAAATAAGCAAAGCAAGTGCTTTTGCAAAAGTTCTATGTAGGCATGGTTAGAAGAAGAAGGGAGGGATCAGGTTATTGCACAAGCTGATTGAAGTTTTCTTTTGACCACAATTAAAGTCAAAGAGCCAATCTGAGTTTTACGCAGCAATTTTTCTTCATGGGAGATGTGTCATCTTTAAAAATTAGGATGTGAAATACTGATCCTGTTAAATAACCTGGAACACTTCAGATGACTCAGGAAGGTCAAATATTCATCCTGAGCACCAAGAATCATATAATGATGTCTCTAGTACAAAATCCAAGATTAGACATTTGTTAAAGTCCTTATTTTTTGCCAGCTAGGTTTAGCACTTGGGTTTAGAAGGGAATGTAATACAGAGACCAATATTTATGTGGGTTTTGGAGTAGGAATAGGAGACCTGGGAGTATTTTTCTTTTCGTTGTCCTTGTTATTTTTTAATCAATGTCAAAAAGGAGAACAGAGAGTTTTCAGAGTTCTGCATTCATTTTCCCTTGCTGCTGAGAATGATCTCTTATTGAAATGCTTACCCAGGTTTGAAACAAAATCACCAATAATCCAAAGATTGTCAGTATCAAGCAAGTATGATAGTATAATTATGTTGCATTAAGATTTGTCTACTATCCTAGCTATGTAGTTTGAAAAGGCTTTCCTTTTTTTTTTTTTCTTTTCTTTTTTTACCCTTTTTTAAACAGGGAGTTCTGTAAAACTAAATAATAAGTGTAATTCTTGTGGTCAACAAAAATTAAGACTTGAAGCATATGAAATCTGGCAAGCTGCAGAATTCTGGTTGGTTTTTTGTGTTTGGTTGGTTGGTGGGCGTTTTTTTGTTCTTGCTGTTTTCTCTTAATGTATAGTTTAAATGCAATATGATGTTTGGAGAGCCAGCTCTTCCTCTGGGAAATCTATGCAAATAGAAAGCACAGCCATATCTAAAATAGGACTTTTGGGGAAAAAATATGATCTTATTCATGACTTTGGAAAGGTACAGGAACAATCAGAAATACTTGGTTGTTCTGTTTTTGGGTTTTTTTGGGTTGTTTTTTTGGGTTTTTTTTTGTTGTTGTTTTTTTTTTTTTTAACAGAGAAATTTATCTCAATCAAAAGCTAAGCAAAATATAATGGGTGATTTTAAGGGCCCAGGCCCTACCTTGTTGTATTTACTCACATAAATAGCTCCATTGAGTAGGGCTATGTCTAAATGGGCTCCTTTAGGGGGAGTGGTCCTATTAGAAAGCAGTGTAATCTTTGGCAATGGCAGAAGGAGTCCAAATTTCCTTTTTAACGGGCAGGCTAATCAGTAGCAATTAAGAGGCAAAGTAGCAAAGTAATAAAGCATACTTGTCACCAGTTGTCATCTTAGTGATCAATTCACACCTCCACGACAATAACATCGACCCTTCAATGCTCTAATGACCCTCAATCCCCAAACTGACAGAAGGATTAGGGCAAAGATAATGTGCTGGAAAGGTGCTAATGAAGTGGCGGGATTACAAGATGAGTTTCACCCTTGATAGACAGCAAAAGGGAGTGTTCAGTCCCACTTCAGCTATGAGATTCACATGGATAAACTCTCATTGACTTCCACTTCCAGTCAGGATCAGGACCTTAATTTAATTAATTAGGGTTTTTAATTTCTCAGTTAAATTTGAAACATGCATCTTCATGTTTTCTGAAAGTAGCAGGTATTTCTTAGGTAATTAAGTTTACTCTCATGGTGTTTTTTACCTTATCTCTGCAAGCTGTATGTTGCAGATATTTGTGTTTGTATAATTTTAATTTTGTGCCGTTAGTTTTACAAAGATTTATTTTTTGTGTATAGAATGTACACAACTGCTTTTTCGTGCACTAATTGTCTTAAAAAATGAGAAACAGAGTATGTAATTAGAGTGTATAAAAATGGTATCACCTTCTTGCTCAGCATTACAAGTGGATAGACAGACAGGCAGGCAGAAAGACAGAAAGACAGACAGATAGATAGATAGATAGATAGATAGATAGATAATGTATGGTAATAGCATTTTGAGGTGCTAATACAAAAATTGTGTTCTAGTAGATGTTGCTGAAAATGCCTATTTTAAAATTACCACAATGTTTAACATATAATCAAAAAAATAAATAATCCTGTTCATTAAATGCCACCTGTCTCTTGAAGTATATCTGTAACTCATTTCAAAAGAATATGTTGATATTAAAGATGGGGAAAAGGGTACAACAGGCCATTTATGGTATTTTAAGCCTCAGTCTTCATTAGACGTTACTCTGTACTTCGTTGTAGCTAATTAACTTGTATATTGAAAACCCTTTAGAATGATTTGATACAGGGAGATGTGGGAATACATCGTGCTGGGATTAACACATTTATATTGCTGTAGCTGTGTGCCTGCTGTTTGGGTGCAGGGGGAGGTAACCATTTGCAAATTTAGCTGTATTAGGATAATTTTCAAGTGTATAAATTCTATTGCTAGCAATTTGAACAAAATCTACTTGATTTCAGTGGGAGGTGTACAGATAGTTTGCTGCTGCACGTTCTAGTGCCAGATTCTGCCTTGAAAGTTTAATCTTGAGAAACTTTGTTTTAGTTATTTTGTGATTCGTGTGTGTGTGGGAGGGGAGAAATAAAGAGGTTTCAAAATTCTGACATTAGAAAGTTGTATTTTGAAGCAAGATGTTGTAACTTCTTTTATAATCAAAATGGAATTTTAAATATGTCTGTATCATGCCCTCTGTTTCTCTCAAGATTTTGAATTTCCTGGCCTCTAACTTTACAGTTAAGCACTTAAAAACTAGCTGACCATGCTGTACAAATTTTTCCTATTGGGTACTTTACACCATACAGTACTATTCATAAGTCTCTAAAATATTGCACGTGTGTTAATTAATTAACTCTTCACAGAAAGCTTATCTTTGTGTGGAAATTGGCTCAAAACTGGTTTTTTCCCCCAAATTTTAGAAGTGAAAAATGAAAACTGATTGTAATGCAGAGCACAGGTGGGAACTTCCCCATGCTGAGCACAAGCCAAGGAACATGGCTCAGGCATTTATGAGAAAAGTCATGACTGATGTGTTTCAGCACCAGTAGTACATCCATGAAGTAGCATGAATTTGAACCAGGAATGAATGACATCTTCTAGCATGTCATATAACATTACTTTTTAATTACCTAAATTACTTTATAATGCATTTAGAGTTATTCATAAAAACAAAGAAGTAATTTCTGTTCCAGACCTTAGCCTGAGCTTGTAGCATTAATTTTAAGGCGGTTGCTATGATGTGTCATTTATTTACACCTTGGGAGAGAAATGGAGTCACAAGACCTGTTTTGTATAAGCTGCCAAAGAGTTTCTGGAGAGAACTGACTTTTTGCCATTGTGAGCCAGGGACAGAAGAGAGCTGATGCTCCAGCCTAGGAGATGAAGGCAGTATCTCCTTGCCGATTCCTATCCACATGTCAACACACCCTTAGGAGAGGTAAATCCTGAACTGCAAGAGTTTACTGTGGGCTTTTTTGTTCAAAGGTGAGATCAGATCCTATAATTTGTAAGGCTGTTGAGTTCATTACATACCAAATGTGAGATTGGCAGCATATAAAGGTGAATATCTTTATTGTAGCAATATGGTTTGAATTTAATATTCTATATCTGTACATGTGGACCCGTAATTTTCTGTTACAAGACAGATTTGATCTCTCTTTACAGTTGCAGTATATTGGGGTAGAGGTACTTTTAATTTCACTTTGATATAGCACGGTGAGCCATTTTTCAAACAATATGTTCAGTCAGTCTTTTATTTATTATTTCCTTTTACGCTTAACAGATTGCCCATTCAAAATGGAAGTGCATGAGCACTGTTGCCTCGTCAGTCACCTTGCTGTGAAGTTGCAATGTAGCAAATGGCTAATGTATGCATACATGTGGGCACTATTTTAACCCACATTTCACACTGCCACAATCGATTTGTTGGTTTTGAAGAGCAAAACAAAAACAACCTCCCTTGCCCAGCTGCAGCAGGCAAGAGTTAGGACATATGCTGGCCTGAAAGGGGGAGTAGGGCTGGAGACCCCTGCCGAAAACATCAGAACAAAGGGAGTGCAATGGCCTTGGCAGGGCATGGGATGACTTAAATACCCTATTGTATGAAATATGAATAGGTTGGCATTGTGAATTGCAGTGTGGGGGGCTCCTCCGTGCTGGCGATTAGCCACACCATTACCCAGATTACACGGGGGAATGGCCAAGGTAAATAAGGCCAGCCTTCTGCCTCCTCCTCCGCAGGGCCAGGAGCAGGCTGGCCCAACCCTTCCCGGCTGCTGGGAGCTGGAAGGGGAGGGGTTTGAGGAGAAGGCAAGTGAAGATTCAGATAAGTCCTGTGGATAACAAAAGCAAGGATTTCAAGGTCAACAGTGTTAAAATGTCTTTCTGGTCAAGTGGTGTATGGGCATTGTTCCCTGCTACCACACAATGTACAAGTAAACAGCTTAGTCACAAAGAGACCTCGTATCCTTTCTGTTGTCTCTCTCTCCTCCCAGGTTAAGGGACAGCCACTGGGTGATGATCACAAAGAGGGTGGCAGGAGCAATCTGTGTCCTGCAATCTTCTCTCCTCTCCATAATCTTTTGCGCAGATTGGTTCTCCTCTTCCTCCTCACCATGCAGCTCTTACAGCCACGGGGTAACACTGTGAAAGCCATGTTTATCCAACCCAGAGCAGCTCAAGGAGAGATTATTTCCCTGTGCTGAAGTCTTAAGGTACATATAATCAGCTGTGATCCAAAATAAATTCACATCTATATTATCTCAGCCTCAAATGAGACTCAATGTGTACATGTTCCCAGTATGAACAGTATAATGTGAAATATGTGCTTATATGTTATGGATTTCAGGGTGTCCAGCAGCCCCACTTGTTACTGAATCACAGAATCACAGAATCATAGAATCACAGAATCATAGAATTATAGAATATTGCTGAGCTGAAAGGGATTTACAAGGATCATAGGACCCAGCTCCTGGCCCTGCATAGCACCACTCCCAAGAGTCACACCATGTGCCTGAGAGCATTGTCCAAAATCTTCTTGAACTCTTTCAGGCATGGTGCTGTGACCACTGCCCTGGGAAGCCTGTTCCAGTGCCCAAACACCCTCTGGGAAAGAACCTTTTCCTAATATCCAGCCCTGACACACCTTCAGGCCATTTCCTTGGGTCCTGTCACTGGACACCAGAGAGAAGAGATCAGTGTCTGTCCCTTCTCTTGCCCTCACATGGAAGTTGTAGACTATGATGAGGTGTCCCCTCAGTCTCCTCTTCTCCAGGCTGAACAGATCAAGTGACCTCAGCTATTCCTCATACAGCTTTGCCTCAAGGCTCTTCATCATCCTTGTGGCCCTCCTTTACAAGTCCTCTAGTAGCTCAATGTCTTTTTTATATTGTGGCACCCAGAACTGCGCCCAGCACTGGAGGTGAGGCCGCCCCAGGGCAGAGCAGAGCAGGACAATCCCCTCCCTTGCCCGGCTGGCCATGCTGTGCCTGACAAGGTTGGCTCTCCTGGCTGCCAGGGCACTGCTGACTCATGTTCAACTTGCCATTGACCAGGACTCTCAGGTCCCTTTCCACAGGGCTGCTCTCCAGCCTCTCATTCCCCAGTCTGTCCATACATCCAGGGTTGCCCCGTCCCAGGTGCAGAATCCAGCACTTTCCCTTGAACTTCACGTGGTTGGGAATTGCCCCAACCTAATTTGTCAGCCTCCCATCTCTTCCTTCAACAGTGTTCAACAGCTCCTCCTAGTTTTGAATTATCAGTGAACCTGCTCAGTGTCCCTTCCAGTCCTGNGCCCTCACATGGAAGTTGTAGACTATGATGAGGTGTCCCCTCAGTCTCCTCTTCTCCAGGCTGAACAGATCAAGTGACCTCAGCTATTCCTCATACAGCTTTGCCTCAAGGCTCTTCATCATCCTTGTGGCCCTCCTTTACAAGTCCTCTAGTAGCTCAATGTCTTTTTTATATTGTGGCACCCAGAACTGCGCCCAGCACTGGAGGTGAGGCCGCCCCAGGGCAGAGCAAAGCAGGACAATCCCCTCCCTTGCCCGGCTGGCCATGCTGTGCCTGACAAGGTTGGCTCTCCTGGCTGCCAGGGCACTGCTGACTCATGTTCAACTTGCCATTGACCAGGACTCTCAGGTCCCTTTCCACGGGGCTGCTCTCCAGCCTCTCATTCCCCAGTCTGTCCATACATCCAGGGTTGCCCCGTCCCAGGTGCAGAATCCAGCACTTTCCCTTGAACTTCACGTGGTTGGGAATTGCCCCAACCTAATTTGTCAGCCTCCCATCTCTTCCTTCAACAGTGTTCAACAGCTCCTCCTAGTTTTGAATTATCAGTGAACCTGCTCAGTGTCCCTTCCAGTCCTGCATCCAAGTCATTTATGAAGATGAAGAGCACAGGGCCGAGGATGGAGCCCTGTGGAACCGCACTAGTGACAGGTCACCAGTCTGATGTCACCCCATTCACCATAACTCGTCGTGCCTGACCCATGAGCCAGTTGCTATACATGTAGACTTAAGTGGTCTCAAAAGTGAAGATATTTTTGTCTTGAAGAAGCTGTATCTTAATCTAGCTTCTCAGTTGAAAAGGCTTCTAACATTTGTGTGTTTTGTAGCATCTTATACAACAGTAATCTCCATCTCTTTTCCACAATCATAGAATTGCTAAACTGGAAAAGATTACCAAGTCTAATGTTAACCCAGCACCACTGTGTTCACTACTAAACCAAATCTTCAATTGCCACATCCACACATCTTTCGAACACTTCCAAGGATGGCAATACCACCACTTGCCTGGGCAGCCTATTTCAGTGCCTGACCACATCTTCACTGAAAAAAAAATGTCCATAATATCCAACCTAAGCCTCCCTTGGTGGAGCTTGAGGCCATTTCCCCTCATCCTGTCACTTGCTCCTGAGAGAAGAGACCTTCCTTGCTACAACATGCAGCCGCCACCTTGCTACAACATCCTTTTGGGTAGTTGTAGAGTGCAATAAGGTTCCCCCTGTCCTCCAGAGAATTTAATTGGAGGTGCTGTGGGATCTCCCACCTCATTGCAAAGGTCCTGTTGGTGCGTAAATGAAGACACAACATCCTTGCAGGGAGGAGCCTTTGCACCAGGAGCTCTTTGACGCAAATGATGTTCCCAGCTGCAAGGCAATAAAAAAACATCAGGGCTCCAAAAGGAGACCACAGCTCCCTGGGTGTTTTTGGGGAAATTTTGATGTCTATAAGTCACAGTTGTTCAGAAAGTATTTAAGTGGGTTAAATTGAGACCTGGTTTTCCCTAGAATGGAAAAGAATCAGTTTGAGGCAATAACTGGAAACATGGTTTAAAATGAGGGGAAAGGGGTGGTTTGACTTTTGTGATTTCATTTCTTTTTAGTTTCAGGTGACCTACTAACAAAATTCAGCACTAGTTTATGAATAGTTTGTCTTGTCCCAAATTTGCATTCTTCCCTAAATAAAACATTCAGCTGGAAATCTTTTGCCCGAGACTAACTTCTACTACTACATTGAGATTATCAGTTAATGGCAAAACAGATTAAGAAAGTTATTGAATGAGAATGGTAACTCTTTGGTATTTAATGGATTTTTATTCATTTATATGGAAATAGTGCTCTAGTTATGAAAATATTCACAAATCTTAATAGATCACAGAGGAAAAGGTGCAACATTCACTTTTGCTTTGATACACGGTTGGAAGTATAGAACAAATTTTATATCCTGCCTCACTGCTACAGAGATCAAACAATTGAAGTAGGAAGAAAATCCCTAAACCCAAAGTAAAAAAAGCACTCAGCAGAACTTAAAATAAAAATGATAAAATGATGTGAAGATGTATTTCTTTTAGCAGTGCATATTTTAAATCTTTATATTTTTAAATGCTGGACAAATCCCCCCGCCAAAAAAAAAAATAATCTCACAAGGCTTATTCCCTGATCATCAAATAGAGTGCCTGTTGTACTTTGCCAAAAGTTCTGGGGACTGTGAGCTCCTTGCCCATTTCTGTGCTGCAAGCCAATTTGGCTAATTGCATCATTTTATATTATCTAAACATCTCATATTTTCACTTCATGACATAATCTGCTGAGCATTGTGACTTTGTCTAGTTATATGGTATTTGTGTTTCACTCAGGGTTGGGTTTGCACCTGTGTATGTGCTTTGTACTGAAGGTGCAACTTCTCAGAGAACTTGTGTTTTTCTAATGCCATATTTTTCGTTACATTTTGGATTTGAACATACATCTTGAAAGTACTGAACTTTCTCTTGATGGTTTCTGGTGAAGTCATATGAAAAGTGCCTGGTTTACAGCTATTCTTTATTTGAGGACAATTTTTTTTCCTTTCTGCATAGCTGTCTCTATTTGCAATCTCTGGATGTCTAGAGCTTTGGGTATGGGCGCTTCTTGTTACCTTTATCAAATTCCATCAGAACAGTTCAGTGGGATAGAGTGGTTTGTAAAAGCTTTATGTTGTCTAAAAATGGTGCAGTTTTTCATCACATCCTTAATTTTAATTTGATTTTTATATCGTGAAGTTTTGCATGCACTTCTGGTTTAACATATAATTCCCCTGGTTATCCAAAGAGCTGCACTGTTATTGGACATACAAGCTCAGTTCAGATCTTTCTATTGTCTTAAAATCCAATCCTCTACAGTATTGTTTTGACTGTTTGCCATGTTCATGTGCTCAGGAAAGGCCTGGCAAGCCAACCATATGTAAGTAGCATGCCAAATAATAGGAGAGAAACTTCCTAGGCAGGTTTCTTTCCAGTGACCTGTTTGTTGTTTTGGGTATGCAGAGTATCGATTGAACAGCAAGAAGGAAGGATGAATTGATCTGATAGTGAAATGATGCATTTTTTGCTGAGCAGGAGATTTTTCTGGTGGAGAAGGAACAAATTGACTTATTGGTTAATTGAAGGAGAGAATTGATTGGGAGAGGCAGTGAGAATTTGACAAATGTCAGCTGCAGGAAAGAAGGATTCTTCAAATATATATATATGCATAAGCATTTATTTATCTCCTCATTTGTCTGCCTTTTACTTAACGTGCAATAGAGGTGGATGGCTTTACTTTGACTCTTTTTGGCAAGATTGGCAGGCTGACTTTGTGTGAAACTTTTTCTCTTTTTAAAGATGATGGAAATGTTCCTTCATTGAAGTCTGCAAAAGTTTGTTGCTACTGTTTTTTTCCTAAAGCTGTGCCTTCTGTTTCAGTTTATTAAGTCTGCCAGTATATGTGTACATTCTTTTTCACCAGCTGCAGTTGCCTAATACTGGCCAGGGGTTTAATGCATGTTAGGCACCTAACTTCCACGGGAAACAATATGAATGAATGATTTCTTTTTTCCTTTAAATAGTCTTCCAGATTTCACTAGGCAACTCTCTGTATTGGTAGGACCAGAACTGCTGCCATAAGTACAGCCATTGGTCTTTCACCCTTTGGAGAGGGGACCATGTTTTGTTCTGTTTTGCTGGTACAACAGTGGTCTTATCTGTAGTGAGGGCTTCTAAGTGCCACAGTAATTTAAAAAAAAATTGTAAAAGTGATACTAACAGCACTCTTACTAGTAGTAATAAATAGTTATATATTGGTGCCACTTACATATTAATTAATCTAATGCTTAATTTAACTTCTAATTAATTTAGAATTAATTTCCTAATTTCTCTCTGGATGAGGTTGCCATAATCTTCATATGGTGCCTTTAGGAGACCAGAAGTGCTTTCATGCCCATTTTAAAGGAATGGCACTGAAGGCATCCAAAACTGTCGTCTGAGGACTCTTAAGAGCATCCTCAAAGAAGTTTCTGTCCTCTGCTTGGGAAGACTGTGTTTGTAATGGGGTTAGGGAAGGAACCTATTCAGGAAATTTTCCATGTTGTGGGGCAGCAAGTGGCAGAGTCCCCAGGGATCAGTGTGGTTATTGGAGCTCAGTGTTGTGATGTTACAATAATTTCCCTCTTGCAATGACATCACCATGGGGATTGTGGGGAAACTGAAGGCTAGGGACTGATCTGACTTATGAAGAAACTGTGTCTGTCCTCTTTCTCTCTGTACCCTTCCAGACCGCTCAGATGTGCCATGGCCTTATTTTTATCATCATTAGGAAAGATTCAGCTGCATTTACAGCAGGGATATTGTAGGAACAAGCTCTGTGAAGAAATAATAGTAGAGATTTTAAACTCCCAAGGGGGGAAGGAAGGACCTCTAATTAGCAAATAATAGGTTTAGCCCATAAACTACTCACAAAAAAAAAAAAGTCAGCAGGCATCATAAAGGAAAGGGATAAGGGAAAACTCTTCAAATAACTTACAAATAAAAAGAATTCTTGTTTATGTCTGGGACATTGCTTTATTTTGAAATACATTTGGCATTTAAAAAGAATATATGAACAGCTTTGCTTGATGTCACTCATCCCAGACAGTGACACTTAACACTTGTACGTTGTTGAAGCAACACCAGAAGTAGGTAACCTGGGGGAAGGGTGTTTGGGGAAGTTTTTGCAGCTGGCAAATATCTTCAAATTTGAATTCTTAATGGGAAACTTATAAACACGTGAGAGCTGAGCAAATATTTCAGCGTGAATAATTTATATGACAATACCCCTCATAATAGCAGACATAATAGCTGCAGTCCTTGGGATGGCTAGCACTGTTTGACTGACAGAGGAGGAGAGGTGTCACTATCACATGATAACCCTTGCTCCATCTTGCACCAACTGGGATATCACCTTGAACGCAGCCAATCCATCATTCTGCCAAAGAAAATATAACAGCTGGCTTTTTCCATAAAACAAAAGAGTTTGATTGAAGGATGCTTTTTCTCCATTTGCCTCCCTTATAACTTAGAAAGTTTTCCCTTGTAGAAAATGGAACCTTAGAAAGTTTCCCGCAAAATCAAAAGCTTGCCCACAGATTGACTGCTAAATGTGCACTGCACGTTTGTTAGGGATGCTCTAAGTGGTACTGAAGCTGACAGAATACAGGCAGGAGCTGACAGCTTCTCTCCAGTTTCAGCTGATTAAAGGCTGCAGGGGCCTGGGGGCCCCATCTCAGAAAGGGGACCTCAGCAAATTCACAGAGCACTTCCAGTCTGCACGTTTTGCATCGGCTGGCTCAGAGTACGCCAGGTATTGCACTCAGTAATCAACTTCTGCCTCCAATTTTGGAGCGTTTGAGAGCAGATAAAGGAAAGAAGCTAAAAATGCAAATGAGGATTACCTTATATTATGTATGTACATTGTATTATGTGTGACAAATCACAGTGAAAAATGTAAAAATTGCATATGTGTGTACATTTAGAGCCATTGTGGATCTAAAGCATGACTTAAATTTTGAGGTGGGGTTTTCTCACAGCCTTCTCCCTGTTCCCATACCTATCACTCATATTGAGCTCTTGCAGGCTGAGCATGCTGGCTGCTCAGTTTGGAAACTCTTCCCAAGGCCCTGTAGCCAAGGTGTTCAAGCATAACCAGGGATCCAGCATGACCTAACCAGAACCATAAAAAAAAAAAAAAAGAAATTATCAGGATTAAAGAGTGCTTGGCACTGTCTGGAAACAAGAGGGAGGTCACAGCTCCTGCTTTTCTAAATGTTCTCCTTTATGATTTCCAACTCCTAGCAAGTGTGCAGTGCTTGTGTATGCTATATATACCTTGTGCCTTCATTCAGCCTGTGCTGAATGAACATCTAATTGGGGAAATCTTTTCCTCTCTGTTTCTTCACAGGTCAGTTTTTTCATGGTGGAGTTTTTCTTATTCCTTCACTAATGCAAAGAGAACGTCCCAAACGAATATCCCCTCCCAAACACTGATAATAAAATACCACTATTTTAAAATTTTATTTTACCAAAATAAATAGAAAATTTTCTTTGCATTATTTCTTCCAGGACTTTTCTGTTAAGCAAGACAGCCTTATTTCCCCCTTCTTACCTAAATTTAAATTTCAGTCTTGTTTTATTAGCACCAGAAGTCAAATTCTTAAAACTGCTGATTAAAAAATTCATGCAATCTTTGGAACACTTTGGCAAGGTACTTTTTAAAACACTTGAAAATAAATCAGAACTTGTGGCTTAATAATCAGAACTGCAGGCACAAAGTATAGTAAGTTAAGTAACAGACATTTGTTAGCTTTTTTTACATTATCCATTAATATATTTTTAGAAATGCTAAATATTTAAAGCTCCAGACCGAGAGCTATTCTTAGGGTGATTTCTTCCCTTAAGTTGAGCTAAGGTAATGCTTTTGATCTCCATTTCCATTCACCTAACTGGAAATTAATTTTTCACAAGTGCATATTTGCTGAGAGGAAGACACAGAGAATATGCCTCCAAATAAAAGGAATTAAGGAAATGCATTTGTCTTGATCCCTCAGTTGTTTATAAAAATTTAGACAAACTGTTCACCAGTGTACCAGTATATCAACAGAACCTTACCATAGTCTGAGTCCTCTTGTATTGATTTTTAAAGGAAGACAGAAAGACCAGGGGGCTTTTAAACTTCAGAACTCAAGGAATTTGATAATTTCCCCACACTGAGAAACAAGAACCCCGTGTAGGCATATTTCAGTGTGTATGAATGCAGCTGTATGTATGTGTCTGCATTTTTTTATATACATACACTTATTATTTAAGTATAATACATATATGTATATATACATATATATATGTGCCCATGCATGTCTAAATTACATGCCATGCATGCAAACACGCATAAACATACATGCATTCTCTTAGTCTACTTTTCTCCCAGTCTTCTTTGAGCCTGTATTTGTTTTAAATCACTTTTTGGCTCATTTAAGGCTCTGCCAGACCCATTAAATTCTGCCTCAGATGGTATATCAGACTTGTTTTAAATTAAAAAGAATACAAAAAATAATTTTGAGATAATAGAGAAGACAGATAATACAAAGATATTACAAAGCAATAACAAGAGAATACAATTTCCATTACTGGAATAGTTTATTAAAAATAATTTTAAAAAAAGAGATATAAATTAGAATCCTCACATTAAAATTTGTCCACTTCTGAAGGGATGTTCTGATGTGCTGGGTAGGATTTGGACTGCCAAAAAAAGAGGATAAGTGTATGCTTGTAAAGAGACCAGGATAGAGAGCTTAGGAAAGCAAATGTGCTCTGCAGAAGTAGTTCAGTTTGCATAATTTATTTTAAATATGGATCCTCTCTGGTGTGTGAGCACTCCCTCCCTCACCACCCCCACTCCCCTCTTTTCTTTTAAAAATAGGAATTTCTCTGCTGCTTGTGTTCCAATATTGCAGTTCAAATAGGGTGCCTGGTGGTAGCTCACTTGTGTACTTGACTACTTACTGCTGAGGAGCCTTGCTTGCCAGTAATCTAGATTTATGGTAAGTCTACCCTTTCCCTTCATCTACAAGGTCCAGGGACATTTGGGTAGCCAATCTGCCCTTAAATATGTCTCTGAGGAAATGGTGCTAATTAGTATTGGAATTTACAGCCTTTCATTTTATTGACTTGTCCTACTTTCTTCGATAATTAACTAATGAGTAAAGTAATGAGCTATGTTAGTCAGTCATGATGTTCAATTAAACAGCAAATCAATTATTGAAAATAGTTTCGGACAGCTCTGGTGTCGTCACGGGGTGTATGTGTGTGTGTGAGAGTGTGTGTGAATGTGTGTGTGTGTGTGTGTACACGTGCTTTAAATGTGTGCCCTAAATGTGGCAGTGTCCCTCCCTGGAGGGCACCTGGCTCCTGGAGGGCTCTGTGGTCACATCCAAACCAGACCAGTGGTCCCCCTTGCTTGCCTTGCCCACGGTCTGCTCAGGTGCACTACACAGCACCCTGACTCTGCACCTTGACAGGCTGTAAGGGGTTCCCAAAGCCTGAGAAAGATGATTACTGTAAATTAGGGAGCACTTTTCCCGATGGGGAGATTGGATGTTACAAAACAGGTGTGCCTGTTCTCTGGTGTGACCCCTCTGCCTCTTTCTTGGCACATGCAATATTTCCCACCGGTGATCAGGGTCACGTGTCCCAGAGCTCGGCATTACAGCAGCACGGACTAACACACAAATAGGTGCCCTCAAAGCCTTACCTCTCTTCTGGCCACAGCAATACCCATGAACGACAGAGAGGCTGGCTGGGAGTCCAGGAATTTTTACGCTTTGAAAGCTTTGCATACCAGCCTGAGCAGCAGCTGTCCATGGGAAGATGCTTCTAGGACCATCATGTCATGAGTCTCCTGCACCAAACCTGAGGAAGCGCTGCAAACACACCCTTGTGTGGCCAGTGGCAGGTCAGGTCACAGTTTGCTGGGGCAAAGCCGTGACATTGGGCCTGGCACATCTGTCTGTCTGTACAGCTCAGACAACTTCATTTGGCATAGGCCAGGCAAAGATCTGTGTTGGCAGGATGAGAAACAGGCATTCATTATCTCCTTAATGTGGTGAGTTCAGTTTTGTCTAGGAAATGTAAAGGGCAGTTCTAGCAAAGAAAGGTGTAGCTGGCATCATCATTCACTGACTTGCTAGCTCTTTAGAGCTAATCATTCTTCCTACTGAACCTTGGAAGAATAACCTTCCTCTTTCCTTCAGGTCTTTTGCTTCATCTTCTCTTCCACAGGAGCTGGTATCACAGTTGCACCTGCCACCCATGGCTCTTCAGGCTTTCACACTCACCTTTCTGGCACACACCTTAGTTCTTGTTTGGTGTTAGAGTCTACCACAGCAGCCAGCAAGCAAACCTGTCCTGAAACTTCAGAAGTTTGGGAACAACTTTAACTGTCCTGTGCTCTACTCACACAAATAAATTTTGACATGCCCTGTCAAAATACCACTTCATTTTGGACAGCAGTAGCTTTTAGAGAGAATGGTAATATTGCATATATTGCATGAATAATAAAAAAAAAGTTAAGGTTATTAGATGGAAAGTTTGGGTTGGGATTAAAATTTTAACCTAATATCATTCAGATATACTACCAGAAAGAACATTCTGGCACAGCTCTGTTTGAGTAGCAAAGCAGCACAAATAGTGCCATGCCATGCTCTTAAGCTTTCTAGTAATGAAAAATATTATTTATTAGAATAATA
Source organism: Leptocoma aspasia (assembly GCA_013399835.1). Lineage (NCBI taxonomy): Eukaryota > Metazoa > Chordata > Aves > Passeriformes > Nectariniidae > Leptocoma > Leptocoma aspasia. Next base: position 99,967 of record VXAX01002097.1, read on the forward strand.
GCCATCTTATGATGTTTTTTCTCAAAGATAGTGAGCAGGCAGAAAGCTCCCCCCTGCCTCCCAAATTCAGAAGGAAAAGCAGGCGAGTGAGCAAGCTGCATAAATACAGAGAGAGGAGACTAAATGCATTGGCCTTAGCCATCCAATTGAATCATGATTCATTAGAGAAACAGCAAGCCAAAAGAAATCAAAGACAGTTCAAAAAAGGCAACATAAAGTTTTCATTTCCAAACAGTTTAATTCATTGTTTGTGCTCTTTACTGAGAATATTCAAGGAACACAAACATTCCCATATGATTTAAATTACAATTTACATATGAATTACATTAGAAATATGAGCTACACTAAAGAGATAATTAGTGCTGTCCTGGGTTATGTGAGCACAAACAAAATTAAATAAGAACAATTTCAAAGCCAAGTTTTGCTTTGCCTTTTCAACTAAGCTGGTTTAATCAGTGATAATGACTGAAATAAATCCACTACATATAAAACAATGCACAACATATCATACTGTGTGAAATGTCATTACTACATCCCGTGCATTGGTAAATCTCACAGACAAAAAGGAATACGTCTCTGGTAGGATGCTACACAAAATTTGCTACTGCTGGGTGCCCAGCACTGGAGGTGATGGTCCCTAGGGCTTGCAAAGAAACAGGAGGACCCACAGCAGGCCAGCATCACTGCACAGCATCACAGAGAAAGTATCAGGGAGGGGAGGGCTGTGAGGGTGTGTGACAGGGATTTTTTTTAACATGACATATGAATGAGAAAGAGCTGCCACAGAAAAAAAAAAAAGCCAATGTTAGCAGAGAGCAATGAGAGGGAGTGGAGCAGGAGAATCAGGGGGAAGAGGGGGGAGACAGGGGAAGGAGAGGAGAAAGTGAGAAGGATAAAACATACCACACAGAAGGAAACTACCTGAGCATCAGTGCCTCAGCCCCTAAATAGAGCTATGGTTTATGACTACCTTGCCTAATGAGCTAAACTCTGGTGACCATAAAACTGAAATATAATTATGACATTAAAGATGCCTATATTTGAACTTAATTATTAATTAATTTAATGAGAGAATAGGAGGTTGTAAAATTGCTAATTAAACAGCTCTGTAAAACTGCAGACGGCAGAGGATTTACCAAATGATGAATCCCACAACAGTATTTGGGCTATATCAATATTCTATTAATATACAGTATGCCAGCAGTACTGGCTAGTACGCTACTCACAGTTAAGCCGATGTGACAGGCATACAGAGCGAAAGAAAATGAAGGACATAAAATTCCGGATGACAACAACCTTGAAGACGATCTCTGCCCCCACCTCTGTGGCAATTTCTGAAATCAGTTAAATAAACTCAGAAATGCAGGATAAAAATCAATCTTACCATCGCAAATGTGAATAAATTGGCTCGAAGCACAGGACCCACCTATGGTCTTTAGGCACCGTGGTGCTGTGCCGCTCTCCGCTTGTGCGCGGGAATGGTCAGAGCGAATCTGGACTTAAGTGCAACAGAAAGGGAGGGATGCAGCGTGGGTGAGTGAGTGTGTGCGTGCTCGCAAGTGAAAGAGAAGCTGAGCAAGAGCAAAAAATAACTGTCCCCGTGTGATTAGTGAAATTAAACTCAAGTGAACCTTCAGGGGCTGAATTCGAACCTACGGGGGACAATTTTAGAGATTCCCACATTACACTGTCAGCATGTGAGGAATTTTGCTGTAAGATTTGAGTGGCAATGCCATTTGGATGACATTCATTTAAAAATACAGGGGAGGGGTGCAGGGTAATGTTTTCTTTTAGCACTGAGCCTAATTCAAGGGCTGCCAAAAGAAAATGCATTGGGGTATCTCGCCCTGCATATCTCTAAATGTCAGTCATGACTAATCACTGGGATAAAAGTAAAAGAAAAAATTCAAATATCCTTTTTGTAGGAAACAATGAAACACCTCTGAGCAGTGTAACAGAAACGATGAATAACACTAAGTTAACTGTAAGAGGTACATTTTAATATTTGCATCAATCCTTAGAACTGTTGTTTTTTACACCTGCCATGTGGCATAGCTTTTGCTTTGTATATTTTGGTTTTTAAATGCCCTGTTGACAGCCACAAGAAGGAATTTAACAAACAATATCAAGAAAATTGTGTGGGAGGAGACTTGCCTTTCACTCTAAAGGAAACAATATAGTCATCACAGTAACTTCTCCTGCTTCTGGAAAATTAATGGATGATCTTGAAAGCAAGGATAGGAGTTGTATTCCCAAGTCCTTTGGCAGTTCTAAAGAAGCTTCATAAACTTTCAGTGCCTCACTTTCTACTTTCTAAGCTAGGAATAAGAGCAGTTTTGTGCCATTTATCTTTCATGTTTCAGAACAGTAAAGGGAAGCTTGAACGTAATTTCCAAGGAAGTGATCTCTAGAAATTGTTCCTTATTGACTGGCTTGGGAAAAGACTTTAGAAGTGTCATTCCTTACCTCTTTTTTTTTTTTTTTTTATGTCTATCTTTTTCTGTATGAACAAGGTAATCTAAAGAAGCTATGCACTTCACATGATAGTCTTGTTCCCTTGTCTCAAATGCTTACACAGCTTTCAGTCTCTTGATGCTCAGAAACTTCACTGGTGGGTTTTGTATGAGGATCTGCAGCTGAAAGAGCTGCTGCTTTAAAAAATCCTGATCCCAATTTAGAAAACTACTCTGGCTGGTTTCTATCTTATAATATGTGCAATTAATAAATATGAAAGCTTCTATGCATTTATTATCGTTGTATCATGCCCTGCAGTTTTATAGATCCAATTTTTCAAAAAGTGACTTCATCTACCAGAAATAAAATCAGACAGACTTCTTCTATTGTATAGCCAGCTATCGAACCTGCGCCTTGACTGGAGGCTTTTGTGAGATCTGGACTCTGTTCTTTCTCAGTTTTCAAGCCCAACAAAACAGGCAATTAATTAAAAGTGGTGGGTTTACAGTAAAAAGGAAATTCCAGATATCTCATCATGACCATATTGCAGGTTGCACACGAAGCATCAAAGGAATTACCTCCGTATCTCCACGAGAACTACCCCGTGGTTAACTTTATTACAGGTAGGTCTCACTCTGTTAGAGAAACTCAACCTGCAGCAGAGCAGCTGGCTTGAAACAGAAGAGAAAGAAAGGCACAAAACCTGGGGATGTCATTTCCTCCAAGTTCCCTTGACGCAGCCATTATAGCAGCTCCCTTTGAGACAGAAATATTTGAGAAAGGGTAAATACTGGTTAGTTGTTGTCCAGCCAAAAGCTGGTTGATGTTTCCTGTGATACTTGCCACCTTCCAGTTATGAGAAAATCCTGGGCAGGAATGGACAGGGAACTCCTCGTTGCAAGGAGCATGAAAGGTCCAGCCAATAGCTCTGAACCTGAAGATCATGGTCATCTTTGTAAGACTGGTCACTACAGACCCTGGGAGAAAACAATTTTGTCTCATTTCTCTGCTCTGGATGCTGGGGGCTGGTCACTGTCACCTGACAGTGATTTTAGGGCTCAGCAGGAGCAGGGGTCTCTCTGGGTACCAGCAGCCATGGTAGCAGTGCTGCTCCCAGCCTTGTGTCACCTATCACCCTAAAGTCGGTCACAGCTTGAAAACCTCTGGGATTGCACATTCTTTAAATGCTATGGGTGAAATCCAGCTGAGGCCCAGAGCTAAACCATGTGGCTGACAGGGGTGCCTGTCAGGCTTGATTGCCAGGAGAGAGCTCCAAAGTGAGAGCAGTTGTGATTAGCCATCACTGATACTGCAGGCATTGTCAGGGTCTCACTGTGATATGTGTGAAAAGTTTACAAATCCAAAGCCTTCATTGATCTGATTTAATTCCTGAGGATTTAAATTGGTTTGTTTTAATCATGATTTGAATCTTCAAGGAGGTTAACTTGGCTTAAGTTGTCTTCTGCTTTTGTTTGCATCTGTCCTTCTTGTGCCCTTTAGAAAGCTTTCCCTTTTTTGATTTGTTGGTAAGCTGTAAAATATGTGACTAAATACGTCCTACTAAATAAGCTGCTCATTTTGTGTTTGTTGCTGACCAGAAAGATATTTTATATCTTTGCCCATTCAATTAGCCAGATTTTTAGTTTAATATAATTTAGCTTCATCTTTTTTTACATTTCAGAATGTTAGAATATGGTGTGTGGTATAAGTCCTTTCCACTAGGTGAATATTATTTCTGTTTGAAAATATTTATAAACACATCACAACATCTTTACAATGAAGGAAAAAACACTTTAAAATACCTCTCACTAAGTAAATACATCTGTATTTACTCAATGGACTAACTCCATGGATATGTAGAAGGGAAAAATATATTTCTTTAAACAGATACTGTTTTCACATATCTACTATATGCATTATAACTTAAAAACAAAACCAAGATCTTTTTAAGCTTCCAACTGGTTTCTAGTGCTGATTGAATTTTTCATTGAGACGAACTAATTGAATACATTGAAATCAAGATAAAAACTATTATAATTCCTGAAAACAAAATTTCTGCAGTCACAAATTCTAAACTGAAATAAAACATTGCTGACTTTATTTTTTATTTCTTCACTAGTGATTTCAAGTGATCAGTGATTTGAATTTTTTTAAAACCTCAATGTGAGACTAACACTGCTTGTAATCATCATGGCATTGCAGAGACAAAAACATGGGGAAAACACATAAGCAAAAGCAACAAAAAATAAGTTTCTTACTCAAGCATGAAGCCTGCAGATCTGGAAGTTGTAGTTTGAAAATGGAGGATTACTGTATTTATCAAAAGGCAAAAGAATTTGCATTAGTTCCTGCTACTGCAAACTTTTTTATATCGAAAGAAATGGCACAGAATGAATCAGATAGGAAATATATGGATTCAACTTTTCCATGTCAGGAAAACAGGTCAATTATTACACTTGGTATGAGATCTGAAAGATAAAAAGGTGTCCTCCCATGTATGCATATTGGCATATGTATACATGGCAAAAGTTTGAAGTGGAATTAAATTAGCAACTCTGTTGTTCCACAAGGTGAATAATCCAGCTGGGCCTGCAAACTGACTGAAAGAGGTTAGCAGCAGTAAAATACATAAGCATTTTAAAAACACAGGGATCAAGTAGATCTGTGCAACATTGAGGTGACGGTTACCTAAGGATTATAGGAAATTGAGAAAAAGAACTGTTAATTTTTTCTTGCTTTACCAGGAGATCACAAGTTCTTCTGGAAGAAAGATAAAGGACGACTTTGGGGTCTGCAATCTAAAGAAAACTCTTGCCTTTCACTTTGCTGTCAGATCACACCTTTGGATTAATCTCTGTACTCAGCTGTCCTTACTGTTTATCTATGAGTAGCCTGTGAACTTTCCATACCTGATTTGGATAATTACCAAAAAGCATTCCTCCAAATGCAAGTGTTCAGAGGACAGCAAGCAGGTTTCAGCTGCTGAAGCAAACTGCTGTGACCTCTGTGAATATTTTTCTTCAAGGAATTACACAGCCTTTCATACAATGCCATGAGGAAGGTTGAAGCATGGCAACCATTAATGCCTGGCATGTCCTTGAAAAATCTAGCTGGGTACATCTCTTGCGTCCTAAATTACAAACCAGGCAAGCATCATAAACAAGAAGGAGTCAGTCTTTCTGCTCCCAAGCTCCACATGTGTTAATCTTTTCCTGACTCTGTGAGTTTTGATTTAATTCTGGAGGAAAAGGAAGGTAAGAAAGCAATCTAACTGATGTTGGCTGCACCCAGGTCTCAAACTGGGTGGCTAGCAAGGTGTCTCAGAGCGTCCTTCTGCTGCAGTATTGTGCTTTGTCTACACTTTGTCCGGCTGAGAGAAGGCATCAGGAACAAAATCACTCTACAGTTGTGTTGTGCTTGAGCGCCAAACTTGTTGCAACCCCAGCTGGTGACAACAATGCCTAAAAACTGTTCTAAATACAGCTCCCCTGTCCTAGATTTCAGTGAGACTATTCTACAGTTAAAACTCTGTGTCTGTGTAAGTCTAAGCTTCATTTCTAGGCAAATTTTAGACCTTGGGCCCACCTTAATATTTTGGGGTTTTTCCCCTTTTGTTTTGTGAAATTAGCTAATTCTTACTTGTTGTAAAATAAGCTTCCTTTGTATTTTAAATTCTTACAGAGGAAGCCACAGTCGTGCATGAAAAATATGTTAAAAACCTAATTTAAAAAATGAAGTATAAAAACAATGTGGAAAGATATAAGTACTAGCTATAGAAAAAATAAATATAGAAAAAATAAATAGCTATAGAAAAAATAAATAATCTAAATACAAAGACAGCTTATCTACAAGATACAGACTGAGACAATATTTTCTTCTGAAAGAAAAATCTAAATATAGACTATATGACATAATTTAAGTAAATATTGCCTGAAAAAATAACAGTCTGTTTTTGTCAGATCCATTTGAGAAATTAAGGATAGAAAGGAAAAGGTTAGCAAAGCATCTCAGAAATGCAGGTGTTGCAGCATCTAAAAAAAGTAATTCTGAAGAACTAGAGGAAGGGATCATAATGCCACCATTTTTTCCTAAAGTTTAGAGATGCCTTGAAGGAGGAAAGGAAGGTAAAGGCATGCATGTCTTCTGTGAAAGACTTCTAACGCCCAAAATATGATTGATCTGTGGCTTCATCTTTGTGCTTGTGAAAGAAGTTATAAGAACTGGGAGAGAAGAAGCCAGTCTGTGTTCTGGGATGGGGTGGTAAGCCCCCAAATTCTTCAGTTCCTACCATTAGCAACAGAAGAGATGCCTGACACAGTAAATCAGTTTGGAAGGATTAAATAACAATTTGGTCTTTGCATTATGATAAGTAAGATCCCATCTGGTCTGAGTTTGCTTTTGTTTACATGCCTTAGTTTGAATGAAGAATAGGAAAAAAAAAAAAAAAAAAGAGATATTGTTCTTTCTCCCAAGCAAATAGAAAATCCATCTGATGTATAGATTGCTGTGGACATTTCTTCAGGTAGCTCTATGTACATACATGCACTTGGCCATGCCTAGGCTTTTCTGGTGACATCATCGCCCTGAAAACATATTTCTCTTCCTTTTGATGTATCCTGTCCCAGTAACATGTTCTTTCACTGCAACATCAAATTGTATTAGGACATGTGAGAGAAGCCACCCAAGCGGATGAACGCACTCTCCCCCTACTTTGATCTAGCTCAGTCATTTCTGGTGACTCAGGTGTATAAAACAATTCCCAGGAAATGGCAGAAAAACCTGCTGTTCACATGGATATGCATTTGGAAATACTAACTGCAGTGAGCAACTGGGCAGCACAAGTTCAAGTTAAACAAAGGATTTAAATAATGTGCTGGAAAATACCCCCAGCCACAAGTTGAAAGGCCTCCTTTTTTTTCCATGCTTTCTTCTTAAGGGGTCTAATTTAAAAATGCAACATGCAGTCAAAACGTTAAAGATAATAATGGGTCAATCTAACACCCTTCTTGTTGTAGTCAAGGAGAAGGAAAGCTTTATGTGTACACGTCATGAATAAACATACATACCCTATAGCTGCTAAAACAGATTCTCCTGGTCCACCTGTGATGTCAATAAATTTACACACATGTTTATACTCATAAATGAGAGGGAAATTTATTAAAGGAGACAGTAAATTAGTAGTATCAGTTTCACATTTTAGTCTCTAAGCCACTTTAAGGAGTAGTTTAAGAGCAAAGGTTCTGATTCTTGCTTACACTAATAACATCACAATGTGAAATAGACTTGAACAATGGTGCAAGTTGCGTTTAATCTGTCCAGCCTCATGCAAGACGGAGAGGAATATTAATGAGAAAGTGTCTTAGATACTTTTCCTCTGCAAATTGTTTAATATAACAACATTAGGTGCAGTTTAGTTATCCTCTAAACAGAAATGACCTGGTCTTGTACTGGAATGAAAGTTTTTATTAAATGGCTTGACTTAAATACAAGGAAAATGGGAACATTTTGCTTCCTCGTTTTTTCCCACTTATACCAGTTGCTCTAATGAGAGACATTGCCTTTCTCAACATGCCTTCTCTTCTGTCTCTTTACACCAGCATGGCAACAAGAACATTACTACCATAAAATTATGTGCTACATTTTAAAAATGCAGCAGGAGAGAGAATTTTAAAAATCATTTTTCCTCCCCCTCTCTCCCCATGCTTCTCAAGCTCTTTTGTATTGACACCTTTTCCTGCCCTGCTTGTAGTGAGGTTTTTTTCTTCTCCAGCAATGCATTTTAGAGAGGAGTGGATCACAGTTGTGTGTTAAATCATGAACAAAACCAATCTCTCTCCCTCTCCCTCTCTCCCCCTTTCTTGTTGTCTGTCCTTTTTACTTAAACATAGCTTCTAGGTTAATGATTCATTCTTCTAAAAGGGTGCTGTGCCTAGCAGATTACACTGTAAAATCTGCCATTCAGTTTATGTTTAAAATACAAGATTAAAGCAGTGGTCATGCTGAGGGAAATGGTTCTCACACAGAACAAGAAAGGATCAATGCACGTCTGCCGAATCCAGGCTGTTTTAGCAGAGTCTGCCGTTTTGGTGTGCTGCCAGACCCCAAAGAAACACTGGTGAGCTTTGAAACTTCATAGCCATTCTTAGACTGAGCACAGCAAGTACCTAAAATAAGGCTTATCACATGCTAATGTACCTCTGAAAGTTACAGCATCCTAGCTGTCTCTAAATTGCAGAGAAAGCATTTGAGAAATAAATTGAGTCCTAATCAGAAATGAAAAGGTGAAAGATTTTAATAAGAAGTAGCCTCTATGGCACCTTATGGCACTAGAATTTGCCCCTGGTACTGTATAATGAATATCCAGGTCATATATAGTTAAATTATCACTGCCAGTAATACTCTTTTTTTATTGTGTCAAGCATTAGCATAAAGGCAAATCAGACCCAAAGTTACTTTTTTTTGTTGTTCCTACAGTGTGACTTACGCACCAGATCAAATAGGTTGATCCATAAAAACTAGTTGGGCATGTAACACCAGCCAGATATTAGATTGGAGACTTGTATACACTTGAAATTTACAAAAATAGCTCATTTGAAATAATTGCTCTGAAACAGCTATTTGGGCAGAAAAGCTGTAGGGATATTTCTCACCCATTTAAGATTAGTTATCTCAGTAAATTTCTAGGTATAGACAAGCCCTTGTGATGTGTCCTGCCAATCTATTCAATTAGCTCTCATTAAGGAAGGCGGAGAGGGGTAAAAGTAGTTTCTCATTAAATTATAAATTTTCATATTTATTAAGTAGAAGTGAGAATACACAAATTCAAATTCACATAGATTTTGTGCTCATTAAGTGAAGCAGGCCTTCTAAGGAAGCCAAGAGCCTACTCACTGGAGACTTAAAACACGTCTGGAAAAGGTTGGTTGGTACTTGAGGGACCTGGGCTGATGGGGACACTGCCTTTTGGGCGAGGGTCTGAATCATGGTTATGAATCATGATTACAAATTACTGTTATTTCAAGGAAAGTCCATTCTGGAAACATCTTATGGTTTGTTGGAGAATTTCTTTTTTCCTCAAAATTTTGGCTCTATTTTTAAGCAGGACAGGGAGTAGTTTTAAATAAAAGGCTTACTTTGAAGGGCAGGGAGTGAAAACACTGTATGCCAGGCGTCAGCTTCTCCATAAAAGTCAAAGTCATCCATAAAAGATGACACCTTTTCTAACTGTGGTGTTTAAAGCAGAAGTGAGTTTAAATGCTGCAGAAGCATGGTTTAAATAGGAAATCTAGACTTTCAGCCATCATGTCTGTGAATAGAAAATGCTGCTGCTATTTGGTACTCAGAGTGGTCCTTGGCAGTGTTGTGTTGAAGCTGCTTTCCATCTTTGCAGTGCCGGCCATGACCTTCCCCTGTTCCAGGAAACATGTCTTAGAGAAAAACACCTAAAGTCTTTCTAAAACCTCATGACTAAAGAGATTGCTACATGCATATGGATTACAAGCTAGACTGTTTATTATACATATTTAGATCTGAATTGGACATAGATTACTATCCAGGCCAGACTAAACACTTTTGATTTAACGAACCAGTGCTAGCCATAAAGAGGGGGTGAAATAAATGTTTAATATATCCTATATCATCTTTCCCCAAATGGTTTCTATTTATCATCCAAGTACCTAATCAATGTGACTACATATAAAATCCACAGATTTTATAGTCCAGTAATAAGTACATGCAAATTATGTTGTCATATAAACACACTGGCACAAAAAGATGTATAGTACCTATCAGACTAGTTAGCCATTATCTTAATTACAAAAGGATTATCCCTGCAAAGGCAAGGCCATAATATAATAGGAGTTCTGAAATATGAACAATCTCTAGCTATGTTTACCATTAATTCACTTATATTTCCATTTCCCTTTTTCTACTGTTTATTTTTGTTAATGTTTATGTGTCCCTTTGTAAGCAGCAATATGGTACAGCATCCCATCAAATTCACCGAGAAAGCTCCAAAGAGCCATCCTAAGTATATTAATCCTCCATAAAAATAAATAAGCTATATGAGAGAGAGAGCATTTCTATAAGGCTCCAGTGTTAGTACTGGCAGCTGGACCATGAGGTGGTGAGAATGTGTGTGCCAACTTTGAGATTCATGCATGAAAAAGCTTTTTGCATTTTTTTTCTGAGATGAGTTTTGCTGATGAATTTTTTTTCCTCTCTTAGTAAAAATTTTCCTGTAATAATGACACTGTCTTTATCCCTCCTTCTGCGGAAGTCAAAAATGCTTTCTGAAGGGCAGGCGAAAGATATGAGGGTCTGAAAGAGATCAGGACACACAAGAAAGATGTTTCACAGTTGGGACTTTGCAAATACAATATAGGAAAAACACCAAATATCAGTAAAACTTCGTATTTTCCTAACATTACATTTGCTCTGATGTATTTTCTGAAAGCCGCCCAAGTATAACTATTTATTTTAACTAAAGTAATCAAGATTAATGTCAGCAGTTATGACACACGCTGTTTGCTAAAGAACACATAGAACAATTGCTCAAGGCAAGCTTCATTAAGAAATCAGATAAAATTAGTAAAACTGATTATATTTCAAAACTCAGCAGCGGCAGCAGCTCAAATTGCCATTCAGGAGCCTCCAATTAACACAATTGGTCTTGTTCACAATCAGCTCTGTAATCTCATTAGCCTATTATATTTTAATCATTGGGATAACTGCACAACAAAACTTATTTTATTTTTGCACAGACTGCTGATGGCATAAGTGAACATGCAACATACTTTTTCTTTCTCTTTTGCTTTCCTTTCTTTTTTTCCCCCCCCCCATCCAGAGAACAATGCAGACTCCTTAGAGCATTATCCTGGTTACAGATTATTACCATACACTCCATCAGAGCTAGGGAACGCTGACAGCAGGCATCTAATTTGGCATTAATTGGCAGGGGACTAATTGCATAACTGACATTGCTAGTGAAACTTAGAGAATGTAAGGTAGGGAGAGTGCAAAGTACCAGAAGAGAGAGAGAAAGAGAGGGGAGCCAGAGCAAACAAACGCCTGCAGACAGCTCTGCGGACACACGCGTATAACTCATTTGCCTCCTTGGTGTGCTGCCTTGTTTCATAAATGTGTTCCAGAGATATTGGCCCTTGTAAAAACACAAAGTCTTTCTGTCCTTTAGGTACTGGCAGTCTGCAAATGCCTACAATACCAGTGTTTCATTGATATTGAGTATTGCCTGCTGCAATGAGATTATGTTCTATTGATGGGAACTGGGGTGTAACACAGCCATCTACAGAAAGCAATAGGTTGCCCTATTTTCAAGCTGAAAATGCTATGTATTTTATGAACTGCCTCTATCTTGCACACCAGGGATGTCTCTGTGGCTAAAGCCATAATAGGATTTTCCTAAATGATACAGAAATACAAATATTCTGACTGAGCACTTTTCTGGGCTCGTCTTATTTACCAGCAAGCTTTGATACAGTATTTTGCTTCCATCTTTTAAAGGACATTTTCAATTTCCCATTTCCCTTATGAGTGCTTCCTGTAAAGGTGTCAATAACCACTAATTGCGTTCTGCTTGGCCAGTCTGCAAATCAAAACAGCAGAGGCAGCAAGCCAATATGCATTCAAATCCCGTTACTTGGCTGCCTCATTCTCAACTGGAAAGATATGAGAAGGCAAACATTCACACAATTGTATGCCAGGAAATTTGGAGTTGCTCCTGTGATCTCCAAAGATAACCTGTGCAGCTGCTGTTAATTCTCAGACTTTTATTTTAAGACGGCTACTGATGGGGGTATTTCAGTGTTGCTTCTTTTATTGTCAGTCCAGAAAATGGCATGTCTTAGGTCAGAGAAAATGTAAAAGGAAATAACTGCAGTAAGAGCACAACGTATGCAGTAACTAAATTAGGAGCTTGTTCCCACAGGCAGGCAGGCCAGTGACACAACATGGAGATTTCACTGTTTTGGTGGCCTAAGCAAAGGATAGGTGGGATTTAGCTGTGCTGAATGTCATACAGTGAAACAAGCCATCGATTTGATTACTTTTGCTCTTCTTTCATGACTTATGTGTCAGCAGAGTGTTGATTTTCTGAAATCAATTTGTCATGCCAAAGTGTTAGCTGCCAAATTCTGCTTGTAATATTCAGCCTGGAGTTTGGTTGAGAGCAGTCTCTTGTCAGCATTTGCTTCTGCAGTTCAAACCATTTTGATTTCAATGTTATGAAAGTCAATTTCCTTTCCTGCTTTGAGGAATGAGCTGCCCACCAAAAGAAGTTCCAGAAACATTTTACACAGATACCTTTTTTTCCAATTTCACTTAAAATCTTCATCTTAGGCAAAAGTTTGCACCAGAGACATTCACAGACACAGAAAACCCTTACAGGAAGGCTGTCTAAGAGAAAGGTGGAGGTGCCAAGAAAGCCAGCTCAGGCTGACTGAAAACACCAAGTGCCTGTGTGCAGGACAATGCATTTCCAAGCCCGTTTTGTTCTGTTCTGACATGGAGGGGAAGGAGAGGTGGCATCTCTTGTGTGTCTCTCCACCACAGCCCATTTGAACCACACTTAACTTGGCTGCTAGGAGGCCACAGGTTTTCTATTTCTGGTGACCATAGGGATGACCCTTCCTGATGATGCTGGAGGACTGCTGAGTCACAGGCTTTTTGTCTTGTAACCGTGGATCCAAAAGCAGCAATTTGTCCCTCTTCCTCAAAGCATGTGGGCGGATGTGTGGAAGGATGATAAATTAGAAATGAGAGGGCATGGAAGGATGGGAGATCTTTCATCTGCTACGTAGCATATCTGACTGTGTTTATAACAGTCAGAAGTTTATAAAACATTAAAATGTTACTCCATCATCATTTTGGGGGGCAATACTTTGAAGAGATGATGGATTTTGTCATCATTTTGCCTAAATAACTTAATTGTTTTTTGTTTAGCAATCAACTTGTCACCTTCTACCCTATTCTGCTAGTTTTCTATGAAAGACATAAAATACACTTAAGAACCTGGACAAACTTGATATGATGCTCATGTTCAAACTAAAAAATGCTAGGAGAGGAGCATAAAGATACCAGCTCAAGCTGCTGCTTACCACTAGATGTCCTACAGTGGTACAAATGGCTGAGGTAAGTCAAGTCTGTCACAACGTTGTCGCTGTGAGATATTCAGTGATGTTTCCTTTGTTGTCACAACAGACTTAGGAATTGCTGTTGTCTCCTTTCTTCACATTGTGTTTCGCCTAGGTCTTTGAATGAAAGCAGTCTCCAAAGGGCACTGATCTCTAGACTGATATGCCTAAACATATCCATGTATCTGCTGCCAGGCATCCTCCCCAATCCCTGAGTGTTCTGCATAATCACTTCTGTGCACAAGTCTCTTGGTGAGGATTTCTATTTTCCTGTGAAGGTTTGCTGGTGTAGGAGCTGAGGCCAGCTCATTCTTAGTATTAAGTGGTGCAGAGGTAGGTAGATACTGCTGAGTGTCAGCCAAACCAAACTGATGCTGTTTAATGTTATAAATCATGGTTTCTGACAGCTGCTGGCTTACTGGTGTATTTTGTTCACCAAGCGTATCTTGCGTGAGTTGCAAAGGTGATGCTGTCAGTGGTAGCAGAGTGGGCTCATCATGGCAGAAAGGTACAGGCAGCAGCAGAGCACCAGTGCAGCAGAAAGAGGTGAGGGGTGAAAGTTATTCTGATGTTTAAATGGAGTTGAATTCTGCTTCAGAACCTGTGACTGAGCATTTCTGATCTGCAAAGGAGAGCTGCTGCTGCTGTCATGCGTGCTGACTGTACCCTTATCTCTTCCTTTGCTCTCGAGGCTTAACCCTGTTGACTTCAGCACACTGTGGAGCAAGCTGCTTGTCACCAGCAGTCAGAGTATGGGTGAATATCCTCTCTCACTGCACCTGCCAGGTGTATTGGAATGAGATTAAGCTGCCACCTCTCACACCCTTGAGATGAGCAAGCTACTCTCAGGCAATAGACTGAAGTATTTGAAGCTGTGGTAGTGCCTCCATACAAACATGCACACCTGGCCAGCTGGAAGAGTGTCATCTTCATGGGAATACCACTATGATGTGATGTCACCTGTCACTGTGGGTTTGAGAGTTAAAATGCATTCAGTATTTAGAGATTTTCTTAAGAAAATATTTGTGGCAATTGTGAAAGGCTGGTGTAGATTTATAAAAGTACCTAAAGACAATAATTTATGATTCTACTGAAAGAAATAGCTTTTTCCTTCACAACTGAGACTGACATATATAAATTTATTTCTTTGCCCTTTACCAAGGTGATTCACACTTCATTTATATCAGGTTATTTGCAGCGCTAGCCAGCCATTTTAAGCCTGGGAACACAGAACCTTGCATGACCAAGCTGGATTTTAAAATGCCTACACCTTGGTAGAATCATCAGGTTTCTCCCTTACGTAGAAGCTTGTTTGCTCAGACCTAGGCTGGTTGGGTACCATGTGCCCTGCAGTCATCTCCTCTGCATGCCTCATTCTCCCCTTGCTGTCCTTTGTTTCTGCCATTTCCCAGTCTTTTTCACTACTGGTCTGGGCACACAATGACTCTGGAAGACCATAAGCAAAGCAAATTAAAATGATGTGCCTTGGATTTTGCACCAGCGGGCCTCAGTTCAGTTTCAGAAGTTCATTGTTATTCTTTTGGTATGATAGTGACTCCCTCAGCAGCTCAGACAGCAGCAGCAGATGGGCCTAAGAGTTATGTTTCTGAGCCTGCCTGCCCCTCCTTGCTCTTCCTGTCTGTCTGAGTGCTCACATTTTGTGCTGTAAAATCACACAGCGTGTATCCCGACACCATCCCCAGCAGCAGCAACAGAAAAACCCTGGGACCCCCACAAAATGTATCTGTGGGACCAAAAGATATCTCAGGATCCCAGGATCCTGCTTTCTGTGGTCCCAGGTTGCATTCCCTAGTTAAGCACCATCAATATCAATACTTAATGGTATTCTCTAAGCTCAGGCAGTGAAGAAAATAGGGTTGTTATCTATCAAAGCACATTTTAGTTTTTGACAAGTAAAAAGCAGCATGGGGAATGCAGTAAGTCTGAAATGAAAGCCTAAAAGAAAACTCATATAACATCTGGTGTCATTTATCCCCTGTTGGCCTTCCATAGTGTGATATGATGAGCTTGTTCTGATTTAAGATCAGATGATTTGGTTTGAAAGAGGGGAGTGGGGGATGCAGGCAGTCTGGCAGCAAATTGGGATACAAAATCTGCTCAAATAATTGGAAACACGACAGATTTTCCTTAACTGATGCCAGTGGCATCTTAGTTTATCCATCTCTCTCAGCTGAATTTGTTAAGTGCATTATCTTATTGGTTTTAAAGTTTTCATCTCACTTATTTGCAGGGGAAAATGTGAGCAAATCAGTCATGATGGATTGCCTAATTTTCTGGGCTGAATAAACCAGTTTTATAAGACTGTTGATTCCTGGGTTATTAGTTAATAGAAACATTTATCAATTTCTTTATAGAGAAGGGGAAAAAAACTTTAACCAATGATTGCATTTTAAAACTTTCATTAATGTTTCCACATAATGCTTAGTGTTGGACATGAATATGGTAATCACAGATTTAAAGTTGGCTTGAAGCGAATTTTTTTCTGCCCTTCCTCTCTTCTCTTTTTTTTCTGTAGAAATTAGGAAAAAAAGTCAAGCAAAAGGATGTCATTAGATTGGTAATTATGTTGAGTGTTCTTTGATCAAGAAAAGGGGCAGAGGAAGAGAAAGATAATTTCCTAACTAGCAAATGCAATTCCTGTATCTATTACCAATTTTCTCTACATAAACAGGGCCTGATTCTGTGAGCTTGAACCCTTATGACTTATCAGTCTCTGTCTTCTTGACTCAAGTGTCAGCTGGACGTTAACCTTCATTTCTGTGTGGCTTGAGCAAAACATTAAAGTTTTGTGCCTAAAATTATTCCATGAAGCCTTTGAGGTACTTAACTTAATACACCAGTTTTTGTGTGGTTCACAGTGGAAACTCTAAAAATGTTGGTTTGCTGATAGAGATCCAAGAGATATAATCTATGTAGTGACCCTATTAAAAAAAAAAAAAAAACCAAAAACCAAAAAACAAAACACTTCCTAATGAGAAAAACTCTCCCTTCAGTCCTACTGAAGTGTCATCAATATTTTTTTTTAAATGCAGTGCCTGCAAGCAGATGAAGACCCAGTGGGCGATATAGCCAGAGTACTGCATTAGACGTGGCACCATACACTGACCCAGATGATGCTCACAGGGACAAAAAGATCTCCTCTTGCTGTCATCAAGGTGTAGCTTGCCCTCACCCAGGATAGGGTGAGGCATAGCTGTGCCTGTGTACCTGCACATTATAAAGTCCTTTCCATAAAGGGCCTTAATATAACTAAAAATCTTTTAACATTGATCAAACCGAAGTATCATTTAAAAAGACATCAAGTTCAGAGCAAGAATACATAATGTGTGGACTGGTGAATAATGACCTCATGTTCTAAATGAGATGCAGGATGTCCATTAAATTTTTTTAACACCCCTATTTCCCTTTCCATCTCTTTTTTAACATCTCACATACCTGTGTTGAGCGGTGGTTCCAGAAGTGCAAAAGACACTTCCTTCAGAATAAGAATGAAGGGAGTTAAAAAACTTTTATGCAAGTAGACTTTGCTGTGAAATGTTATCTTTTGTTAGTTCAAAGGTTTCTGAAGATATAAATTCTTCACAACTGCCCTGAGGTACTGAGAATGTAAATTGAATACTTTACAATTTGTAGACTGTTCCTGCAGTAATGTGTATCTCCTCTGTGAGTGAGTGTTTAGGGATTTTTCAATTACTGTAGTCTGAAAACTCTCTGAGATTCTTTAGGGCAGAAAAAGGCTTCCTTCTCAAAGTTGAGTCACTGATGTTCAAATTAGCTGCCAAAAGCATTCTAATGATCTGTGTTCCAGATTTTGCTAAACAGGGGAAAAAATTGGCCCATTTCACCAGGGGAAAGAAAAAAACACCCCAAGCCCTTCCTCCCCCACCAGAAATATTCAAAGGTTAGGCATTTTGCCAGGGTCAAGAGTGAGATGAATTGTTGACAATAAGTACACCTTGTTCGATAGGTCAAGGTCATTATTAAGGGATTCAAATGAACTTCTTTACATTTCCAGGGCTGTAGCATATGCGTGGCCTCCAGGCTCACTGGGTTGTTTAATAGCTTTTGTGAAGCTCTAAGTTAAATGATAAATCGGTTGAATATGTCTTTAAATCCAGTCCATTCCAAAACTGTATGTAGTACTCTTACACTTTTATGTACTGTGATCAGTATATAAATGGTCAGAAATACCAGCATTGTGCCAGCTGATTATGATTTAGCAGTGTTTACAATAGACTACTCTTGCTACATTTTATTGGTGCTAAGGTCAATAACTAATACAATTTAACAACTATTGCATCTCTAACAAATAAAAGATCCCAGCATATTTCTAAATGCAATGTGCATCAAAAATAGTGCAGGTAAAAACACTGGGGGTGTTAGAAGTCTATGATATTAAGTAATTCATTAGGACATCATGAGGCTCTTCTGTGGCAGCCAGCAGGGGTGACCATCCTCATCCCTCTGACTGTCCAGGTTGAGTTGCTTGCTGGCTTGAGAACAGGTGGGTAGGTGATCCACCACACCAGGCTGCAGCATCTGTGGGATCTTTCCTAAACCCATGCACTGGTCATTTATTTCCAGATGCAGCAGCTGCGTAATTAGTCCACAGATGAATTGACGCACTTCATTTGCCAAGATTTGGATTGCTCATGTGGTTTCTGCACAGTGATTGGTCATTTGGAGCCACTTCTGACACAGAAAGTGGGGAATGTTCTCTGAAATCAGAAGGCAGCAGATTAAAGTGTGATGAGAGGGAGTATTTCTTGGAATCGTAGGATCCTTTAGGTTAGAAAAGATCTCTAAGATCATGGAATCCAACCGTTTACCCAGAACTGCCAAGTCACCACTAAACCATGTCCCTCAGTGCCACATCCACACATCTTTTAAATACCACCAGGGCTGGTGACCCAACCACTTCCCTGGGAAGCCTTTTCCAATGCTTGACAACCCTTTCCTTGAAAGTTTTTGCCTAATATCCAATCTAAATGTCCCCTGGCTCAATTTGAGGCCATCTTGTGTGGCACAAGTGGTAACTGATGGAATTCATTGCCACCAAGTTACATTTGTGACAACATTCCAGTTCTGAGAGCTGGAAAGGGAGAACTGAGTGAAAAAACTCAGTTGTATTTGAAAACTCTTTCATTCTTGTAGCCTTCAGAATGTTCAGCCTTAATCTGACTTCGTTTGGAAACATTTAGTGAATATTGACAGCCTCCTCTCAAGATTTTTTCCTGCCCCTGAGCCTGTTGGTCTCTGGCTTATATTCTCTGTTCACAAACCTTGTTTTCATTCAGATCCTACCTATTACAATCCAAAGATTCGCCCTTTCTTATTTCAATTCTCCCTATCCACCAGTATTAATTTGTTCCACTGCACGCTTTACTATTTAGCTTTGTGAGATTTTCTAGTCATCTCAGAGACTTTGCAGCCATTTAAGTTATGCAAAATGTGTATGCTTTTAAAACAAAAAGTACACAGCCTGTGCTTTGCAGTCAGTTTATGAAATGGTGCTATTGTAAATGAGACCCATGTCTTTGCAGTGTATAAATTCAGTTCACAGTCACTGCTGAACTTCTCTTCCCTGCCTCCAGCTCTGCCAGTGGCCCCTTTCTGCAGCCCCAATGGGCTGGTGTGTTTCTGGCCATGCTGAATGTGACACCTACTCTTCTCTGCAGATCTGCCAAGGGTCAAAAGTCCTGCAGCGTGCTCTTCATAGACCATCTGCACTATGCCTGACTTTCAAGAGTGTGATCCACAGGGAGGAGATTTCTCTGCATAGGAATTCTTCATAGGATACAATGAATGCATAATTAAAGAGGATTTTAATGCAAGGAAGTAACAGAAACATAACTTCGGCCATCAGAGCTTAGGCACCAGAAGCTTTACTGTGACTTTGAAGAAAAAGAAGTCACAACTGATAAATCTGCCTTAGCTGATCACTTCTTAAACAAACTGTGATAATTCCCCATTGATAATGTGGGAAACAGGGAAATAAGGATACTGACAATTAGGTTATATGCCGCGGTTAAACCCCGTGAGACCCAGGAAATAAAGAGGCAAGCATGGTTTGGCGAACACACAGCAACTACAAGAATGTTTTCCACATGGGTTTCTTTGCAACCCAACTTTTTAACCCTGGGTCTTTGCCTTTTCTCCAGCACTATTTAGTTGCACAAATTATCCAGGATAAACTGAGTAACTGGGCCAGATTACACAGTTTGATGTGTTTATTTCTGGGTGAGCAGTTTCTGGGATCTGTTAATGTTTCCCGGCTGGATTACGGAAACGCCGAGCTTCCCCCTTTCCTGATCAGTTCGGTGCTCTTCCCCACTGGTCCCTTGCCGGCGAGGATGACATAATCTGCCGTCGGGCCTGTTCCCTGGCAACCGTCCCATTTCTTGGCTCTTTCCAGCTGAAAGCCAGCCTGAGTCACCCTGCACATTTCCAGTGTATCAAGCAGACATAGGCTCGAGTTAATCTTGTTAGCACAATGAGGCAGTTTTCAAACATTGCAGCAAATCAAATCATCCCTAAGGACCGGGAGGGAGGAGAGGGCGGAGGGAGGGTGGGGGAGAAAGAGGCAAAGGCTAACCATCAAAGATAGAATAAGCACAGAGGGAGCCCGGCTTCTACCTGGACAGTAGGCTCCTCCATCAAGGAACCGCCAGATCGTGCTCTTCCCAGTGCCGCCTTCCTTCCCACCGGTCCCCGCATCCATGCCGCGCTCAGAGCGGAGGCAGCAATGGGCAGCAGCAGTGAGAGAGCTCATCTATCTGCGAGGAAAGAAGCAGCTTTGATGGTTCCCCAGTGGATGTAATTGTGCTCATTACTGCCCATTTACATTTCATCACTCGATTATCGCAAATGCCTCATTACTGTTGATAAGGGTTTGCTGTTGAACTACTTGCTAACTATTCATTCCTGAGCTTTGCTGTCATCAGGCAGACCCGTGTGAGACAGGAGAGGACTGGGGAGGGCTGGGGGAGAGGGGGGAGCATTGAGAAGACATGAGGAGGGGGAGGAGAGACAGGAGGTGAGAAAGGTCTTCTATCAGATTTGATTAAAGGCTGTGATTTAAATCGATATTTAATAAAGTGGCTGCTGCCACATAACGCGTGCAATTCCCCATGCAGGCAGAATCATGAATCCAAGGGCCTTGCTGCCTGCTACATAACTCAATTGGGTTTTGTGCACTGGTCTGGCACCTGTGTCCCTGAGCACAGCGCCTCCGAGGTAATGGGTTTATGAGCCGATGAACAGAGCTGATAGGTTCTAAATGGATTAACTAGGTGTCTGCAGCCTAGTGATGAATACATCAGGAGGGAAAAAAAAAAAAANATTGTCTGCATAAGCAGAGAGTGATAGAATGTGTTGACAGTCACTGCGGCTGTCACGAACCCCACAGGGTGAAACACTGCTCAGCTCCTGTCACTCAAGTGCTCTCTGAATAGCGGGTGAAGACAGTAGGCAGCAAGGCTTCACAAGCCCGCAGGTGACAGGTAGCATCACCCTGCTGCTGCCCCAACAACCGCTGCAAAAGGTTAAAATGGAGCATGACTCATCTCACAGCCACGGCAGGTGTGGGATTTCCTCAAAGGCACTGCATATGCCGTTTTGGCTGGTGGGCCTGCCTTCCACCAGTGCTCAAGCACATGCTCTAGCCAACCTGGGTGTGTATTTATATCCCTGGGAGTGGGTAATTGTTGCTATTGCTGTGGTCTCGCAGTGGTTCCTCAAGCAGGGCTGGGTTTCTGCAGTGCTGAGCTGTGCACACAGACACCCACTGTAGGGCACTTCCTGCCCCTAAGTGTTTTTTTAAGTGAATAAACCGCAAGAGCCGTGAAAGAAGTATTATTGTATTCCCAGATGGGAGATAGGAACCAAAAGATTAAATAATTTGCCCCAGATTCCATAGGAGAACTGGAAATTGAAGCCAAATTGCTTAAGCTCAGGTCTAATGCCGTAACTGTGGAGTCACCCTTCCTCCTGTGGACAGGGCCATGGAGCCTCACAGTCCATGACCGATCTACAGAATATGTTGTAAGTGTAAAATAAAATCAGATAGACCTTAATGATGACCTCTGTTTACTACCATTAAGCTACCAACAGTACAGTGTTAGGTCGAAGGATTTTGTGGGTTTATGAGTTTTCTACCACCCCTTGTGCTGGCTAAGATACATGTTTTGTAAGTGCCATAATCTGTCACAGCACTGAAAAAAAAAAAAAAAGCCACGTCATTATATGCAGACACTACACAGATAAATGAACCAGTGTCTGTATCTGCTGTCACAGTTACACAGGAGTTAACCAGACTAGTTTGATGTAGGCAGCTGTTTTTGAGAATATGTTGCCTTTTTACTAAAAATTGAAAACTGAATACTTTTATTTGAAAAATACTTCCACAGTGCTCATGAGAGTTATATTTTGGATTTTTATCCCACCATTGTTCTTGCTGTGTGATTCTCCCCAAACAGATTACATTGCATATAATTTTCACCTCTTGCTGAGCTGCTGCAATGAATTATGGAATCCATTGGTTTCCCACGGGAAATGAAGTAAAAAATATCAGTACCCCAGATATTTCAGAACTGAAATCTTTAGTTAAAAGTAAAAAAAAAAGTAAGAAAGGAACCTTTTGCAAGAAATAGCCAATTTCTCCTTTTATTTTTTTTGTGAAAAATTGAGTAATTTTTAG
This sequence comes from Leptocoma aspasia, assembly GCA_013399835.1. Lineage (NCBI taxonomy): Eukaryota > Metazoa > Chordata > Aves > Passeriformes > Nectariniidae > Leptocoma > Leptocoma aspasia. The sequence continues at coordinate 122,290 of VXAX01002097.1, forward strand.
CCATAATATGTTTAACGTAGAACACAGTAGAAATAGCAGATAGCTGCTTACTATGTTGTTGCATATAAACCACAATTTAAAACCATTGTCTGATCATGTTAATCCATGATTTCAAAAGTCTGCTCAGCCAGGGTGCATCCAGGAGAGTGAATTCTCTAAGGTATTGCTCTGCACCCACATTTACTGGATGCTTTTTAAATTCTTGTCCCAGTTTTTAGTAAGTCTATTTCTGAAAGGAAAAAAAATGTAATGGAATGAGTTACTCTTTTTTCTTACTACAAACCAACTTCTACAACAAAATTGTATGCAATTAGAGTGGCTTGAATCATTCAGTATTATTCAGACCATCTGGGTTAACTATATAATGCCATCCCGGCTATAGCAGACTTTATTCAAAAGTATTATGAGAAGAAGCAGGCTTTTCTGTAAGGATGCATTTTGGAAAAGGAAAAGAAAGTTATGGACATGGAGACAAATACATCCATCAGCAAATTATGAGGTAACAGTTGGCTCTGTATAAGATAATGCAAAAAAGCTCCAATCATAATGCTCGTCTGACTCACTGAATTTGTAAGGGATTACCTTCTCATTTTAAGTTCACTGTGTATAATCCAGTCAGATCTCAGCCACACAGATACCTGAAGACTCTGGACACAAAAGTTCCTTCTGAGTTCTGAAGTCTCTGGTGTCTGTGACAATTAAAGATACAGTAAATGCCATGATTATACATACATAAGTCTACATTGAATGAACAGCCATCGGTAACAACCAAAGTGCATCTTATTATGTCTCAATGTTTTAAGAGTTTCTTCCTGTTGGTTAGTTTGGTCTTACAAAAACAGATTAGATTACAGAATTTTCCCCCTCAAATTTAAGAGGAAAAAGAAAAAAGGGAACCAACCACTGCAAACAAGAGTGTGACTCATTGAAAGGAAAAGTACTCTAATCTGAAAATACCAGTGTGACAGACATCAAATGTACTATTGGTTGACTCACCATGGAGGGATGTGTTGTGGTATGACATGACTATCGATAATTTTTAAATTAAATTTTCAATTCTAGTCAAATTCTGTTTGTTTTGCTCAAAATTTTACTGTCCAATTGCTAATGTACTGCCTCTTACCGATGAACATTCCTGTTTAGTACTTGCCCAATTGAGTTGTGACTTAATTTCACAGAGTTGTGACTTAATTTCACTTGTTCCAGCCTTAAAAATATTAGTGTTGCCAACATTCCTACTATCAGTTCCTCCATTGCATATAGAGTTAGAAAAATGTACGCACTCTGGTCAGTGTACTCAGCACATAGTAAGAAGAGAGAAAATGTAGCTACTTCTGTTTGGCTGATCAGGAAATACCAAAATAAAATCTTATAGGGAAACAAATCATGTATCATTCTAATTCCTGGCGCAATTTGGAAAATTTACAAACCTTTTTTTTTTTTTTTTATATATTTTCATGTCAGAGTGTTTTATTTTATTAAAAATATCAATTAAATATTCCTGTCCTGACCGCTCCCTCCTGCCTTCCCTCCAAAATAAAAGGACAGTTATAGAGGAAGAGTATTTGCCTCCTGGCATTAAAACATGGACTGTGTGCATCCATCTGTTCAATGGAAATCATAGACCCTTGAGTCACACAAAATGGTGACTCAGAATCAGAGGGAGAGGACCTTCAGAGGCTTTCTGTCAAGACAGTTCTGGCTGTCTGTCGTTTGTGATCCTTGGAGATTCTTTGTCTTGCCTTCTGAAGGGCCTTAATTTTTGTCCTCTGGAAAACTGAGATCAGTCAGAACTATTTCCTTCCAAGAAGTAACATGCCATAGGGAGTCCTTTGGTTGTGTTTACTAAAGGCTCTCTCCCTTCTGGTTGCTTTTCTCTGTGGTTGTCCCTCTGTGGAGAAGGTTTTTGGCCACCCTACAACCATGATCCCTCCAGCTCAGCCCGACAAAGTCCTTTCAGATGCTTTAGCCAGCATTCATATCCTCTTGCTCATCCATTCCTGCAAGAAACATTAATGTCCTGTCCTTTCTTGTCTAGCCCCATGAAATATTAAGGATACATGTACTGAGGAGTGGTCCATGAGCAGTTTCTTCTGTTGTGAAATTTTGCACCACTGGGATATGCAAAACTGCCTATAAAACAGTTTAGGGTGCTGAGCACTCACAACTCATACCTCCGTGAGGGTGTTCAGCTTGTCTGGGTCTTAGCCACAGGGGCATAACACAGGAAGGATTTAGTCATACCTCATCCAAGAAATATTTTGCAGATGCAGCTCAATGAAGGCATCTGGACCAAGAAAGATAATTAAACCAGGACAGAAACAAAGACAAACTCCTTTCATAACCTAAAGAGAATTTGACCAATTGAGTCCCTTTGTTTGTATCAGCTAAACATTCGTGCGTGGAAATCCGATGGTTAGAATAAATATTTGGTGCCTACTTGGTAATATTCATGAAATGTATTTACATGTTTAGATTTTTCCAAATCTGCATACCTAAACTTTAAGCATATGTGCAATCAGCTTCAAGTTTTCCAAACAAAAAAAGACCAAGAAAGGGGGGAAAAATAGCATCTGCTCCTCAGCTAATCAAACCACCCAGGGAGATTGTCAACAAACAGTGCAAGGACCCGGTCCTCCTGCCGCTCCTTATTTCCTACGTGTCATATTCCATAATGGCACTTAACTGAAAGCAGATCATTGAAGATTGCTCACAAGGGGTTACTGCTTTCTGGTTTTCTTATTTAAGAAAGGCCGAAATGTGGTTGAGTGGGAAGCACTGCCAAAACACTGGGGTGAGGAGAAGAAAGTGTGAGGAGCAGCAGATCATCAAAGTGAGAGGAGGGTAAAGAGTTGTGTGAGGGTAGAGTCCCCTGCCACCACTGGAGAGACCCTGGTGGGGCTAGGGGAGATGGAAATGAAGGAATGAAGTTAAGAATGGGAATCAGAGGGTGAGAGTATTTTACTTTTTTTGCCTTTGTTCCACACCTTTCAACTCTTTTTTAGCTGACAATAAATAATGAATAAAGTAACTTACTCATTTTTTTAATGAAAAAAAATTACTTGTCACTAAATCAAGTCTGTTTTACACATGACTATTGATAATTTTATTGAGAATTTTTGGTAAGCTTTTCCATCTTATTTTTTCACCCCTATCCTCCTGAGGAGGAGAAGTGGGAGAGGAGTGTGTGGCCAAGGCCAACCTTCCACAGAAGGAAAGTCATGACAGCAATATATAAGAAGATTTACTTGACAAAAACAATTATAACGTTTTTGAATATCAGGAGGCAGTCTATGACTATATGATACGGCTTACACTGAACAACTGGAACAAACCTTCCAGTGTGTGTTCTGAAGAAAATACCAGCTCTTCCTGGAATGCCTAAGTATTCCTTAAGAAGAGTTACTGGCCATCTTATTTAATAGGTTCTTATGCATGTTGAAAAATAAAATGTGACTTCTATCTGTGCTGTTAGAGCAACATTTTTAGTGGATGGAGAGCTGATACCTTGAATTGAAAAATATTATAGTATACAATTTGCTTAATGTTAGATGCTGCTTAGAATTGTATCCTATATGGGGCAAGATAGAATAAGAAACATGCCAATATAGGGAAAGGTGAAGAAAAAAGGGTGACAGCTGCTTTATCCATTACGATTTCATACTCACAATAGCCACTTTTGAGTTTTTTGTTTGGTTTTTTTTTATTGCTTTTTTTGTTCTTTTTTTCCCCCTGCCTTTATTTGTATAAATAAAAGCCTTGAAGATAAGGCTCTCTCGTTGTTTTCATACAATGACATGCAAACATGTCAGCTTGTATGTTATGTTATATTATGTTTTCCCCTTGACTGGTCCACATGTGGTAGAGATGCTGTTACATTAAAACTGGTGATGCTGGAAAGACTCAGCATAAGTAGGATGGAAAGTGGTTGGGGTAGGAGTAATGGGTATTTTCCCAGTGTAGTTGTTGCAGGATCTCCCAGTCAGAAGAAAGCCTGTGCCAGAAAGGAAATGGTGGCAGAAAGAGCCAAACCCTGCTGGCTATGGAGGTAAGGTGTTGCTTTCATTTCTTGTATCCAGGTTATGTGTTGCCAAATCTGTGGCAACAGCTCTAAGTGACCATGGGCCAGTGCATGGCAGTACCCCTGTAATTTGTAATCCCTTTTCCATCAGATCAGGATGTGCCATTCTGTGCTTTTTTGACATGTGGGCTGCAATGGGGAGTTTGTGCCTAAACAAGGTATTTTGGTGTCAAACCACCAGGTCACTCTTTCCTTGAGTTGCAATATGCTGTAACACACTGAGGAGGTTGCTGTAAGGTTACCCCACACCCTCACCCTGGTTGTAAGCAGAGCTTAAAGCAGTAGCCAAGATGTATAGAGAAATTACTTCAGATTTATTTACAGAGACTCATTTGTGTTGAACTAGCAGTTTTCTATTGTGTCAGCAACTCTCTATTGCATTTATTTGTTACTGTGACATTAGGCAAGAGTACAATCCTATTAAACCTGTACATTACATTTCACAGAATTGTAAACCTTTTTTATTTCATAGAATGAGAAGAAATATGAATTCTTACTGCTGAAAATTCCTGATACAGCAGTCAAGACTAAAAATACTGTCACTCTCAGAGTAGGAACTTGGTGGGGTTTTTTAAACCCATGTATTTTTTAATAATTTAATACCTAAAATAAAATTTACTCATTGGGATGATAAGGAAGATACTTAGACTTCTGCCAGTGAAGAATCGAGAGGAAAGTTATCACTCTGTTCTTTTCAGCTGGCATCTTGTCTAGCAAGGTTTCTTTGTTTTGAGTTTAGCCTCTGTTTTTCAGGTAGACCATTGATGCAAGGTTTTAAAACTGATCTGTTAAAAACCCGAGTTTAAAATGGCAATTCTTCCTAAGGCCATGCTATGTAAGACCCTCTGAGCATTTAGGTGGTTACAGAAAGATGACGGCCCTGGGACTTCCCCACACGTTCTCAGGGCCTGCTGAGGGGCTCACTCTCACGAATCCTGCAAAAACCCCCTGCAGAGACATTCTTCAGAACATCCTCAGGTAGCAAAAAGAACTCTATTGAATCACAGTTCAGGAATGCTTTGGTTTTCTTCAGGGACAGCTAACATTTTGAACCAGCAGTGCAGACTCTTTGAAAATTCCATGTGAGTGAATGACCGCAGAGCACAAACTCGCTTCCTTTACTTTTTGTGAATGCCTTGGGCATAGGAAACAGATCATGATTGGGAAAAGAGTGTTTGGTGAGATAGGCACTTAGTCTTGTCCTCATTTAGAGTATAAATGGAGGAAAAATATTATTTCTGCAAATCCCTTCAAAAAGGGAGAGAATGGGAAACCAGCTTTGAAAGTCTCTTGCCACTGTGGTAAGAGTGCACGAGATCAGAGCTTATAAATGCAGCTTTTTTTCTGCTAACACTATTAACTATTTAAATTAATATGATGGATACACTGGAAATTATAAAAAAAATAAGAACTTGAATTTCACTGAAGACAAAAGTTTGTGGTGTTCTTTTAGACTCTGGATGGGAACCCAATGAATTCTAGTTCATTTCTTGTTTATGTCATGCCTTTGGTGTCACCTTGTACAAGTCCTTGTGTCTCTACATCTGTTCTATCTCCAATAAAAAGGAAATAATACCTCCTCCCCTAGGAGATGTTTTGTAAGGATGTGTTTGTAAAGCACTTCAATATTTTTGTGATCAATCCCATTGAATTTCTGGGGATGAAAAGTCTATTTGCAAAAGATTATAAGATCTGATTACAAGGTTGGTTCAAATATTTCTTTACTGGCTATTTTATTTGCTGTGATACAAAATTTGTTGAAAATTTCACTCTGCCAACAATTTCTATACTATTTGTAATACGAAGCAGTGCAAAGTTTGTTATGACAAATTTTGGGCTTTAAAAAAGTGACTGCTGTAAAGCTCTACTTGTGCTTCTCAGTGTGAGATTGTTTACAGCAATATGAATTTTCTGAGGCAAATTTTCCATGAGACTGCACTGATTTACACCAGCAAGAGATCTAGTCTACTGTATCTATGTTAATAATAATTTTACCTGAAGTTACAGTAATTTTAAATGTTGACAGCAAGGCTATTTGTTTTCTGCCATGCACTTGTATCTAGCAATGCCTGAATATTTACATCTTTGTCTCAATTTTGTATCAAAATAATGTGACAAAATAGTGTTTAGTACAAAACTGTTGACTCAATTTAGTTATAATTTTCTTTTTTTATGGATAAGTAATTATGCAAATGGAAATGACTGAAACTTGTGCCCTGTTATTAATTTTTATCCTTTTCAAATGTGCAGATAGACTTGAATCTTAAATCACATATGGAATAAATAGTTACATCAACACACATGTTATTTGCAAACTTGCATGCTGTGAATGATATGTGCTAACATGTTAATTGAACAGTTAAGAAATTCAATGACCTTCAAGGTCTTAGCTGGTGAAAAGTTGGAGGTATGAGGAGTTCTGTGAGAGTTAAGCAAGGTTTATCAAAGTTCAATGCTGAAAAAATAAGATGACACATATTTACCTTTTGGTACTTCTTGAGGTAGCTCGTAATTTTTTATTTGGCCAAATACTTGCATTAAAATGCACCTGCTTTTCTGCTTCTAAGAGAACATTTTTATCCATCCTAACTCTAAAGCAATATAAAAAGACTGTGGTAATATCAAATTCTAGCTCTGGTGGATTTCCTAGGATGAAAGTTCCCTGTGGAAGCATGAGCGCAGAGGCCACCAGAAAGCTGGGCTGGGGGGAGACAAGGGGTCCTCAAGACTGGGGCACTGGCAGCAGGAATGCCACCAACCCAGGAAATTCTGTGGCAGACTGGTGAGGCTGAGCTGAGGCACAGCTCAGACAAGAAAAAAAGACTTCTCTAAGGCAAAGACAGGATTTTGAAGCTCTTAAGCAATCCAGTATCACCAAGGTCAGAAGGCAATTTTTTACCTGCTTTGTCTAGGGTGAGTAAATAAAGAGAAGGCAGGGTTCCCTGCTAGTATTCCGGAGTTCAGGCTGAGGTTTGGAAGTGCTTCCCATCCTAGGGTAATTTCAAAAAGTGAGTCATGGTTGCATGAGTACAGCATGAGACACATGAAAAATGCCAGCTCAACCAAGACCCTGAGCGTTTGATCTCTTCAGTGTCAGTCATCACAAGATGGAGAAGGAAACTGGAGCTGGGAAAGTACTCAGCGTTTCTACTCATGTTTGAAAGGGTAAAATTAATAGTTAGTACTGGCTGTTTTTCTAATCCATTATATAAATATCAGGGCATCCCCAGTTCCTTGTGCAATAACCTTGTTTTCATGCACAAGAATATCATATCTTGAAGGAGAACATATTTGACAGCAGACACCCCTATAGGTTTCATATGATAAGGAAATATTTTTAAAACTTCTTTCTGTCATTGACTTTTTTTTCTTGAGCTAAAATATATTTTACATTACAGTATTTTACCACAGGTGTGCTGGGTATTAATGCAAGTTACTTTAAATATATGTGTGTTTGTGTATGAACACACACTATTGTACTGTTCATCTCTGTTAAAAAATGTGAGGCTCTATCAAAGCAGTTTATTTTCCCTTCAGAGCAGTACCTTCTTCATCAGCATTGGACATCATCTGTAGATGGCAACTCACGAGAATGAGACACCCTAATATGGCCCTTAGTGAAATGGATCTTTAATTTATTTTTTTTCCCCCATGAGTTATCATAATTAAGCATTTTCATTTGGACATGTAGAGGTCACGTTCTTTAAATTGTGCTGATGGCAAGTCAGGAAGACCTGGTGAAAGATATATATCTAACATAAATGTATTCATATTTACAACATTAGAAAAGAAAATCTCAAGTTTGTAACCAAAGTTAGAGACCAGATTCAAAGTCATGTTTGGCTCATCTGTCATCTATCTCTCCCCAACAAAAGTGGTGATTTTTGTTTTTGTTTTTAATATTTTGACTCTCAGCTCTTTTGAAGGAGTATGGGTTTTTTTTTGTAAATATTGTCAATTAAATGCTAAACATGATGCATTTTAACAGGAAAAATACTTGAAAATCTGTGTGTTACTTTTCAAGGAAATAGTGTTTTCTAAAAAGTTAAATGCATTAGTAAATACTGATGAATAGAGAACTATAATGCAGTACGTAGGGAGCCTTTTGTAGATTGAGATGGCTGTACTTTAAGTCTTTTAACATAATAACTATTGTAACATTGTTTTGAAATGTTTTGCAGAATTTTGTAACTGAGAGAGAAATAATCCAGAGCTCAGGGAAGACAGAAAACATCTTGTGGTACAGCATTGTAGGAAGGCAAATTAATATATGTGAATATTACAAAGTTGGATAACAAGTATTTTGTTTTCACTGACTAAAAACTGAGTAGAAGAAGACTTTGCTGAGATTTATAAAATAAAAAGTGGTCTCTTAGTTTTTAATACAAAAACATCTGTATAGAAGAAAGCTTAGCGTTAAAAAAGTCTCAGAAACTTCTATCTGATCATTAGTAAGTATTGGTCACCAGTAAGAGATCAGGTGTTGCTAATGTTTTTTTATGCAAGAGCACCCAGGATCCGGAAATAATACTCCAGTTCAGAAACCACTTTGTGGTGACAGATGGCAAACACCTTTTTTCTTAGTGTCAGTCCCAGTGATACACTTGGAACATATGCTGGAAGATGGAACAGATACTGGGTGGACAGCTCAGAAAACTTCCAGTTTGTCATTTATTTTCCAAGATGAATTCAATTTGTTTGCTACATCAAAAAAAATCACCAAAAAGAATAGCATGAAAGACAAAAGAACTGGCCAACAACTGCAATTTGGAAACTGTTATTCGCCTGTGTGTTTGTCTGAAAATTGTTCCTTTAAGAATATGAGTGTTGTGTCAGCAATCTCTAAGAAATCATCCTAAGTTTCTGAGACGAATGATTCTAACTGACATAGTTCAAAAGAGAATGAACTATGTCAATAAACAGTGAGACATCATCAAAGAGGCCAAGGAGACTGCAAAGGTTTAAATTATCACCCTAAAGTAACTCTCATGATATAAAGACCATTTTTTTTCTTTGCAGCTTATCAGCATTCTCATTCTTCTAAAAAAGCCAGGTGGAAATTTTGTAAATATTGACATATATTAGTTTTCCAGAATTATTCCTGTTCCATAACTGTCATGTTGCAGGGAAAGTATATAGCTGATAAATTGAATAATTTCTGTGCCACAGATAGCATGTCTGTCACTCACATGTCACTCACTTGGGCCTGCATGAAGGTGATCAGAGAATTTTCCACACTTACCACCTTTGTCCAAAGATATTTCTTTTTAAAGCACTTTGTCATGTCTTTCTATATCTATGTTAGCGGTTGTGGAAATATAAATGAAGTCTCCTTCCTCTATTTATTTTAATCCAAAATACAGGCATATATGTGTGTATATAAAAAATAAATATTATTAATTATAAAATAGTCTTTGTAGATGTGTTTCAAAGTTTAGAATTCCCAAATAAAACAATATTCCCAACAGCATTTTCCTCATTTAAAATTATTCATATGCATTCCCCAGAGTACTGGGAAAGCAGATAGCAGAGGCTTTTTATATACAGCGTATAATTGACAAAATCAGGTTCCCAGCATACAGATAAAAAGATGCCCCATTTCTGTTGGATCCGCTTTTGAAAACCTGTGATGTGTTTTTTGATTCACTCACTGAGAGCTATGCTCAGAGAAGGGGTGGGATAATTTTGGGGCGAGAGGAGACTCGTGTTTCAAGAAAAGTGATTACTCGGTATCCAGAGATCATCTGGGAACCAAGTGAAGACAGTATGTGTGTGGTCTGAGGTCAACTGTCCCCATTGTTCAGTCTAGTCTGTCTCTCAATAATGAGCTAGTCATTCTGCAAGCTCTGCCTTTATAACAGAGCCAAGAATAGAGGGTGCTCATTTTAAACAAGCGTCTCACTGATGCTCACATTTGCCCGCACTGAATTTCATGGATGCAAAACTATTGCTTCTGAAAATGCTTCCTTCTTTTTCTTACCTGTTCTTCCCTCTGAGAAGAGGCAGGGAAACAAAGGTCTTCTCCTGATGTGAGGAGGGAGAAGTCCTTTGCTGTGGAAATGTTGGCAGGTCCAGATCTTTAGGCTTGAGGAAAGTTTAGGCTGAGGAACCTGGCATTCATGGTGCTGCAGACATCAGAGGCTGGTCCTGCCTCTGAAGCAACAGCTCCTGTACCTGGGGCTGAATCGGGGTGTGCTATGTTTTAATGGGGATATTCCTGAACTTTTAATCTCCTGACACTGTGTCTGTTGCTTTGGAGAAACAGTGAGCTGTGAGTAAAGTTATTTAACAGTTTCTGTCAAAAAATTTGGAACCTCAATGGCTATTTGACTTAAGCAGTTGGGAGATATTTTTCTGGAAAATGTTTCAAGGACAGAAACTAATGCTATTTTACAAACGTTTTTCTTCCTTAAGCAGCACTCTGAAGGGGTTAGGTTTGGTTTCGAGCATTACCTCAGACAGTTTCATAAACAGATTTTGAAAGGTGGTGGCTGGCCTGATTTTGTTGAAAATACTGTTTCCCTTTTGTGAAATTTTATTCTAAATTATTATTTGAATATGTGTATTAGAGCTTGTCATCCTAAAATCCTAGAACACATAGAAACCTTACAGAATTAGAGAAGACAGCACATCTCTGTGTTTAATAGTCCTGACAGACTTTTCTTCTAGGCTCACTTCTAATTGTTCTTTTATCCCTTTTATTATTTCTGGCTCCAGAATTTCCTGTAGCAATAAGCTCCATATTTTAATTACATGTCAAATGAGAAAGTATTTACTTCTGTTAACTTTAAACAGGCTGTAATAATTTCATGTTCTTGAGAATGAGAAACAATTATAATTGTTACCTGTTCATTCTCTCCATGCCATTTGTGGTATGCTTTACTTTTCTAATATCATAATTTATTTCTTTCTGAATCGGTAGAGTCCTAATATGTAGTAGGTCTCCTACACTGCTCATCAGTGGCATCATGTCTCTTTTTCTAGGAGACAGAATGCCACAGGGAAGTATTTTAACAAGATGCTTGTGTTGTCCTGGCCTGTGCTAAACTTGGAGCTGGGAGTGGAAATAACTCATCTGATTTCAAGGGCTTTGATGCAAAGAGTAAGGATAGTTCTGTGTGTACTTTTCTCTTACCTTTTAAGTTTTAATGCATTAGTGGAGCAGAATATTTGTGGTGTTCCAGGAAGAGTGCAGGCCTGATTCATACACACCTGTCTGAGCAGTGCGGGGACAGTCACCTTCTGCAGTCACAGCAGTTTTCCACTCAGCTTCAAGGGAGCCCTGATGGTAACCAATTTGCAAAAATCTAGTGAGTGTACATAGGGAAGTGTGAGTTTATATCAGATATTTTATGCCAGATTCTGCTTAGTTTTAAAATTATATCTGAGCAAAGGTGTGTGAAAGGAGGTGGAGATCAGAATCACAGGACAGTGAGAACCTAGAAGAGCTCTCCTAGTGCCATGTTTCACTGTCCAACAGCTTGGCTAGAGGTCTGTTTGGGTCAGGCTTCTTGCTGGAGTACCCAGGCTCCAGACACACTCCCCTGGTGAGCTGTATTCTGTGACAAATGGCATTAACCTGACTGCAAGAGCCAGTGAGAGCTGGCTGGTGAGCAGGAGGCTTCTATAGCAAGAACAACTGCAAAAAGGGAAGATACATAAAACCTGGCAAACAGATTTCACTGACATCACAGCCTGCTTCAGAGCAGAATTTCTGCTTGTTTTAAAGCAAAAAAGTGATGTCTTTTTATCACAGCTGTAACTCTGAGACAGTAGGTGAAAATGCTTGGAAGCTAAGAAAGTTGGATAAGTGTTTGTCCTTAATGGGTGTTTTTCAGAATTGTGTTCATGGAGATGTTATTCTCTAGGTGTATGTCATTCAGTATCATCATACTAACATTGATATTATGATTCCTAGGTTCAGCTGAGCAAGAATTCACTGCATTTTCTGCTATGCACTTTCAGCGAAATAGAAATATCAGTTGAAATATTTTGGAGAGATAGATATTCTTTAATAAATAATACATGAATAATTGTGTGTTAAGGTCTTTTTCAGTCATCTGGAGGGAGCAGAAGGAAAGAAGGAAGAAAAATAGGGAGAAAACTACTAAGGTCAAAGTTGGGTGATAGTTTTCATTTTACTTGATGGGGGTAAATTGAGAACTTCATTAAAATCAGCATTTTCTGTCCTAAGGGTTAGGTTTTACTCCTTACAGGCCTTTTGTCTAGATCTACAGCAGTGAAATGGATCTCGTTCACTTACTTGACCATAACAATTTTTAGGCAGACAGGAAAAAGTACTTGCCTAAGAACTCCGACTGGCTAAAGTGGTAAAGGATTAAGCCCATGGATTGAGACCAATACCTAAGATTATTTTTTCTAGAGTTGTGGTTGTTTGTATGTTTGCATTGTATTTAATTCCTTCAGCCCACACCAGCAGACTAGACAGACAAAAGAGAAGCAGATCTGCAAGAATGCCACCGTCTACTGAAAAATACTGTAGGTCTGCCCTCTTCTGGGCAATAGGGTTCCAGAGTCTGCTGTGACAGGTTTTTGGTTTCCCTCATACTATTTTCCAGCCAACTGTGTAAGTTGTGTAGGCCTGTGAGCTGAGACAGCTCCTCCTGTCTTCTTCTCCTTGTTATCTCAAACTGTGAGACGGTCCTTCTTGCACCTATTAGAAATTAGCAGAAGTCAGGAATTAGAGCTATGAGGTCATCAGCTTGCTGGGAAAAGATAAGCTCTGCTCTCCTTCATTGTGAGCTCCTATAGAACTTGGAGTGCTCCTGAGGCAATGCTTTAGGATATGCTTAACACAAATCCCAGTCTCTCCATGTGTTGAATGTCCTGCCCAGTCTTGAATGTCATAATACAACACCTTCTCATTGGTAACATAAATATCTGTGTTAAGCCTGGACCAGAATAAAAGAATCATAAGGAAAAAGAAAATCCAAAGAAGGAAATCTCAATTTAAAGACTTAGCATAAGGAAATAATCTGTCTAATTATAATATGCAGTTTCACCAGGCTCATTCTGCCTCCAGAAACCCAAAATGAGCATTTGCTCAGAGCCAGTAAAAGTTAAGTCTTCCTGTCCATTCCATGGGTAAGTGAATATGAAAGTATTTCGCTGTCTAGTTATTTTGGGATCTTCTATTCAGTCACATAACACATTCTGATTCTCAGTTGCAGCCATTTAAAATCCTCAGTGGTTTGAAAACATAAAAGAGGGGGGGTTTTGTGAACATTTCCTGCTCTAGACCACCAGACTCTGAATCCACCTGGACCCAGCCATTTGCATGGCTTTGCAGTAGATTTAGGGTGCAGCCTGTACTATGAGATGGCATGGCTGGCCTGCCTGGGCTTGCTTGGAGGGACATTGTTCAGGGCCTGATTGCTGGATTATCCCAGTGTCTGTGAGGGATGTTTGCCATTCCACATCATGGTCTGACATCTTGTTATAATCTACCTTACTTCTGCATGCTTTGTGAAGACTTGGCAGTTTTCTTCTCACTTAGACAGCGTGTGTGTGTATCAAACCTCTGGCTGTGGATGAGAGTGCCTGGAATTAAGAACATTCACACCCCTCATTTTCCTTTTGTGAAGCTCAGTTTTCACGGTTGCTTTCCAAAAAGACAATTTGCATATTTCATCCATTGTTAGTAAACAGATTATAAGGCACTCGTTTGTGTGCTAAATCACAGCAAACTGTGCTTTGTGAATCTGATTCTCATCTCCCCTTCATTCTAACCTGGCTTAACTCCATTGATTTCAGTGGAATTACTGCTGATTTATGTTGTGAAAGTGAGGGGAGAATCCAACAAGCAAATTTCCCTTTTGCACATGAGTGTGCCAAAAGAAGTCCTAATTTACCATTGTGAATCTCTTCCAATATAGTGCTGGTTTAATTTCTTTTGAATTACTTGGCTGGAATGTTACTGCAGTGAATCAGGCCCAGAATTCATATAATTATCTTTGTGTGCTTCTTTTCCCTCACTTTTTTTTTTCTTTTTGTATATTACTGTCTGCTTTGCAGGTGACTTGCATATGACTCCATAAGGAAATGCATTTTTTAAAATCACAAGATCAGTCCAATAGAAAATGGCTACTAAAACTGAGAATTCCAACACAACAAATCTTTGTTTCTGGTTATGTCATACTATCTAAATAACCTGTAATTTCTCCCCAGCTTTTTACAGTAGTATCTCAGGGTGTGCTATAATTACTGAACACTTTTGCTGTAACATGGCTTTCGTAATGATGTGAAAATGCTGTTCTGCCTGTCCTTTTATCTTGAGAAGGATATACATAACACAATATAGCTAAATGTGTGATAACTGCTTACTCACACATAGCTGTATCTAGCAATAACTACACAAAACTTAGTTTTCAGCAGTCTTTTTTGTTTTTTGTACATTCGTTGTACAAAAAATTTGTACAACATTCTGGAAATTAATATACCCATGCATTTAAGAATAAAATACAATACAGATGAGTCTATCTTTTAAAAATCCAAGTGAAATATACATACAAACTGATAAATACCGTATTAAAATCAATATTAAAACTGGCAAGAGTAAGTGAAAGACTCATATGTTATGAATTTTTGGCAGAAAGGAGAATTTTCTGTTTGTGTAAACAAATTATACAATTTTGCATCATGCTGTTTGCACTTACTGTAGGCAACTTACAAACATAATATTGATGAGGAAAATCTCTTCCATGATCCAGGTTTCTTTAGCAGTGGGTTTTGTACGTTTGACAAATCAACAGGGCTTACACTCCTAAATTACTGAAGTGCTTTGAAACATTTCTTTCCCACCTCTGTTTGCTGTACTCCCTACATACAAAGCATAAGATTAAAATCAGCTTGATGGCTGTGTTTCTGCAGCTGACTCAGGTAGAAAGCAGACAATCTCGTGCAAAAGACTCCCTCAAATTCTTCTCTTCTAAGAGAATCCATGTGAAGAGGAGAGGAAAACACTGGCTGAGAAGCAGCAATGATGGGTGTTTTCACTACACTACAGTTGTAACCACCTGTGCATGAGGTAGAATTTTTCCCTACACTGCTCTACTGCTGCCCTGGAGTGGCTCTTGAGGCAGTTACCTGGATCCATGATTTAAGCTTTCTCAAGCAGTAGCTCCTTAGGTCCCTCCTTCCTGTGACAAAGGACTAGCTGAAGCATAAGTTGAAATGAAACCTCATTAACTTGGCCATTGCTGCTCATACAGTAATGATTAGAAGAAAATCTGGAAGCATGGAAAGACTAAGAGCAAATTCACACATACACACAAGAAAAAAAAGAGATTACTTGAATCTTTCACAAATAAAACATCAAGGTATTAGTTCCATAGAATGCCAATGTTAACATTATTATAATGAAAAATAATTAAACTAGAGTGATTTGAAAATAACACTAACAATTCTGCCCAAACACTGCCTAGTGAGTAACTAATGACAATTATTACCATTTCTTAATCAAGCTCCACACAACAGAGCTATTGAAAAATAATTTTTCTGCAGCCCACTGTTAGAACAACTATTCTAAATCCTCCACACACAGGAGATGGCAATGTGAACATCTTTAATTTAGGTTTTGAATCTATAATTTCATATGCTAAGTAGGGAGAATAAAGATATATATGAAATGTTAAATGCTTTTAAACATTTCTTAATTTCGCATGTCAGCATGTCAACCGTATTTTAAATACTGTATTGCATTTTCAAAGAAGTAGTAATGTGGTTTGTTGAGTTACACCCAACTTTGTACATTAATATTTTCTCTCTCATGCACTCATAAACACATCTGAATTTAAACATGCAAGCCATGTTTGTGCAGAAATGTGAATGGATAGACAGATGGATGGATATCTGCCTCCCTTAGTGGTTTGTATAAACAGTATGTTTGTTAAAGGAGTGGAGGAACACAATTAAAGAGTCAATTGTTCCTAAAGAAAATAAAAACTTTCTGGTAGACTTACAGTATCAGTTGCCACATACTGTTAACTGTGCCAATGTCTGAAAAATAATAAAAATAATTAAAAAAAATAAAGATAAATAATATCTTAGTAACAATTGGAAAAGCCTGGGCTGTCTTTTGCTTCATTCCTGTAAGGTGCAGGCCAATACTATTCAATTTCTCTCTGTTTCACGACAGCATCTGCCACATAGGACTGGACCATCAGTGCATACAGAGGGTAAGCAAGAAGGAGGCCAAGAGAAATGAAACTGGTCTAATGCTGGTGTTGCAGTGATTGGAAGGAATGAGCTACTGTGCCAATACAAAAACAAATTCTGGGAGCTGCTATGGGGCAACATGGAAAGCTGGAGGGTCAACTTTTTTACTCCCTCTTTACTATCAAAACTAACGGTATAGATACAGAGCAGGCTGTTTGTTTAACATGGTCACTTTCTGCTTGGTGTATTTACTAGCAGGATATCAAATAACATTGCCCCCTAAAGTGTTCAATGTACCCCTTGTGCTCCCTCTGTTCCAAGACCAGTCGTAATCAATCAGGCCATTAAATACAAGAATCTTTTCTCACAGCATCTAGGGCTTCAGGGAGCATTTCACAAAGGAGAACAAAGCATGCAACAGTGACTATGAAACAAATGACACAGGGAGCAGTAAATAGGCTGTGCCACAGCAGGGTATTCATACCACCAACCTCAGTCACCTGCTAAGTTAGCTTGTGAGGAGTCTCAGGCTCTTTGTGTAGTCAGTAAGGAGGGAGAGCTCTTCTGTGGGGAAATTCAGAGAAGCAAAGAAAATCTTTTCATCTGCTCCATTGCTTGTGCTAGATAATTTGATGTGGGTATCATGAATACTTACTATAATGTAGTAACAGGAAAACAACTGCTGCAATGACTGGAACAGGCATCACAGCCCCACATCCAATTGCTTCCTTTCTAAATTGTGGGAGAAATATGTTCAAACTCAGAGTTGTCCTAGCTAGAGGAAAAACCTCTGGGAAAAGCCTCCTTGCCAATGCTGTGGTAGATTCAAAAATTCAGGGTAAGTACAAGGAATCCTCAAAATGTTTGTGAATTGTATTTCTATGTTGAAGATAAGATATATCTAAAGGAAGCAATAGTGTTATAACTAGAGCTTTGAGATGGCTCCAAGAGCCCAGATTCTATACTACAAAGCTAAAATAACTTTGCAGTTTGGGTCATTCATTTATGTTAAATTGAAACAGAAGGAGCCAAGTCTGTGTTGGACAAGAAAGAGAGATGTTCTGTTGTGCCTGTTAGTCCTGTCTGGCAGTAACATTCCGATATGATGCAAGGGAAAGGAAGGAATAAGGTGTCTGGATTCGAGAAGTAAGAAGTACACGACTGTAGGAGTACAGGTGTTGCTCATAAAATGTGACTGAGGGAATTTTCTCCAGCACTCATGCTTGGAATGTCAGCTAAGCAAGGATATCTAAAATGAGTGGATAAACTGCAGATGGTGCTTTAAGAAAGGAGAGTCTACTTTGAGAATACAGTAGAAATTATGTAAATAACAGATTCAGTTCTCATTGTTGATAACTAATACTGGTAATAATCTAGTGTGAATCTATGTGAATGCCTATTTCTGCCAACCCTGCTTCCCATCCAGGCCACAATACTGGCCAGTGCTTTAATGGCACAATCTGGCCCAAGATGGGCATTGATTCAAAACAGCCAACTCAGAAATGAAATACATGGAAAGGGAAAAAGCAAAACAAAACTCCATGTGAAAGGAAAAATATCCAAACAACTGATGGTCTTTCTGATCCCTGAATGGATGCCAGTTGTCCTGAGGCAGTGAAATGGCCAACAGATAATTCCAAACTTTGAAAGGCATCCATATCACCACTCGGTCAGGCAAGGGAAAAAAGAAGCAGCATATTACAAAAAAAGAGGAAGGTTAAAAAAAATACCCCTCTGTCAACAGCCTTTATAAAAATGTCTCTTATAAAAAATAGATCTCAGGATGGATTTCCATTCAGTCTGCCAAAGCTACATTTACCCACCAGGTCTGTTCCCTGCTCAAGCCAAGTTTACCATCTCACAGCAATCCTCATGACTCAGGAAGCCAACAGGGATGACTAATGAAATTGCATTTCCATGAACTAGGGCAACAAGCACGTGGGGCACAATCCACAGAGAAACAAGTAGGAAATTCATACATGGCCACTTTGTGTTCTTGTGGGGGAAAGAGGCCCGATCATCCACACACACAGAGGGAGCAAGCAAGCTTTCCAGATCAACTGGCTCCTTCATGACAAGAGCAGGACACGAGCCAGACATGTCACTCTCGCTTTCTGCCTCTTTTATCTCTCGCCACAACTAGGGACTGCAGAGGGGAGATTGTTCTGGCTGGAAGTGAAGGGACACAGGTGGTACCAGCAGCTGCAAGCTCTTTAGCTCTCGTTGGCTCCACTTATTAGAACATGCATTGTATGTTTAATACATCGCCTCCCGTGGTGTGGGAGCAGGAGCTGGAGGCTGGGGGTGCTGCACCGCAGTCTCTTGTATTGCTGGGGAGGGAAGGCAAGGTGGAGGCTGCTCCTAGTTAGAGATAATTAGAAGCTAGGGCTCCTGAAGAGAATTTGGTAACTCCACAAGAAAACCAGCTGTCCTTGATTACAATGATATATTAGTCACTCTACGGTTGCTGTGCCAGTCAGCATTTTGCATACAGCAAATAAATGCAGAGATATTTTCTAGGCAGAAATATGTGGGGACAAAGATCTATGCATGACTTACCTCTGAGATGGGCTGATTTGTTTGTTTATTTGTTTTTATATTGCTGGCTATAAAGAACAAAGGATTTGGGGAGGTCTGAGCCAGGTATCTTCCTTTTATTTACTTTTTAAATCTAAGGATCACCATATTTTTAGTTTTGCCAAACTCCCTCTGTGATAATGCTGTTCACCTATAGCACACATGGGGGAGGTTCTACCATGAGCAGTATGATTTGAATCAGTTTAAATTATCACATGCTCTGATAACTGAGTAAAATTTTATGAACCACTAGTGACACCCATGGGAAACTATTTTCCATGCTGCTTATTTCCAGAAATATTATCTGAAAAATATTGTTTACTCCCTATAATCTTAGTTTTCAAAACTAGTTGGTCATGATGTGTTAATTTTATTCAAGGTTTTAAAAGAAAAAATCTGGATAACTACAGGTCTAGCACTTTGAGTATGAAAGTTACTGGAACGTGTTTTCAGAGAAAATAATAAAAAGTGTGGGAAAAAAAAGGGTGAAAGGGGAGAAAAATGCAGCACAGGGTCATCAGTGTTGATTGTTACCACACTCAACTGATATTACTTCTTGGTAAGATTTTCTTAGACAAATGAAGCGCAGAAGATTTGTGGACTTGTGTATCATAGGGGTGGAAAATTACCAAGGCATAAAGGGAGGATTTGGTCAAGATCTTTGAGGTGGAGCAGAATAGGTTAAATGGCATATGGCAGTATTTTGTGGTGAAAGAGTAGGTATTGCACTTACAGGTTCCTGCAGGCTCAGTCTTATGACAGGTTTTACTTAATACTTGCATGATTGACCATGTCATATAAAGCAAGAGATTGCTAATGAAATTTGTGGAGGTTTTCCTAACCTTGGGAAACCTTGGCTGCAGAGATATACAGCATACATACCAGAAGGGCAGTATGGATGGGAGCCTTAATCAATGGAGGGAGAATACCACACAAGATATGAGCAGTAGCATGAAGTGTTTGGTCACTTGCCCATGAAGCAACAACAGTTTCGGGTGCTTTTTGTTAGAGCTTCTTACCTGAAAATAACAGAGGGGAAAGAATTGGGTGTGCAATCAGTCAAGCACATCCATGGCTGAGACCCATCAGGCTGATCCTGTGGAAGAGGCAAATGCAGGCCTAGGATGTACTAATAATGAATAAAATCCAGAGATCTCAGTAGAAAATCCATACCTATGTCAAATAGCTGAAAATAATTCTGATCTATAGAAACACATTAAGTTTTGCTGACAAGATGAAATAGCACCTAAGTTTCTGAAATGCTTAAAAACTGATATTCAAGTACATGACAAAATAATCACAAACAATTAATTTGGCTCATTCTCCAGATTACCAGATTTTACTCGCACTTTTGCTGTTCTGTTAAACCTAAATATAGTCTTAAGCACTTCTTCTCCTATGTTGCAGAATGACTATGATTTTTCCTCAAACTGCTGTCCCACTCCCTTCCCAAGCTGACTGTGTCTAACTGGCTGCAATGGGAAGCAGAACAGTTGTAAGGAGGAAAAACCCTCAGAGAGGACAAAAAGAAACTGGTATTTGCCATCAAATGAAAATAACTTAGCCAAATGCAGTCAAACTCTTGATGGGGACTGGGAGAATTTCTCCAGTACCTCAATACTCACCTGCCACATAAACAAGACAACACACATCCCCTGAGCTCCTTTAGTCTCCCCACACCTTCCACTCCCAATAAGCTGTATAGTTCTGAAGCAGTTTTATTTTGTTTTTGAATGCAATGTGCAATTGTGTAATTCACTGTGGCATAGTACTGTGGCATAGTACTGACATAGTACATTAACAGTACTGACATCTAATGTATGTCTGTCCTGAGAAAACGGTATTTGAAAACTTACAGTTTATCCTAAGCAGTCACCATTGGGATCTACCTTGATATCAGAGTAGTTTTACTACATTGTGATATCCTCAGCAAAGTATTTTTCTAGTTCACTAAACTCTGATGTATATTAAAATATATGCTGTAAGGCTAGTGAACTTTAAATCCAGTGGAAAAAAACAAACCCTCCTGTATAAGTTACACCCAGCTTCTTTGACTCGCTAATAGGTTTTGTTTGTGATGTTTTGTTTAGTGTTGTTACCATCCTGGCCTAGAACGTCAAAATGCCATTTACTAACCAGCTTTTCCATTATCTCTGTTAGCCCTCCCCCAACATGAAACTACAATGGAAAAAAAGGAAGCATGAAGTAGTTTAACTTCTTACCCGATGTCAGTGGATCATTCAGTCTTTAGAACTAAGATTTCCATGTGCAGATTAACATTTCCTGAGACATTAAGTCAAGTAATTATGAACACAGCTTGATTACTACATGTAATCAAAGCCAGAGTTGCTGTTTTGGACCAGTTTTTTCCAGCCAGAGTAAGCACTGTTATTACCAACTCTTGCTTTTCCTGGTTTTCATCTTGTTTACAGGCTGGAAAAACGGAAATGTCATAAGTAACTGAGGGAAAACTAGGCTAAGTAGAAACTTGTCGTGGATTTGGCCTCATTTCACTCACACCCTTTCCCAATACTGCAAATAGACTCCTGAGAGCAAGCATCAATGCCATGCAAATCTAATTGGAAAAGTAATAAGCAGAAACCTACTTGGATGCATTTCTTGCTGCTTATAACCCAGGAAGCCACCTAGAAATTTAATCCATTTCACTGAGTCTGTTGACATGTTGACAAATAGGAAATTAGGAAAAAATATAAGTAAAATCATGTACTTTCTGATGCCCTTGACATTTGTATTTCCTGTAATATACTGTAGTCATTAGAGAACATTAACTTGTATCTGTCTGCAACTTCTCTGCATTTACTTGTGTCCTATTCCTGTGCTATTTTATTCCTATGAAAGATAAAAATTAACAGTCTGTAGATCAAGTAATTAGAATCGTGAGGCCACAGGTTGATAGGGCCTATGGAGAAATGTCTACCTTTAAAAATGTAAGTATAATTACTACATTATGTCTTGGAATAAATGGGAGAGAGGGGGAGCTGCGGACTTCCGTCATGACTATTGAATCAAAACGAGGAGGGAAGGAAACATCACTGGTTAGGGGAGAGATTAGGCAAAAAAAGGAAGGTTTAAAATAACTGTGGAGCAGTTCCTTGACAGTTTTCATTCGTTGCCTACCTCCTTTAATATTGCTATGCTAGCTCCTGCTAGAATTTCTGTTTTGTATGGTTCTGTAAGGTGTGCCGGGCTAACTGATTTTGCATCTCCAAGGCACATTATCTGTGCCACTCATGCAATAGTGCAGCATTTTGCTCACAAATACAAATAAGTATGCACTGGAAGGAAAGCTTGTCTCTCTCGCACCCTCACTCCACAGCTGTCTGGAACCACTCCAGGCCTCAGAAAGAGGCTTACATTTGATCCTGAAAAGTCCAGTCTGTAAGAGAAAGATGGTTGGTTTTCTTTCCCCTGTAGACATAGTTGTCCATCCTAACTTTCCTATTCTTCTGTTTTCTCCAGGAAGGCATTGAGGAAATTTTACATGAAGGTGGTCTTTTGGGGAACCAACACTTGTTTTGTTTCCTCCTGGGGGGTGACTTCCCTGAATGTGACTTGATCCCAAGAGGTGACTGTGCAGGTTGAGCAAGTAAAATGCATACAGAAGTTTCCTCTCCATAGATCATGCTGCAGTTAAGAACTTGCTAAAAGGAAGCTGACTGATCTGTCACCATATTTTAAAGTAACCCTTTGGCAACCTGCACCTTTGCAAAGGTATCTTTACTTGAAAATGACTCCTCTGACGTCTGCTGCCTTGGATGCCAGCTTGGAAGCAAGGAAGTGAGGAAGACCAAGCAGGGTGGGAAGAATGCCCACAAAGCAGGGTGGGAAAAATGCCCACCGAGCAGGGTGGGCAAATGAAGAAAAGGGCAAACCTGGACTAATACCCACAGAAAAGAGTGCAACTCCTACATCATGGCAGGAAGACGGTTAACCCATGGGTTATACGTATAAAACCAGCATAATTTGGGGAATACGATGGTGCTAGCTGCTGGAAGTAAAGAGAATTTGCATGATGTCATGCTAGAAATACTTTCTGCTGCTCTTAATTTCATTACTTCTCTTCCTTTTCTTTTGACTTGCTGGGCAACTTTAGACAAGGCTTGTAACATGCCAAGGCATCTGTTTACTCATTAGTGAAGTGTGTACAGTAATATTACCTACCTCAAAGGTTAAGTGATTGAAGCTTAATTAATGGTTTCTTCCACAATATCTGTTGAAAGATAATACACTACTGTAATACTCCTACTGTATTATTACAGTTTTAAAATTTTATTATGCCTTTCCAGCCTTTGTTGTCATCATGCTGTCTTAATATTTATTTCACAAAAGCAATTGAGAACTCTTTCAAAATGGGGAGAAGGAAAGGGAAAGTCATGTAGTAATAGGGAGGCAATAGCACTATTAGAAACACTTACCTGTGGTGAATTGCAGCCATATATGGAGCCTTTCAATGTGGGGCCTCTGTGGGATGTGAGCAGTACATAGTTGCTAGAGATAAGGAAGGATTTGTCTCACTGTGCTGCTGGTTTGTGCAAACACAAGGCCACAGAGCGGGCCATAAACTAAAATCTCAGCTTTGTACTGGATGTAGATGCTCAACATAAAGTCTGCCTTTTGATACTCCAAAAAATCCCAGTCAGTAGTTTGAGACATGCACTCATTTTTTTTACTACGTTCCATGGAATAGAGAGCAGACCAATACATACACTTATGAAATATGTGAAGGAGAAAACAAAGGATGTAGTAAGTGTCTGGACTTTGTAGCTGGATGAAATTTTGGGCCAGCATGGGTCTAAGGGACAAATCCTGGGCATTTATTTTAAAATCTGAAAAAGGGAAAAGGTTTTTACCCACATTATAATTTCCTTTCCCCATGGGACTGGAGACCTTCCAGTGCTGGATCAGCTAAATCTGGGCTTGACTCAGAATTGCCAGAAGCCCTGTTCCTGGCAGCATTGCACCCCTCTCCTCCTGCCCTTAGA
Organism: Leptocoma aspasia; assembly: GCA_013399835.1. Classification (NCBI taxonomy): domain Eukaryota; kingdom Metazoa; phylum Chordata; class Aves; order Passeriformes; family Nectariniidae; genus Leptocoma; species Leptocoma aspasia. The sequence goes on from VXAX01002097.1 coordinate 146,128, forward strand.
TGAAAAGGCCCTTTGCTCCAGCAGGAATGGAACCATGGCCTGAGTGTGGTGAGTGCTGGTGGATGCCAGAGAGCTGCCTCCTGCAACTGTGTTTGTGGAGAAAAGTGTCCAAAAATCTCCCTCTTTGCCTCACACCTGTGTTTGAGCATAGCAGTTCTGTGGCCTGTCTGGCACCTGCAGGACAGCAAACTGCAAGTTATTGAAGGTTTGCAATCAGAAGGATGCATCACAAAAAGAGAAAGTGAAATGGGCAAGTGAAATCCTTCTTGCTCTGTTTGGATTAATAAAACTAAATAATTGCTTGAAATCAAGTGTGAAGGAATATTATTATTCTATTATCAGTATTAATATTTATGTATTCTAGAAGGTAACTCTGTCTTAGAAATTAGATAGCTTGAATTGGACTGGAAGATTTTTCTCTCTAATTTCAGGGTAAGTTTGAAAGAAATTAGGCCTCCAAATTCTGGACAGCATTCTGCCACCAGCAGGAGTAAAATAAATTAAATAGAAATCTCTTTTTCTGGACTTTGACTTCTGGAATATTTTTGAAAACTCTTCCTGGCTACTGATGATGTAAGAGTGAAAAAGTGAGTATGATTTTTCAGTCCCCAATTGAGTTTGTGTTGTGCAACCACCTTCCTTTAGACTGCAAACTCTGCAAATTTCATATGAAAGTAAATGAGAGGGAATAAATAGGGAACCCCACAGTGCCATTTTTCCCCAGATCAGAATATAAGTTAATGTAAATGCATTGCTGCCATTTCTCTCTTTATAGCAATAAACCTCCCTTCCATTTCCACAGATAACCTAACTATTCCACTTTCTGTAGTTATTTCATGATTAAGACACCGATCCGAGATATGGGAGATCTATGTCAAATTTCTAGCCCTGCAATAGATTTGTGTGTGACCTGGGGCAAAGCAATTAATATTTCTGTGATTTCACCTCCTGACTGTAAAACAAAGATGGTATTGCTTTTGCCTGTCTACAGGAGTACATACAAGCACCAGCAATGTAGAATTTTGGAAGGAAAATAATTCCCTTTTTCCTGCTCTTCGTCTTCCAACCCTTTAGTGTTAGTACAAGTGTTTGTAGGATCTAGTGGGTGGGGAAAAAGAAGTCGTGGGCATTTAACCTGTATCAAATCACTGAATTGGTGGATACTGAACTGAAGAGATAGTGCAAGGGACCTGGGGTGAAGCAAGAAAGCTTCAGCTGAGCATCTTTACTGAGAAAAAGCTAAACGGAATTGTACCCCACCTTCTAGCTGCACATGAGCCCCACCAGCACAGTTGTTGTTTAAAGCACCATAGCTAGACGGCCAAATTGCTATTGGAATCAAATTGTGATAGACTCTAGAAATGAAAGCATTTGTTAAATGACTATTGTCCTGAACAGCTACTTTAGAATTGGATATGTTGATCAAAGAAAATATCTCTGTTTTCCACTTGGGACAGTGAGTACAGGCTAATGGAGTAATTTGTTGACAGTTGAAACTGTATCAACATTAAGAGCTGAATTCAGTTCCCTGCAAACCCTGCTTAGTGTTTTTCTCGGGGGGCTCTCTTTCCTCCCCACCAGCTTGAAGATTGTGCACATAAATTAAATGGATTCAAAATGTACCTTTAATGGAATTAGTAAGTGTTTCTGCCAGGAAAATATTAATCTCCAGGGAATAAGTTTTGGACAGGGCCTCATAGCATATCACAAATGCAAATTCTAGTCCAAGTGTGTGAGATTATAAATCAGAGGGAATAAATATTTCCTGCCCCAGGAAACAGAAGCATTCCCATTCTGCAGGCCAACACTGCAGCTTCCAAAAATAATGCAATAGTCAGAAGTGGAAGTTTATGGGTTAAGCAGTCAACAGCATCCCCCACCCAAGTGCTCTGCACTCCAAAGCAGGTGCATCTGCCCCCATCCCTTCATCTACTAGTCCCTCTTGTTGCCCTGCTTAAGGAAGCATCAGGGTTTTAAACAGCAAAAGAGATGCCACAACTTCCCATGGGCTTCTCTTGGTGCCTGCAGCTCCATGTTGGTCCAGGCAGTAATTGTATGATCTTGCAGGGCTGACAGGATCTTCCCTTCTCCCACCTGAGTGTGGCAAGCTGCAGAGCCCTACTGGGCCTAGAAGCTGGGAATCTGAGGAGCTGGAACAGGCACGCCCTCTCAGAGAGGCACAAGAGGTGCATGGCTCTGCCCTTCACCATTTGTAACTGAAGAAATGGCTTTGTCTGTTGATTCCCAGCATAATTACAGAGCAAGGGCACGGCACCTTCTCCTCCAGTGGAACTCTACAACCTACCTGCAGCATTAGTATCTGGGTATGGTTGATTAATCTCCGCTGGGGCAATCATCTTGCTTTAATTTAGGACACTAATGATATCATAAGATAGTTTGATGACAGTGTAATTCTTTCGATGTTTGTTGTTACTGGATATAACAGCTGGTTTCAATACTATAGAACACAACATTTCATGTCCTCCCAGGGAGTGGAAAGGGGAAGAAAGGGGGTGGTAGCAGGGAGACAGGCAGAGGAGGAGGGAGAGAAGGAAAGGGAAGTCATTCAGCACTTGCCTGATCTGCTATTTGGAGTGAATGATAATTTTTTAGTACAGCAAAGCTGGCAGCAGTGCTTTTGCTATCAGGGTTTTTACCGTGCTTCTCTGCTTATCTCTCAGCATGACCACTGAAATCTGTGAGATCACACTACGAGCCATGGTGTCCTGTCAGGTTTGAAATTATTTCCGACAGGCTACAAAAACAATTGGGCCCTCACTTTGGCTGCTTTTACACTAGTTGAAGTCTAATTTGTAAGATAGATCATTCGCTCCACTGGTTCTGTCCTTGATACTTTTCAAGCTATGGCTGGTGTTGGTGACTTTTGTTTTGTGATTCTTGCATCTTCTGTAGGTTTTTTTATTTGCTTTGGTTTTTGGGTGGTTTTTTTGTTTTCTTTTTCCAGCTCATATCCGTATTTGATAGGCACAACTCCTTTATCAAAATGCATTATTTCCCCACAAGTAGCTACTTCACTCTTAATATCAGCTGTGACCTTCACAATGCATCACGGCCTGCCTGAGCTGAGATTTATTTAATACTCTCTAGAAAGCTCTCCAGTTAGATTTTAATAGTATTTGTTCTACCTTTGTGTATGAAATAGGAGTAAGCTTGTTTTCCCTTTAGACCACAGGGCAACGCACAATTACTGCTAGGGACTGCTAAAGAATTATATAATAATAATTTAAAGCTACAGTTTTGCTGAGCTCCATTGGACCTGTCTAGTTATAAGCCCACTCTTTGTTATGTAAAATTGGATATTAAATTGAAATCATACTTTATTTATAGAGAAATACACAGTGAGACTGGGCTAAATAAACAAACTGGGCTACTCTGTTCTCACCAAAATGCCTTTGAAAGTCTCACCTCTGTGGGATTGACTGTAAGAATTAGATATTCCTTTTGATCCTTTTGTCTCTAGCACAGAACACAGTGAAATAAAACTTCAGAAAAATATGAAAAGTTAAAACTTGCACCTCATCTATGCTCCTTTGTGAATTGAAACCAGGTTATATTTTTAATGACTACTAACATATACCTATATTTTTAAGATATTGTGTGCTATATTGTTTTCCTGGTGACATTATGAACATTTAGCACGTGAGATAGTTGAGGAATGACACCCATGTGAGTAAAATGACTATGTTCCTCTTCACATCATTATTCTTCTACTTCCTAAAAATCCAAGGGTCCATTGAAAATCCATTAATTCTTTCTACTTTACATTTTTCAAATATTGTGCCTTAATTACATCACAAGGGCTTCTGATCCCGCAGCACTGAGCCCCATATTTAAATGAAACTTCCCAGCAGACTTCATGCAGTTCTTGGTACGTGAAAAGCTCAGTAAAAGGAACACTGTGGTCAAACTCAGGAGGAAGAGGAGGTTTCATCCTTCTTCCTATATTTGCCTTGTGGTTTTCTGGGGCAAAGGACTCGGCTCCACAAAATGCCTTGTTATGTTTGACGGATTACTGCTGTAGCCTGATGCTGTTCTAGAGTTTCTGTTTCACCATCCACTAAGCAAGGTCTGTGTTACCTTGCGTTTTAGTGAAGTGCATGGACAAGCTTTTGATGAAAAGCATCCCGTAGCATGTAGCTATTATTAAATGCTGGCCAGATCACTGCACACTTTGTAAAGTGCTTTTAGCCAGGCTCTAAAATCAATGAGAAGATACAGGAACTTGAATTTCTTCTGTACTAAAAAACTTTCCTATAACATGGAGAGAGTTTTTAGGGCTTCATGGGGGAAACCCCAAAGTGCAGAAGATGCTGTGAAGATGCTATTTGTTATTTTTGCAAACACAATACAGATATGCCATGCTAAGACCATTCCTCTCAACAGCACTGTTCAGCCCAAGAAATGTGAAATTTCTGCTTCTACACTTCTCTTTCTATGATCTCTTTGACTGATTCCAAGGTGACAGATGACTGGGTGGCAGAATGTGTGATAGATAGCTTGATTATTTTAACAATTAAATATGTAATGAAGAGCTGGAAAGGTTCCATGTAAGTCTCATTTTCACCCTGGTTAAATATGGTGTGCATAATTAATTTTCAAATATGAAAGGGCTCCTGCAAGAAAAGAAATGAAAGAAAGTTGAAGAGATGGTGAATATTTTATCAAACGTCACTCATTCAAAACTCATTAATATACATAGTTCAGGAGTAACCATCTCTTATGAAGTTAAATGCAGTAGTGCTTATTTTCTTGGCAGATTATCTAGCTTAATGTTGAACATAAGGGTTTAATATAATCTGTGGACCAAACCTAAGCTTGTGTGCCTCTCAGGGAGGCCATCAGAAGGTGAAAAGTCATGGCTTTCTGTGGGGAGGTCAGAGGTAGCGCAAATTTAAAAGAAAGGAGACTTTGTCTTTTCGGTCAATACACAAGTTTCTTTAACAGTAAAGCCAAACAAGCCACTTTTCCTCATCCACAAGGGATTAATCTTGTCTACCTAGAGCCCACTCAGAGTTCTGACCTAAAAAAAATAACTACTTCAGTGCTCAGTGAAGTGAAACAGACGTGCTTGGGAAGATTTTGACCCACTTGTGTCAGTCATACATCTCGTGCAGAGACCACCAGTAAACCTCCTTCTCCCTCTGTGACCACTGGTGACCAAGGATGGGTGAACAGTCTCGTGTTCCTGTGCTGCCAAGGTACTTATGTGCATCTGAAGTTTGGACACCCAGCACTGGCCTTTCCCTATTTAAGAACACAATTTCCTCTTTCTTTGTGCTCTTTTTTCAGCTGGAGACAGTGATTTCCCCATTTGCTTTCTGAGACCCTGGTTCACACCACAACTGGTTAGAGGTGAGGAAAACAGCACAATTCTCTGTCACTGTTTTGGACAGAGAAAACTTGGACATTCATCTTGAAGGAAAATCCATTACTTCAAAAATCTATGTGTTCTAAATTACTATATTGAAAATGCCTCTCTGTGCTATTTTTTTCTTATTTTTCTAAAAATTAAATTATTTTAATTTTTTCATAATTGTGAAAGTGTTTTTAAAAGTAACCAACTAAATGTTCTGTTTCAATTTCTTGGACCAAAACTACCTATCCCTTTTGAGCCCTGTTCAGTATTCCTCTGAGCTGTTTGGATGTCACAGATGGACAGGTTGTGGTCCTTATCTTTTCCAAAGGAACTAGGCTATTTTGTCAACCTGAAAGCTCCAGATATTCAGGTTCAAATATGAACTAATTATACTGCTTCACATCATAAAATCAGGACTTTAAAAAAATGTTCTCCTTTCAAAAAATTTGCAGGGAAATCATAGCTAGTTCTATTACTTATCTTGTGAACAGTGTGATTCATAGCTAGAGAATGCTTTGAAGATCTATAGTGTTATGTAAATGCTAAGAAATAATGATTATTTTAATTAGAATATTATTAACTATGGGAGGAGAGAAGATTAAACAATGGGCTTCATTATGAAATGCTTTTGAATGAACTAAGGCTGAGGACATTTATTAAATGCAGTGCCATTCCTCTGCAAAAAAAACATCCTTGCTCCTGCATGCTGCTTTCTGATCTTAGTGCACATCCTTAGTCTTTCAGCATGAATCAGATATGAGCAAAAAGCCCAGCATAAGGAGGAAAAATGAGTGCAGTAACAGAGGCATTATTGTATTCTTGCTGCCAAGAAGAGATTTTTTATGTTTTTATTTTAAGTTACCCAATCATGGCCACCAAATTCCTAGATATGTAATCCAAGAGACTTTGAGCTTGTCAGTGAAGTTGAAGGCAACATCCTGGTCCATCTGAAAAGTTAAAATTTTGTTATGTTGCATTTTCTGTGTGTTATTTCTTCTCACCTAACACTGTGGACATAAACTTCAGAATGCCTTTCTTTGCTTTTCTGAACATTCAATTTTTTAAGAGGAACCACTGATCACTATGATTATTATTTATTAATTTTGTTTGCTGTAGTCCCTAGAAGTGACTAATCAAGGTCAGAACACCACTGTGCTATTTAGCATTTTACCAAAGCCCAGAGTAACTGAAATTTTCAAGGGAAATAGAGGATTGATATTAGGAAGAAGTTTTTTTATGGAAAGAGTGATAAAGTACTGGAATGATATGCCTGGGGAGGTGGTAGCGTCACCATCCCCGGATGTGTTTATAAAAAGACTGGATGTGGCACTCAGTGCCATGGTTTAGTTGAGGTGTCAGGGCATGGGTTGGACTTGATGATCTTGAAGGTCTCTTCCAAGCTAGTGATTCTGTGAAAGTTATCTTCTGAACTGCAAGGAAACTGATCTTCATCACCTTGCTAAAATAAGGATTCAATCTCAAATAAGGAGAAGGAATAATATCTCATCCCTTTGCAATCACTATCAGCCAGCCAATTAGGGACTCCTTTATTTTGGCTGTTAACCACAGTGGTACAAAGTTCCTGGTTGAAATAGGGTTTCCTCTGCATCTCTGGGCACAGCTGTCGGAAGAAGGCAACTCTACCAAAAAGGGTGTACTGAAAAATATTCCAGCAGCTCCCATCAGTCCCAGTTTACCTCAAAATGCACTGCTGTACAAGAGAGGAAGTGGAAGAGTGAAGGGGGCAGCTTCAAATTTTGTGTAGACAACTGTGACTGCATGAATTATGGCCCCTGTGATAGTCAGGGGCATCCTTGATGTTGACTTCAATGGGCCCAGACACTCACTGTCTGTGGCTGATGGATGGAGATCCAGGCTGGGTGTAGCAGGCCCAAAGGAGACAAAACTTGAACATGGTGTGTCCATGGCTGGCTGGCCTTTATAGACTCTTCTTTATGCGTGCTTTTAGTTTAGGACAATCCGTGGCTCCATACATGATGAAAGTAACTGCATCCAGGGAAGCAAACTGAGGTTTGGGGCTCCTTTGGAGCTCTTTGTGAGATAATTTAGGTGGGTCATGTCTCCAGCATTTGTGTGGCTGCTCAAGCTCACATTTTGTTTCTTCTGTCTTCGCTGACTTTATTCTGCTTCTACCAAGCCAATGGTGAAGCTTGTGTTGACTTCACAGACGGTACAAGCAAACTGTTCTTCTAGAGGAGCATCATAGGCTAAAACTTTTGATTCATTCCCATCAAATTGTGTTATATAACAAATGGTAGTGTCAGTAATTCTTGTTAAGAATCTGAATTAGCACCTTGTATCTCTGCAGATTACTGAGTCAGATATAATGATCAAAGAACTTGTTGATCCTCCACATATTTTTGTAGCATTTCTTATGGGCTTCTCTGTAAAAGATACCATTTTTGGTATACACTAAATTTTATCTAAAATTGTGGGTTTCGTTGTTGGTACGTTGACCTTCTATATGGAAAACAAGTCTTCTAAATGTGTTTTCTGTTGCTATTATCCTTTGATTCCCATTTACTGTTTCTTCAGTTCGGGAAAGTCTTCTGTTCTTTAGAATATTTTAACAAATGCTGAATTCCCAGAGTCAATTGTACAAACCCACTTATTTATCTACTTTCCCATGATTCTGTCACTGAATCCAGCTTGCTGTCCTAGAGCTATGTGGAATTTATTGTAAAGAAAATCTTAATGTGTTCAGTAGATAAAACAATCTTTAAAAATAAGTAACTTATTGAGAAGTGAGACAGTGCAATTTTTTAAGCAGCACCATGCGCTGTCGATATCAACCAGAGACTGTGCAGGCACTGGCTGTTGATAAAATGGAGATCAGTGATTCCCTGAATCAAGGTCACAGATGATAAAGTGACAAAGGCCCAGAAGCAGGGACAGAAGGCCTAAATATCACATCTGCTTTTGTGTCTTTGAATAGCAAAACAATTTCAATATTTAACTTCCTTTTCTGCCTAAGCCTTCGAGGTCCACAGTGGGTAAGAAGTCACTCAAGTTGTCTTCTTCGTCAGTTTTAAATCACTCCAAGAGATGCAAATCACTTCCTAACAGAGACTCCTCCTGAGCTGTGTTTGCATTTTGCAGAATAATAAGAGCTTTTTAAAGCTTTCCACTTCATAAAGAGGCTAACATCTTCTATTCTCTTTGTCAACTGACTCTTGAAAGAATATGTGGTACTGTACCTATGGAACATTAAAATGAGAGATAATCCCTTATTCTTCAGGGAGTTTGAAACCAAGATATTGCAGATTAAAAAGAGCATCTTGAAGAGATTTGCTGATGTGAGGCTATTATGAAACATAATTTTTACAGATTTTAGCTCATGTCAGGAGCAGTTTATTTACAATAATTGATCTATTCCAACAATACTTCTGGTTAGTTTGGTGGTTTATTGTCATTATTTTTAAAATATTCATATTTTGCCCAGTCCTGACTGGACGCTCTTTTAGAATTCAGTTAGAGTTTTTGACTAAATATTCATTTTAGGACTGTGCCAAGATAACAAGAGGCAAACACTTGTGCCAAGGAAAGAACTATACCTAGAGGTATACTGAATGATGTATCTCCTCTAGATTGCATTTAAATAACTATGTGTTTAATCACAATGAGAAAATCCCAACTGTGTACCGCTTATATTTCTTCTTAACTGAAACTGGCAGTGCAGGGATTGGGTCTAATTAGCAAGAGTGTCATTGTTTGATGGAATGACATAAAAATTCCACTAAAGTGTTTATTTTCTAGCAACATTTATACTAATCTTAATAGATCTCTTCCAAATTCCACTAAAGTGTTTATTTTCCAGCGACATTTATACTAATCTTAATAGACGTCTTCAACTGTATCTCAAAGACAAGATGGTTTGCCAAGCAGATGGTGGGGAAAAGTCAGGCTGGCCAAAACCCCAGAAAAATTCTATTTAATGACAAATTTTGAGATTTCAAGACCTGTTTTCACAACAATGCAGAATGAAACCAAAAGCCCCAGTAATTATTTACACACACAAGCAGTGACTCCACAGTAGTGTCTATATTACCTATTACAGGTCTCAGCTGAGATGTGAGAAAGAGAAAAATGAAATGTTGGAGAAAAACAAAACAAAACAAAACAGTGCAAAAGTACCACAAAGAAGAAGGCAGTAGTGTCTCTCAATATCCTTTCCATCACTCTGAGATTTGTAGCATGTGATGGCTTCTGAATGCATTCTGGTCCAGAGCTGTCATGAGCCTGAAAGGTAGTTTTCAATAACTTCATTTAGAATTCGATCTGTGTGGATTCCAAGAGCAAACCAAACATGTCTGGCTTCAGGATCTGGGTCTGTGATGGTACTTTACCACTGTTTCGCTTAAGTTAGTATTCTCTAGTTAAAAATTCAATCTGCTGGGCTTGTGGACATATCTGGATGGCACCTTAGAGCACACTTTGTGATCTGTGGTCTGCAGACTTATTGTAATCAGTGAGTCATATTTTTAAACAATCCTGATGATGTGCATCCTTGGAGATTCAAACAAACTCTGAGAGTTTCTGGTGAATTTATGAATTACTGACTTCAAGTGCTAGTAAATATTTGTGGTTTCTTAATATTGGGTAGGAAAAGAAATTTCAATATAGTCTTAGAAAAATGCATCTTCCAACAAGAGAAAATAGTTTTATGCCATCACCTTCTCCAGTTATTTTGCACTATGTAAGTTGGAACTACTTTACATAGAGATTGTCTTTCCTCTGATCTCTATAAAATGCTCACCACAATATAATCCTCATTTCAGCCTAATGACATAACTGACATCAGCTGTGTGCATACAGATTTCTAGCATGAAAGAAAATTGCCAAGTGAATGTCCTGGTCCCCCAGGTAGTTGTACATATATGTATAGGGACATACAGATATATGATTAAATATGTACTTCTTTGCATCTGCATGCACACTGGAGGTTTTCTGTATATGCTTTGAGAAACAATTATGCAGAAAGCAATGTTGTTACATGCATTTGTCTCTGGTGGAGAAACACTGAGAATTTATAGAGGGAAAGGCAGGCACTTGAGTATCTTTGCTAGTTTAGAGGAAGAGAGAAAAGTTTCAAATTAAACCATTGGCTCTAGGAGAAACACCTGCTACAAGTCAGAAGAAGAAAGAGGACTGTAGAACAAGCCTATATTCATCCAGTCAAAAGGCTCCTTCTGGCTATGTGTAATAGAGACAGAACTGATTCTGGAGGAGGGTGTCTTTCCATCTCATTGGGGATACCAAATGAAAAATACAGTTTGCTGGCTTGTCGTCTTGATATTTTTTGAATTTTCTAGCAGCAAGCCTGCTAGGTTTTATTCTCAAGGGAAACAAGAGAGATTTGGGAACATATCTCTCTGGGCTCTGTTCTGCTCAAGGATGCACATTCTATATCGATCTCTTTTTGGCTGGTGGTGGGAGGAAGCTGTTTGATTATCAGCTTCTCACTGTAGTATTACAGGGACAGAGAAGAAGAACAGAAGCATCCTTGCAGGCAGAGGGCAATTCCTTTGCTAGGCACTGGGAGAAGAAAGCAATGTAGGAGGATTGCACCAAAGCTTTGTAAAGACGTACTGCACTTGGAGCTATCATAATAAAACTACTTTAAGCCTTCTGATACCTCGAGTCAGAGTCTTTATGCAGGAGGGGAAATAACCAGGACAACTGGTAACCCCTCATGCCAACAAGAACATCACTTGCTCACCACCACTACCCCATAAACTGGGAGGGCAGAAGTGTGGGGGAAGGTGAAGGAGAGAGCTTTTGGCTGAGCAGAATCAAGAGAGAAAAAATTAATTGAATCAAGTAGTTGACCAGCTGTCTTCACAGCATCTTGGCTTCTGAAGGCCCTAGTGGAGTTAGGATGCTGCAGTGCTCTACAAAAGGCTCTCTGACCTCGGTTTTAAAAGGCTTCATTGCACCTTATCACATCAAAGCAAAGCATCTGCATGTTTCAGTTGTGGGGCATCATGAGTCTGGCTCCCCTCTGGCTCTCACTAATCCCCTGGATTATCACAGCGCTCTAAAGCAGCTCTTAAAAACCCTGTGAAAATAGGACTCCAAGTGGGTGTGTGAGAAGTGGGGACTGAAGCAATAAGGCTGCCTGTGCCTATGGAATTCATATAATCACAGCCTACACTACCCAAAAAAGGTGTTGAAAAGTCTGCTTTTGCCTCAGCTGATCCCAGACAATGCTGGCTCTCAGTGAGACAAAACAAGATTGAGTCTGGTTCATACATTTGCTGGAGCACATCTGAGCTGCTGCTATGCATTATAGCTCGTGCTAAGCACACAAGGCAGTGCTCCACAATGATCTTCCATCATTCAGGTGTTTTTGCTCTCTTTTTCAAAGTCACCATCTGCAAATCAAGGAGCTCGACAAGGTGATGATGCCCTCCCAGAGGGGCTGTGGTTTGTGCAGGGTGGTCTTTGAAATGGGCTGCAAAGAGAGGAGACAAGTGGCAAGCCTTTGCTACGGAGGTGGCATCTGACTCTTCTATTGTTGGTGTCTGTCCCTTCAGATCTGTGGGGAGGAGATGCTATCCCAGCAGTTCCGGTGTGAAAAAAAGAGGGCTCCAGCCTGTACTGTCAGTCCAGTGCCTTTTATAATCCTCAAATCCACTTCAGAGAAAAGAAGCCAAGCAAAAGGCAAAGGTTTCACTGTGTAAAGGGGTAAGAAGTTTATGCAGACATCATTGCTCTTAACCTGTCTTAGATCTGTTGGCTGCTCATTCCCAAAGGAAAATAAAATAATCCCCATGAAAGTCATGGTATTGAGAACTAAATGATAGTAAACCCTAAAATCTTCAGTAGTTCATGAGATTTTTTTTTCCTTTTCTCTCATTTAAAAATAAAAAAGATTATGCATGTCTGACATTGACGCAAAGTCTGGAGAACTGACCCATAAAGTAATTAGCAGAGGAATTCACCCTCTGCTCTGCCCCCCTCCCCAACCTTTCCCATCTCAAAGCCAGATCAGATGAAAGGCAAGCTCTGTTTACTTCCTGATCTGTCTAATTTCAGTAACGAGGACCATCCCGACTTCATCTTCCTGCAGCTGCTAGAAGTGAAACTCAAGAGGCTGCCCCAGGCACTGCAGCACCTTCTCAGAACTGCTTGACCTTAATGGATTAGCGTTTCCCTGAGCAGGTGGCAATATAACAAGAGGAGACAAACTTTTACACTTAGGAGACCTCTGGTGAATGGCATCAAATTTCAGAAGGTTGAAACAGAGCAAAGAGACTTCTGATGCCTTCCCACCTTAACCCCGTGCCACCTTAACCCCCTTGCTATCCTCATAAGTTACAGCTTTCCAGTTAGGAACCTAAGTCCGTTTATTAAGGAATCAAAGTAAAAACAGCCTTATATTCTTAACGTGTCCTACTCTCACAAATCCTGCTGATTTAAAGGAGAGCAATGGATGCTTTGATTTCAGTCTGCTTATGTCTGAGTGTCTGAATAGGGTGTTAGGAGTATTACTTTAGGTTCTTCATTTTGCAAGTATGTGCCACAGTAAATGCATCATGGTCAAAGTAATAATAACATCTTTTGCTTTGAGGTTGTAATTCTACCAAATAATTCAGGGTTTAAACTGGCAGTGGCAAATGCATTGTACTGTACCCTTTCAGTAGGTAGAAGAGCAGAAAAAATTGCTGGTTTATTTTAAAAAAGAAAAAAGTATTTGTTGATTCTTCCTACACACATCAGCCCTAGTAACAGACCAGATTCTACTTTATCCTAGTGTACTTTCCACTGTCTACTATGATCTGTTTGTTTAAGGATTCATCATAATAATTACAAGTCAAAACTGTCAAACAGATGTCGAAGGTCTGATAGCCGGGTGTCAGTTACCATATCAAAACCTAAAGACAGAGATACCTCTACTTAGGCTTCTTTACACTAGCTCTTCATTTGCTCAGCACCTGCAGTTCCCACTATGATGACTTACAAGGTCAAATTGTGCATGTTTTCAGACAGGTTAGTTGCTAGATTTTCCAGTCAGAATCTAAGAAATGTGAGACTGGTTTTTACCAATATACAAAGGAACATTTCAAGGAGACAGACAAGGCAGTAAAACAAGAGCAAGTAAAATGTAGTGATAAAATGTCTTTTTTTGCTATAAGTAAACCTGCTACCTTGTGAATAGTTTGTCCTTGTCAATGATGTGCAGGAATCTTATGTAAATATGCATATATTTATATATTTATTTTCCTATATACCTTTGTGTCTACTATTACATATACATATGCATATATGTGTTTGTGTATTTTTAATCCACATAAGATGCTACCAGATATTTATTTATGAGGTATTTCTTTTTGGAGTCCAGTAGTTAATGCATTTCTTATTCAGCAGAATATGTTTTGTGTTTTTTAAAGCTGTCATGTCAAATGATTTCAGTGGAAAGTACTGACATACTATTCACTTAAAACCTGCAGTCATTCAAGATCAAGAACATTGTCCCTATAAGAAAATAATGTCCTGAGAAGCATTGCTTCTGGGATCACATCATATGTTTGTCCAGTGGCATCCAACTGTTCTGACCATATCTGGCTCTGCATTGTCCTGTCCCTAAAGACCTATCACCATATATATGGTATCACCATATACCATTCATGAATATTAAAAGCACGATTATACTTTTCACCCCAGCATAGATCATCTGTCTATTCAGATATGTATGTCAGCTATTTTAACTCAAGCTGTCTCTCTGACTAGTACCTCACATACTCATGTAGTATTTGCATGACTTTGTGAATACGTCAAAATTGTAAAGCTGCATGTCCTACATGTACATTTTTGAATTTTTTCAGTAAGGGTGAATTCCTCAGGGCCTGTGCAAAGTAGGACGAGAAGTAACTGTCAGACAGAAAGATCCTCCCCTAGTCTGGTGGAGGCCCCTCAGACAGCACTTGCTGATACTGTGTCCCTGCCAGTTTTGTGGTCAGTGATACACAGCTTTGCAGGTATGTCCACCTAAAAAACCCCCTCCCGTCCTCTAGAAGAAAAAATGACTGTAGAGTTTAGCAGTAGAGGCCAGCAGGTTTCAGCATGTGGCTTGATTTCACTCTCTTCATAGGCAGAGAGTGAAATCTCCATGCCCTCAGATCTCCTCTGTGGACAGCCCAGCATCTCCTGCCCAACATGGGCAGATGCTTTTTCTGCAATAGATTGGAAAGAGGAAGATATTACATGCGTGAAGTAAAGGCAGAAACATTCAAATTAATACACAGCACACACCTTTCAACTTCATCAGAAGCCTCACATATATGTGAGAGTCAGGGAAATCCTGGAAATTTCTGGCACTCCCTTAGATATGGGGGTCTGTAAACTAATTAATGGATGGCATCATCTTTACAATGCAATAGGTAGATTTTTTATTTATGGCAGATATAATAATGAAAGTTTCTTTCACTAAGTTTTAGTAATAATCTTTATTTAATAATTAATACAGGTATAATTTAATACAGTACAAATTAAAAGTATTCTTCATTTCTCTGTAGTGTTTCAGAAAGCCCCGTCAGAGGACAAATGATAGTAATTGCTTACAAAATACATGCATTAGTCAGATTATATGTAGACATTTACGTTACAATACCTAAGGCCCTTATCCAGATGACAGTTTACAACACTGTTACTATTCTGAATAGTATACTTTTGATTTGTCAAAAGAAACCAGTCAGATACAGCCCGTATCATTGCATGTTGTAGCTATAAAATATGGCAATAATTTTTGCTTGAACACTGAATTTCATGATAGTTGTTGGTCAGATTTCACCCAGAAATCCTTCAGCAGTCACCATTTAAATCACGGTATCAGCCTTGCTGAATAAAACAATATCTCTCTTTTCCATAGTTAGATAAGAAGTAAGACTTTTTCCATTAAGGTCTCTGCAGACAATTCCCACCAGCAAAGGCTCTGTTGACTAACGAGTCACATTATTAAGTGGGGCACGTGTCATTCCCCAAGTATCTCCACCATAGCGTTACAGTGACATGTCACAGTCTTGTGGTATTTAAATTAGCAGTGCACATAAGCTATTATTCTGCTGTGAGGTTGCTGCATCTTTCAGAGGTTATCCCCAGGCCAAAATGAAGCTTCCACCTTCAACCAAAGCCTTCAGGTATGCCAAAAGCCTGCAACAAGAAGCAGTAAAGTTGTTCTGACATGATCAGTTAATGAGGCCTATGAATCTTTCCTTAAACTATGGTTTGCTACTTCACTCTTCTTCCAAAAACATAATATGATAGCAGTCATGATTTCCCAGCACTTTATGATTTTTGTACAGGAAAGATAAAATCATTTCATGCGGCTAAACTTAGCATAAAGAAAGTTAAAAATTGTTTTACATTCATTCCAGAAGTTAAAAGGAAAAATATGAGTATTTTTCAGTCTTTATTTGAATTTCTCATTGTTCTGCCATATAAGATTCACAAGAATTGGTGTATGACTACATATATAATATTAAGATGGGTCTTCCACTGCAAGTGAGTACTTGCTGTCTTTAAAAGAGCTAATAATTAGACTGTGTGTATACCAAAATATTTGGTTTTCCTCGTAACCATTAGAGACCATGGCATTTTCGGTTCAGATGCTTCCTACCCACAGATAGTATCTTAGTTTTGGCTGGCTTTTCAGTCAAAAAACAGGAAAGGAGTGGCAAAGAACACTGAATTTTTAATAAGGCAATAATGGCTTTAATCTTCCTTGCTCAACAGCTGCAAAAGACTGAAACATCAAAGAAATATAAGTAAAAGATGAAGAATACGTAACAGAAAAAAAAAAAAACAAACCAAAAAATATGACAGAAGTTGTCTCTTAGCTGTTCCTTTAGAAGTGTTCTGTTTTCCATCTTCAAACCCAAATCCATAAGTGGTCACAGATAAAGAAAAGAGTGGGAGCCTTTTACAAAGAAGAATCAATTCTGAAATGGAAAAGAGATTGGTTATTGGTGGGGATCTTTTCCATGTCAAAATAGGGTAAATTATACATTATGCAGACTTCAAATGTTGTAAAACCGGCTGCTAAAAAAGTGTCTGTGGGGAAAAGGCCTGACTTGGGGAAAAAAATCAGAATGGATAAAAGCTTTGTGAAAGAAACATCTTTCCTCACCTTAGAAAAGATGTTTATTTTGACATGAGCTGGCATTTGGAGCTCCTGTGTGTTGCACCATATTCCTGCAGCTCTCCTGATGGGAAAAAAAGAAAGATATTTGCATGGAGCTGCTAAGAAGCTTGGTCCCAGGCCTAATGAAGATAGGAAAATACTTACTTTGATTACTGTGCATGTAAATGCAGGGTCTTTATGCCCTGTGGATCACGATAATCAAACTCATGGATGTAATGAGCTTAAAAAGGAAACATCACTCCTGACACCTTTAATCCAAGAGATCTTTATTTATGTTGTCAAGAAGTTGAATATTTTTATAATGGTCAAGGTCTCCAGATGTTGCCAAAAACATATTTTTTGGTGGATTTTAAGAACTAGAGATTTTAGAAAACTTGATTGTTTTATATTTTTCCAAAGTAAACATAAAGGACTTGAAATGTGCATGTATATGAGACCTTAGATTGCTACATGTAAAAATACCATATTCTATAAATCTAGGGACATTTTTGTTGCTTGACATGTTTAGAGAGGTATAATACTCACTTTTGGGCTTTTTAATTTTACTTTTATCCTTTTCTTTTAAATTACTTTCCATTGTTTTGAGAAAACATTAAAATATAGTGTCACATCATGGTCTGTCCATCAGCTGCCAAACTTGTCCTTGTCCCTGTCTACTGATAGGAGACATCAATACTCTGTACCAGATCCTGCAGGGTGCCTATTACATGCTTACATGAAGGCATAGGAATCAGGTTTCTTGTTGCCAAATGTCAGCTTAGAAATTTATCCTGCCTAAAGATCTGGGTTTATTTATCACATCTAGCATTTTATTTGGAAAGCTTTCAGGGAAAAAATTGTAAAAGAACCTCTCACCATGCCGGTGGACTGAAACACCTTCAGGACTCTTTTTTGCCCCTCTTTTCAACATTTCCCTGTGGCTTTAAATTTAAATTGTCTACGGCTTCTGAGCACACAGTGAAACTTCTTTTAAAGAGATTTTGCTTGCCTTGTGTTTCTCAAACTCTCTACTCCATCTCTGACTCATTCCACGTGGGAGTATTTGCAAAACTCTTTGGCTCACCCAGTCTTTGATTGACGTCACCATTGTCTCCTTACTATTTTTATCCACCTTGTCAGGGCTAGTAAGCACAGTGCAGCATGTTGATTCTGAGTCAATTTTTCATCAGTGTTATGCAGCTTGAAGGTTTTAGTGATGTCTTTAAAGCTGCTTAGTTGATCTTTATGTGGAAGCTTAAATAAATGCTGTTTGCATTTAGGACTAGTAAATCTGGAGGATTTTTGTTCCCCCTTCTTTGCCACCTCAGCAGCAGTAAGGTGCTTTGCAGAATTTCAGCCAGTGCCTACATGTCATTTATAGTTAGTTATGTATTGGTATTCTCATGATTCATCACAGAAGAGGGAGGGTGGCAGGGAATTTGTGAGAAAAAAGGAGGATGAAATAATACAACTGCACCTTGCCACAGTTTTCACATATAACCTCTGGCAAATCACTCAGTCTTTCCACCCCTGCGGTCCATGTCTGCAGCTGGAGATTCAGCACTCATTTCTCTCTGACTTGCAGAACTCAGTTCGTGCCTGATGGAGAAGTGCAAGAAGAGCAAAGTTCAAACAAATCCTGAGGGAGAACCTGAAAAGTGGGGTTAACCTCTATTCTGTTGCTGTCATCAAAAAGGGACCTGTAAATATATAGGTTACTATTATGTTTAATTAACTCTTGAAGGCTCCAGGCACTATGGCCCAAATCCAGCTTCCACCTCTGCAGGCTTTGAAGTGCTGGAGGAAGCGTGTCTATGGTAGCGTAATCAATTTCTTCTCACAAGGTGAGAGGACTTTAATGAAGGAAAGAATGATCGATGGATGTTTGCCAGCATGCTTGGCTCTGCTTCACAAATGTTCTTATTGCTGGCATTAAACCAAGCCAGAGGATCCACTTATCCACCCACATGTTACTTACTCGTGGTGGGAGGTAGGACAACATGGTGGAATGAGCAAGAGAGATCACATTTCCTTAGCTTTCTATCCCACCAAGTAATCCATTCCATTTCCTAGTGTACGGGTCTTACCAAAATGTCACCTTTGTCTCTTGCGACACTCTCTTGTTTATTCTACCTCCCAACCTACTTGCATTGTGGTCCTTGTATAGCCCTGCAAGTAGTTGCAGGATTTTGCCCTAAGAGTAGAGCTGCTATCAGGGCTGGTGGGATCAGATGCACGGGCTAGTCTAAAACAGCTCAGCAACCACTTGCTGAAATTCCTGCTTGTTCAGCTGGTCTGTGCGCTCAGATAGCCTTGATCAGCTGCTGATTGCTACTTCAGCTTTACTCCCTGCTCATGTGTGGAGGACTTCCTATTAGACAGTTTTATATTCTTGGCACGAGAGCCAAATGCTGGAGCAAATCTCTTCCAACCGATCATACTGCACTTAACAACTTCCGCTCCTTGATTACTGAGGAAATTATTAGAAGAAGAAAGTGTGTACATCTTTCATCGTGCCTGCCTTAACTTAAGGGAGGTCAGGAATGGTAAGGGGAGGAGAGATTTGAGCAATCATTTAACTTTCTTAAAAGCTCTTATTCCTCTATTTTCTCTCTTTTGCATCTTGTCTGCTATCTAATGACTTCCATATCAAGTTCTTTAACTCAGCATGCCACCTCCGCTGCAGGCTTTTAAAATGCCATACAGATCTGTGTCTGAAAGTGCAGTTGTGAGACCCTCTTTTCTCTTCTCACAAACATGGAGTCTGCAACTTTCAAAACCAGGTGCACTACAGTTGAAACTTTTATCCACACTTGATGTATTCCACTCTTGTCCCCGTGATGTCAATGAAACTGCACAGCAAACTCAGGTTCACTGCAGACGCAAGTATTTTCTGAAGCTGGCCCCTAATGTGCTTGTTTGTGATCCTCAGTAAAATATTTGAAACTACAATAACTGGAAAGGGTTTAGGTAATTTCAGGTGCTTACTATTGTGACATGGGCATTTGTGTGGTATGAGGTAAGAGGCAGGTTAAAAAAAAGAAATTTGATGCAGAACGAAGGAAGCCCTCAAGGAAAGCAATGAAAGTGTCTTACTCATACCTGCAATACAGCATGGTGTTTCTGCTCTTCGGAGCAGATTTCTGAAGCAGTGAAATACAAGTTCCTATTGCTATATTTTAATTCATATAGAAGAATGAATTAGCTGGGAAGTGTATGGATAGTAGGAGTTTTGTTACCATGGAAATCACAATGATTTTTAAACTGCTCATAATGGGAAGAAAATCTCTTTGATGAGGACTCAGTCTCTTATGTGGTGCTAAATTTAGACACCTTGAAAGAAGCAGTTAAAATCAGTCAGATAACAGCATTTATGGGGCCAAATAAATAAGATTAAACCCATATTTTAAAATATATTTCTCTTCAACTTCCAGTGTCTTTGAATTCAACTTTAAGCAGGCAAATTCTTAGCTTCCTGAAGGCTATTTGAGGTATCAGAGCCTGATTTTGTATGAGAGGTTTTGTGCTCAGTATTCAATTTGGTCAACACCAGGAGATCCAATATTTATAGGATGAAATAATCTTTATACATGCAAATCAAGTAGTTTGATAGGTAAATGCCAACAACTGTATCTGTAACCATGACACCTACATTCCTTTAGGCTAAGACTGGCAAGTCAAGCCTTTGGGCTAAGTTTTTTCAAAAGCTTAGGGATTTGTATGCATACTTCCCAGTAAGAGAAAAATAAACAGGTCCTGACTATAGTCAGCTTCAAAGATGACTTTCCAAATTCACTCAGCCTCTTCCTTTCTCTACCAATACAGAGAAGGCCTGGATGCCTTTTGGAGACAATTCCTCTGAGAAAACGACCATTTTATCTAAACTTTGCTTAGATGAATCCTCAGGTTACCCAGGAGACAACCAGGCTGGACAGCAAAAGAGGCAAAAGTTGCTCTCTGATCTTAAAGTGAGGAAAAAGACTGATCCCGAGGAAGAAGAAATGCCAGGATAAGCTGATGGAGTTCTTTCCAACTCCCACATACAAGCTAAGTATGATGATCTGCCTCACGGCCCTAGAGGACTTCCAGTAGTTTCAGGGAGAATGGATCGTCTGTTTCTTTTCTCCACAGCAAAGTTTTCCAAGAGCATAGATAATGCTCAATAAATGAGGATTTTTTTTTCCCTGACTATTGGCTATTGCAATATTCCATTTTATTTCATATTTTCTGTACCATGTAATTTGGGCCTTGTACACAGTGTTAATACATGCAATAATTATAATTCTCCTTGACTGCATCATATTTAAAGGTGTAAGCTTCTCAATTCATCTCCTTGAGGCAGATTACCCAGGAGACAACCCGCACATTACAGATGGAGCTACTCTGATCCCATTAACTGAACAGTGAGGAGAGCATTTGAATCACAGACTCCAGAGCCTAGTGAAACCCTGATCTCATTAAAAGCAAAGCCAGCAAGACTGTACCATTGGGGTGCCACTTTGGGTGTGCCTTTGAACTTAAGACTGCATCCGAGGGGCAAGTGTTGAGTGGAAATGGGACTGAGACATTGGGATGAGGTCCCTTACACCACATCCACCTGTGCCTGTGAACTTCTGATCCTTTCTACCAGACACCTCTCAGCAATTTCTGGAGGTGCCAGGGGGCTCAAACCACCAAAGTGAGGCACAGAAGGAAAATAAAAGAGCAGACAACTTAAAACCAAGTGGATTAATTAAATAATCTATATATTTACCAGTGATAATTCTACAGTAAAAAGCCTCTGGGGTTAGACATTTTGTAGGGATTTCAATTCCTTAATTTGGAAGGTTTGAAGCCCTGAGGATTGTTAGTCTTTTTGGTTTTTTAAGTGATTTTGTGGAATTGTCATGGTGCAGGCTTTGTCTTTTGGGCTGTTTGCTGTCAACACAAACACCTTTCAAGGACAAGCTGTAAGACACCCCCACTGTCATATTACAACATGTAGTTCATTGATTTTTGTAGTGCTTAATGGTCTACAGGTACACATACTGATCTGGAAAATTAGGAAATCTGGACTACATTTACTGCCTCACCAAAAAAAATCCCTTTTCTATAACTAGGAGAAGAGACTTGTTTGCCAAATTTTGCATTTTGTTGTCTGGTCTACTGCTATGGTGAAAAATATTCTGTGTAAGAATTAAGTACTGATTGTTACTATGGTCGTGTTAATTCTGGATGTGGGTAAATACGTTGCATCTATACATTGAGTAATGCTACTGAAGATGAACAAAAAAAAAAAAAAAACATAGATCTCACCCTTACTCTCCCTTCTTTTTTGTCCCAGATGATCTCCTTAAAATCTAACAATTTTACACCTTTATCATTGGGAAACACAAGCTCACATGTATTTTTGTTCTCCTCTTTGCTTTCTTTTCCCATTCACACCTCTCCTCCCATTTCTTTCAACTGTGCTTGTCAGAAATGAGAATCTAATATCATGTTTGACTAGTAGGCTTTTCCAAAGCATGGCTCTGGAATTGTAACATAATGACAGTGGATACAGAGGCATAAAACTCATCTTTCTCCTGCAAGGAACCTGTAAAGATTTAAGATTAAAATGTCTCTGAATCAGCTAAGTAGAAGTGTAAGCTGTATTCAAGCTCCAGCTGGACATTTCTGTAGGGAAAAAAATGGCAGCAAGGTTAAAAACAGTGGCATTACAAGTGTACCTTGAGCTTCAGGAAGTTCATTTTTCCTTGTTATGATATCCCTGTTAGTGTCCCTGTTAGTTTGAGTGTCCCTGTTAGTCTTCCAGTACAACAGAAAGAAATCACAAATCCTATAAAAAACCCAAACCAAAACAAAAACCACCCAGTTTTTAATTTCTATTTTTCTTTTTGGGTAAAAATGCAGAAATCTTTCCACACCAACTGGGAACAGGGACACAGCATTATGTTTTGCTTTTAGGCACTTTAGGGATGGAACAAAGCAAAAGCAAACGAAATGCCTAAACTAAATGAGAGTTAAACTTACCTTAGGGAAAAGGGGAATCAGAAGCTAGAAACAATATTTGCTTTTAAGCAGTGATGTGCTATAGATAAGGCTGTTTTGTCCCAGCCTCCGATAAGTACTCTGTCCTTGAATGCTCCCACAGGAGGGGAGGAGGAGAAATCAGCGAAATAAGTAACATCTCCTGCCATTTGAGTCATAAAAATTTTGCATAGCCAAGGTGAGGCGAAAGCACTCACCAGCTTAGAAAGCTGGCAATACTGCATTGCTGTGAAGGGGATTTATCTGTACTAAGTGATATATTCCTGCAAGAATAGGTCAGACGAGCTCTGGGTGGGTGGGGGCATTGGCTCCTTTCTGGATTGAGATGCTTTATGTTGCTCAGAGGAGCAGGAGACCCGTGTGACAGATGGGAGCAGCTGCCTCAGAGGTGGTGGGAAGGCTTTCCCAAAACATCAGGCAGGTTTAGCTGCTGAACAGTGAGCCATAGCAAGCCAAACATAGAAACTACAAAGACACAGTCGGCAAGACTGGAGCTGGATTTAAGCTTTTTCCTTTTTCGTGAGAGAGTTTAGCGGTGGGGTTTTTTTGCTTAGTTGGTTCGGGTTTGGGTTTGGGGTGTGTGTTTTATTATTTATTTATTTAATCTGTTACCTATTTAGTATATGTGTTTTTAACAGCTTCTGGTTTTTATTCAAGTGAAAATAGAAATAGAAGATAGAAAGATAGAAAGAAGATAGATATATTTTTTTTTTCTCTCTTCTCCATGAATCTCCTTCAAAAAATGGGCAGAGCAACCTCAGCTGCAGCTTCAGCTGCAGTTGTGTTTCTCTCACAGTTATACTTTCCTGGAAATTGGTAGGTACCTTTTCCTTAAAAATGTACTTTCTTTTGGCAGGTATTACTGTATGACTTTGACAGTGTTATTATACAATGAGTTAGCAGACCCTGTGGAACATGTCAGTATACCATAAAAATACCTACTATCTTAATAAATCCAATTAATCAAACAAAAATTGCAGAGGCAAAAATTATTCTTATGGAGAAGTACGTAGAAAAGGAAGGGATAAGTCATTGCTCACAGCAATGTTTTAGCCTCTGTCCAGAGACTCAATATGTGTGGGAGAGATCTGAGGCAAAGACAGCATCTCAAATTTACCTGTACTTTGGTTTTAAAATTTTAGAGATGCTTCCCAGATCCACCCTTAACATGTCAGGAGTCCTGGGGTGGCTGTACCTGTATAATGGCTGTTTTATTCCTTTTTTCTAAGATAATTGCTACAGAGCTGGAAGAGAACAGCTTATTACATTGGTTTTCCCCATATCCCAGGCAGTATATCAGTTTAGAGATCTCCCCAGTGTCTTTCCTGTGGTCTTCAGAGGCCACACGGCAGAGTTTCTGTGGAACTGACACCTTATGTGCATGGTAGGGTTGAGTTTTGTGGCAAGAGGCTACTTCCCTTTATGCAGCAGAATGGACAATGCAGGCCAATGCTGTACAGCATGAAAGAGGCTTCTCTGCAAAGATTCTTATTTGTTTTCCTTTATGTTCTCTCCGCTGCCAAACACAGACGACTTCTGCTCGTTCTCTCTCATCACCAGCTTCCACTCAGTGTGCCTCCTTAGCAAGCTCTGTGATGGTGACACAAACTCCATTGAACCCTGCTGGAGTCTGAAATTCCCCAGCATGAGACAAATAAACAGCCTTTTTTTTTTTTTTCTTTTTTCTTTTTTCTTTTTTGTCTAACTTCCCAGACTGACATGCTGTAAAATAAAATAAACAAGGATTTTGAAACCTACGTTGATCAACACTGGTGTGGTATGCAGAAAATATGTTGTGAAACAAATGCTTTGAATTAGGACAAATGCAAATGCTTAGGGCTGATTAATAGCTACTGCAGTCAAAGGCTTCTGAGATTTTTTTTTCAGTGCTGTGGGCCAGGATAGAATTTCAAACATATTAATTAGCAATAGTGTGCATGTTTGTTGCTGAACCACTAAGCAAAGGAAAGTTCTAGAACAAGCCAAGAAATACTTTTGGATACTCTGTCACAAAGAAATCAAAGCAAGAGTACCACTGTCAGCCTCTGCATTAATTGGTCTTAGGAGTGGGTAACTTTGAAGATAGGGAGGAATGAAAGACTGATAGACTAAGGATAGATTTCACTTGCTAGTCATGCACCAATATTTGATTGATGGATTGATTCAGTCTGACTGATGAAAAGCTCTATCAGCCTTCTGCTGCATCAAGACACAAACATGTCCAAACAGGTAAAAATGTTCATCTGAATAAACTAGTGGTCCTAGTGGTGTATGGATAGGATCTCTACAACAGCTGTAAGAATTCCTCACTCTAAAAATAATATTTTCCTCTTTGACGTGGTGAATTTTTGCACATAGATTGAAGAAATGTGGTTTTTTTAAAATAAAACTATCCACTAGGAGTGGGTTGATTAGACACCCTTTGTACCTCCTCCTTGGACTGGGATTTCACATGAAGACAGAGGTAACAACAGAAAGTTGTTGAGCCTCTATTATCGCTTCACCCAAAGTTAGTCAGAGGTGAGGAGCAGGCTGCCAACCAGAAAAATCACCTGCTCTCATGAGCTGGTAACTGAGTAACTGGTTATCTGACAAAGAAATCTGGTGATTACAAAGGAAAAGGTCTCAAGGTCTTTTGTCATCTCATTTATTGGGAAGCAGAAGTGCTCTGCTACCTCAGTGGCTGCAGGAATAAGATGGGATGCCAGGTGCTTAAGGGAAATCAATGCAAGTCTATATGCAAGAGGAAAGGCAAGATCCTGAAAACATAAAAGGACTCAGATGAATGCTCAAGAATGGGGGAAAAAACTTAGGTAAGTGAAGGCATATACTTATATCAGTATTTCCTTTAGCTGCATTTAACTTTTCTCCTAAAGCATGGGCTAATGGCATAAAAGCCCTTGGATAAGCTGTTATGTTACACGTTTCACAGCATCTGTGGAGAGGTGAACTGTGATCCAGAGCCTTTACAAAGCTGGTGAAAAATTACAAGCTCAAGCAACTGTGTTACAGTGAGGGAGCAGTACAGTCCCTGGTTCCTCACTTTAGCAGCTGAAGCCAAAGTGCCCAAGTTGAAAGAGTACTGAAACATGCTCTGGTTAAGTGAAGCAGGAGACCTTTGTCCACCATGGTGGGACTTACCACTGTAGACTTGAAAGTGTTTGCCAAGAGACAATTATTAGCCCCCTGGTCTCCATAATATTGACACCACTGAGAAGTTTCTCCATCTGATTTCTCTCCAGTCTGGAGCAGAAGCAGATATTTAGGTGTTCTCTGAAATTTGTTGAGCACCCATTCAGGGCAGGAGAACAATGTGCCTGTAAAACTATTCTGCAAGGCAGTCAGGCTGGGAAATACTTTCAGTTCTGACCACATGGTGCTGCTTGATCTGGAAAGATGTCTAACTGTTCAGTTAAATATATAAAAATATATCTCTGGCCTCCCCTGGTAGAAGAGAGTCCAGCAACAGAGATACTGCCAGTTTCAAACCAAGCATAGTGAGAGAGGCAGAAGTTAGTACAGATACATCCAGAAATGGTATTGTTAAGGCTCCATCTCCTGGAGTCATGCAATTATGCAAAATACTCATGGTTTGTTGTTTTAACACCTTGTCTTATCATGGTTGACAAGTCAAGCTGGAAATGGCTGTAGAGCACAAGGCAAGTAAAGGCAACCATGGAGTTCATTGCCTGGTTGATTTTCAATTGCATGACTCGGATAAGGGGTTGGGAGCTCAGGAAAGCCTCTCTTCAGCAGTAGTGAGAGCTTCCTCTAGACAATTCTGTATCAAGCACTAGCAGCAACTCTCATGAGGTCTATATCTGACCCCTTGCTGCTGTGACATTATTTACTTCATACCAGTCCTGTGTGAAAGATAACACTACCAGGAGGTGTTCCAAGGCCAGCAGAGCCCTGTGGCACAGGAGTGTACTGTCCATATGAAACTTTTAAGTGCTGAGTAACCACTGCCTGAGAATCCACCTCTTCCCTCCTGGTCACTTTTGGAAACCAAAAGTCAAAGTTTGCTTTAAACCACAACTTGCTCCTGCAAAACCTCAGCCATGCAGCACACATGTCCATCCCCAATTTTATCATAACACCAAAGGTTTCTCATATTCCCTGTTTTAACTGGTGGCTGATGGCTGCTGCTTTCCTAAAGCTTTCCTTTATAAACAAATAACATGCTGAATTTTCTGTTGTGAAAACTGATTTTATTAATTATAATATTTTCTTCCATGAACCTTTGTTACTGTTGCCAGTAACAATTTGTATCAAGGTATTAGAGTCCTAATCAGTTCCCAGACACATACACACCTATCCACTGTTTTTGAAGTGTGATGGCAAATACAATATTTTGCTTTCTAAGCTATAAAAGCATTTTTAAAAGTTCAAATATACTTAATCCATAAAACTAATTTATGCCTGTGCAAGTAGGAGAAACAAAGGTTACCAATTAATGGCCTGAGTTATTTAAAAATTACTGAGGTAGGCATTTTTCTTCCTGATTTTTGATGACTTTTCACATGCAAATGTTGGCCTACATTGTGCATGTGCTTACTAAAGGTAGACTCATGCAGATATGGAAATCATTGCACAGTATTGAAAAGATAGATTTAATGTGCACTCTGACTAAACCATAATGTTGTGGTGGCATAAAGTACATCTGTTATGCTTGTGCATTACTCTAATCACATGAACGGCTGAGAAAAAGTCTGGGGAAAAAAATTCTGGGCCCAATAAAGTAAATGCCAAAACTTGTCATTGATTTGGGATGAGGAAGAGGTTTTCACTGCCTTGCAATATTTCATGGCTGGAACCATCAGCATAAGATACAGTAAGAACGGTTTTATTTAATCAATAGTGTTACTTTAGCCTCCTGAAGTTTCCTACATTTCTTTTTACTTCTTTAAACAGTCGCTTTTCCCCTGTGATACCGATTAAGTACATTGTTCTTTATGGGACCAAATTTAGTAAAACACCTACATGATGCATGTTTAATATCAAAGACCTCTGAAGCCTATTTACTGAATATCAGTGTGCTGAATGTCCAGCGGTTTTTAATCAGACACATATCTAAAATTTGGTTGGATCATGTCCTTACCTATTATAACAGTGATAAGACACAGCAATGTGTTTGATTATGTTTTTTTGATGGTTACTGAAACTAGTTTAAATAGTGTGATTCTACCGAGATGTTACAACAGTATCTTCTTGGGGAGAACATTGAGACAAAAAAACTGTAAGGAAGAGAGTGGTGGGAACTCTGGGTCACCCATGCACTTCCATGTTTTATTTATAGAAGCAGTACAGCTAGACTGAAGACTAGTCAACAGCACATTATGAAACAGGAAAATAAATGCCTTCTTAGAGGTTTTCATAGACACACTCAAGAAGAACATCTGTGGATCCAGAAAGTGTATTAAGCTCTCCCTAATAATAGTATTTTATGTGAATAATATTGAAGAATTTAGCCTTGGTCTGGTAATACAAGTTTGGTTTTATTTATGCAAATACTATTGATTTATTAGATGCACTTTACATCACAGAAAAGGGGAGGGAAGGGGTGAAAAACTATTGCTTATTCACAGCTTTAAAAGAAGTCTTTAAGGCATTTTGTTCTGGGAGGTGAAATTATCTACTCTCCCAAAGGTTCAAGGCAGAGCTTTTATAATTGGTTGAAATGACACTTAAGCTCTGAGGTTCCTTCCTTCCTTCCTTCCTNCCCACTAAAAAGAGTCTCAAAATATTCCTGATGGACTGAGGCTTCACAAGGAGAATAATAGGCATAATAACTATCATACAGTTAGAGTGGAAAAGAGGCATGCTGGGTATATCTGTCTCCCTATAGATGCTGTTCCATTTTTATTCAAGTGGAAATTGCAAGAGTTCTGTAGATGGGTCCTCTGAAGATCTCTGAATCAAACCAGTTTTAATTAATCTTATCAATCATTTCAGAATAATCAAATTAATGAAAAAAATGTGGTTGACTCTTTGATTCCAGCAGCAGCTACATTTTATCATATGAAAAAATGGCTTTTCCCTTTGTATTCTAAATGACTGAAATTTGAAAAATAGATTTGTTAACTTCATAAAGGGCAGTAAATGTTATTACAAAAGTGGTTGGTTAACTTGTCACTGTTCTGTTCTGAGGTTTGGAGTAACACTCACAATGGGATTATTGATATAAATATCATCTTTTTAGGAGGAGGAAAGCAACATGTTCCTTTGCAGCAGTTCATTTATTAAAACCTCAAGTAATCTTCACCCTTTCAAAAGATGGAAGCTCCCTGAAAATAAAGGGTTTATTAATGAGGGGCATATAACTCATCAAGCTTAGAGACATTCTATCACTCTTTAGGACCATAATATGGATTTTGATAGAGTCAGGTGTATGATGAAGAGCCATGGTCGCTGCATGGCACTCTGCAAAAGCAACGGGAGTACCTAGCCCATCTGCTGACTGCAATTTAATAGCTTGACTTCTGGCACATTGCTGGCAGAAAAAGTGACAAGCACTGCTTTATACACTGAAGCAATGTGCAGTCTACACTAGTTCCATTTTATTTCGACAGTAAACTCCTTGGGGCAAGGTATTTTTCTGTTCTGTGTTTGTCAAATACTTTGCACAATGAGGCTCTAAGTTTGGGACTAGATAGTTTTACACAGTGCAGAGATGCTCAGGCCAGCAGCACCTGAACTCCTGCTGGGAGCAGAGGCAGCCCAGCTACAGCACCACAGTGCTGTTCTTACATGGCTGAGGAAGTGCCAGGCTTGGTGGAGCTGAGCCCCCCAGATGTGCCAGCTCGGATCTCCGCTAGCTCAGGCACCTTTGTGCCATGACTTGTATCCCAGGACAGAATGGCGCTCAGACTCCAAGGTGCAGTGACACTGCTAAAAAACACAGCTCTGCAGACACTGCTCTGTGACCTGCGCCCCAAGCAAATCCACACAAGCAGCTCCTTTTGCCAGACATATCCAAACCGTTCCAGGTCTCCGGCCTGTTTGGGATTCTTGGTTCCATCATGTGCCTGTTCCTGTGAAACTTTTATGCATGGAAGTAGCACCAGGGATTTCACCAGATCGTATTACCTATCTTATCTATTTAAACTCGATTATGGTGCTTTCTTGATCGTATGTCTGAGCCTTCTGTGCTCTTTAGGGTGTTAGCCAGATTGGTTTTAATGGGATCAAAGAGCTTTTAGAAGTTTTTTCTATAGGAATTTGACCCAATTTTTTTGATGCAATAAGATCTACTCTGGCCATAGAAATTTATTGATGTCCTGCTGATCCAGGGTGTGTTGGTTCCCCTCTCTGACCTTGTGTTTTGGTGTTGACCTGCATGTTTTCAGTGGCACATTCTGAATTTCATTTCTCTGCTCACCTTTTTTTCTGTACCTTGCAACTCATCCTTGCTTTGGGAACATCAGTGCAGTTTGGGAAATACAGTAGTGACAGGTGACAATCCATTGTCTTTCTTGATTCTAAGTGCTGATGCCAAAACTATGACGTGGTAATACTACAGCAACATTCATAGCATTAGTCTTGAGTCTCCCTCTTTCTATGGACATGATGTTTTCCCATCTCTGGTTCTCAGCTTCCACAGTATCTTTCTGTGTGTTCCCTTAAAGCTGGGAGACTGCTACCTGCACTTTTCTCAAATGAGAGAAGGAAAAGGGAGAGGCAGGAGACTGGCACATGCTGTTCTCTGCACGGCTCTGCAGCTGTGCCAGTTATTGAGCTGCAAACAGGTTGTAGCAAAGGAGCAGGAGAGGGAAGGAGGCCATGCTAGGGAGGGAAATCCTGTATAACAAGAGATTTGGGTCGAAAAAGGGTCCAGGTACCTCTGGTAATACCTTATTAACACCCCTTTGAGTGACGCATGCAAGAACTCAATACCTAAGTTGAACTACTTTTTCTTTTCTAAAGAATTTTTCTTTCTAAAGAACTTTTTAAATATAGCTTAGAAATGGAGTGTCCCAAAATATCAAGCAAAAGTAAACTAAATATTTTTACCATTTCAAATCATCCTAATTGAATGAGAAGGCTGTGTATAGAACTGTAATTCTGTCCAGAGGCTGCTTGTCAAGTCATGTTTTTATTGTAATTACCTGATTTGTTCAGCTTTAATCGTATTTACTTTCGAAGGTCAGCTGTCCTGCTCTGAAATGGTTAGTGAAGGCTATGAGAATACATAATACCCATGGGGAGAAAAGCAAAGACCACATATGCTCTTTTAATTTTTACTTTACAGCAGTAGAGGTAGTATTTTCCTTTACTTCTTAGCAGTCCATATTTCTTCATCAATACTATTTATTATTTGGTACATAGTAACTCCTAGTAGTGCTGCTTGTGTCTGGTCTCCAGTGAATGCTTCAATATACATGTCCATCATCAGCAACAACCTATACCTCAGAGACCTTATAATTTTAAGAGGCAAAGCAAAGCACAAGAGAAACAGTATAATTTTCTTCATAGAGAACAGAAAAGGAGCAAAATGTTGTGCTACACCCTCCCAACTTCGCTTAACATCATAATCACAGAGTTGTCAGCTCTCTCTACGTCACATGTGTGAACAAATCATGATCTGTCTTCCCACCACACTGGCTGAGACATTTACAGAAAAATACTTAGTCTCCCTCCCACAAAATAATTTTTACAAACTGGACGAAGATCAGTAAGTCTTAACAGTGAACTTAGAAGCAATCAAATATATTGAATTAATATATTAAATCAATATTATGAGCTTTCAAAGTTGCTCCAGGATTTTTGTTGTTGTTGTTGTTGTTGTTTACCGTTTGATGATGTTACAAACTTAGCTGTCCTGAAAATATTTGAAAAAGAAAATTAATCTGTTTCCTTAAGAAGATAAGAGGTATTCATATTATTCTTCTACCTCAAACAGTTTCAGGCTGAAAGCTAAACTTTGAGCCTGTAATCATTGGTGTTGGAATACTCTGCCAGGCAGACCTTTACAATTCAATTACCACTTATAACAAAGGAAAAAAGAGCAGGTTTAATCTTTCTTTTTAAATTAAAACTATTAAAAAAAAAATAACGCTAGCTCATTATTTTCTTTGTTCAGCAGTCCTTGTTTTGGTTCATCAGCTTAGTCTTCAGTTTAGTTTCCAAACTCTGGCCATGCAATGGAAAACCACCACTGCAAGGAGGGATCAGGGGCACCTGACTCGTGGGTTTTTCCATGGAGCAGCCATTTTCTGTGCAGCCTGATGATTAACTGTGCTACAGCATAAATCCAGCAGAGGAAAATCCCCAAACAGCAAAATAACCTAACATGTAAAACCAGCAGTAGACTTTTAAATACACTTCATTATTTTAAAGTCTTTGTGTTCCTTACAATTTGAAAGGAACGTTAATATATTCATAAGCACTAACCTTAACCTTAAACTTAGGTCCTTAAGTCAGTGCTGCATGCTCAAGCATAAATTCTATTATCAGTGGATCTACTGCAATTCCTGGAAGAGGGAAAGTTGCTGAGTACTAATGCTGTTGGCAGCTTGTTGAATATAAGAACTTTCCTAGAGCTCACCTAAAGAGAAAGACTTGTGTAACTCCCTTCTCACCTTCGTCTCCCTGATTACCCTCTCCCCTATTCCTAACCATATTCAATCATATTGAATCGCTACTTTTAAGTAGAATCTTATTTACTTTTAAGCCAAATCCTCTAACAAAGTTAAATTTCTGTATTCAATTTACCTTTAAGGTACGAGCACAATAATTTTCCTAAGTAAATAATCTATACTGTTTCCATTTTTGTAGAAGACTGTTTTTTTCCTCCAAAGTATATTCCATTAGAAAAAAAAATTTAGCTGGTTATTCAGCTCAAGTAGTTGGACATTGTGTTACTCAGTGGTGTAGTGAAAAATGGAATGGAAAATCTCACCCATTTGTTCTTCCAACGTGGGCCACATGGGAGTAATCTCTCTTCTACTTATCCTAGAAACAGCTGTATTAAATTTCCCTATGTTTACCTATAACTGCACTCTTCAGGTGAGTGGTCCTTTTTGGAAACTTAAAGAAATCCCACTGTAGTATCTCCATGTCTGGGCTTGCATGAGCCTCTTTGACCCTCTGTTCAAGGAGATACATTTCCAGTTTCTTTTCTAGTGAGATTCTTAGAGGACTGGAATAAGGGTTTTGTCAGTTCGCATTAGCAAAGCTGGGCAGAGGAAATGACACCACACCCGCTTATGCAAAGCATATTATATATCCATAGGCACACCTCAAGAGCATTAAACCATAATCTAGAGAAACCAGAGGAAGTGTGGGACAGGGAGAATTAGGTCCATCACAGGGTTTATCCTGGTTCCCCCAGGTCCTCACAGTAACTCCCTGTGGCAGTTTGAGGTCTATCAGCACAGTATTTCCTGCAGCACACGCCTCCTCAACTGCTGCTGGCTCAAAACACGACTAGAAGAGCCCTAAAGGAAGTAGAAACAAGGTAAATCATGTAAATAATGATACCATGGTTCATCTCAGCTGTGGTCTCCTCCTGCACATGAAAAATGCACCCTGTTGAAACACTGGACTCTTTCACTTCCCATTAAAGAGTTGTACACATCAAAGGACTATTTACACAAAAAGGAGACCAAGTCTGGGTTATCCTATTTACTGGAATATCAAGGGATTGCATATAGAACTCCTTTGCTCAGTGACATTTTAACATAGCCCAAGAGACACAGGAAGATGCTGATTCCATAACAAAGAGAAATAAAATCTAGGAATAAGGCCTATCATCACTGTAAGATAGGAATTCTGGAACTATGCTTAAAAAACAAACAAACAAACAAACCAAAAAGGTCTTCTAATTAGAACTGAGATAAATTATTTCTTTCAGTAAAATCCCTTCCCTAAAATTTATCCAGTAATAGTGCAAATAGTGACAGCACCGCTAACACTCCACTTTCTGACAGATATAATTTCATACCAAAATCAGACCCAGTTCATTACTTTTATATGTGAATAAAAATCAGCTTTCTTCATGTAAACTGCTCTAAGGTTTACCCACCTTCACCTCTGATGGCTATTTTATAAAGGATATGCAGGTATGATATGCTCACATACGGGATAATGGGGTTAAACTAGGCAAGCCCTTAAAACCAATAATATCGTACACAACTCCATACTTTGTTACCTTCCTTTCAAACTGTAACTTTATATTTTGTTTCCAAACTTGGAATTCTTACTCTTTGTTATATTGTATGGTTGACAATTTCAAATTGTACCATGTCTCCTGCCTCACTTAGAAAGCTTTTGTTCACTGCTTCATCGCTATCTGCATGTAGAGACAGGCAGCCATAGTCTGTAGGCTACAATAATTATGGCACACTAGATAACATCACCGGATCAGCTTCATGCTACAAACACATCTGAAATTTTCCATGCTTCAGAACTGCTAGGAGGCTCGGTAATCTTATGAGTATTAGGAAACTTCTGTTTATTACAATGGGATCTAGTTATGCCAAGTAAAAATATGTCTAGTTATGCCAAGAAAAAATATGGAGAACTTGACATCTGAAATTAAAAAAAAAGGGGACTAGAAGTGATAAAAAAGTAAGAGCAGAGATAAAAACGACAACACGAAATTAGGACAAAAAAATAAAAAATAAGAGAGAGAATGTATGATGATCAATTATTTGTTTTTTATTAAAATACCTCTTCAAAGAAGACATAAGATCTTGATTTGGTGCTTTGTGGTGTCAATTTATCCCTCCTGACCAGTACTGTTAAAGATGTGCACCCTAACTTCCATCTGAATGGGACTCCTGCCTTGTCATGAACTCTATTTTCTTTCTTAGATAGAACTAATTAGCTTTATTCAAAATAGTTCATTTGAACAGGCTTAGCTACAACTGATCCAGATCAGTTTGTGTGCCTGTTTCCACGATGTCTTGGTCACCTAGAATCCTCCACAGCTGCAATTCATTATTTCCCAGCTACTGATTCCCAGCACCAAAAATGCTAAACAGTACTGGCCCAGTATTGATCCTTATGGTAACTTCCCAATGTTAGGATACAACTGTTCAACAGCAAGTCAGTGTTACCCATTGACCACTGATGACTGTGATTTTGAAAGCTGTCAGGTGGCCAACTTTTAATCCATTTAACATGCTCTTTATTGGTGTTGCATAGCATTGATTCCACTATCAGAAACTTATGCACCACTGATTCAAAGGTCTTTGAAAAGCCCATTACATTTACAGAATATCCCATCAATCAATTCTCAAAATAGAGCAGTGAAATTATATTTTCTTCTTCAAATTTAAAAGATGCTTATTTTCTAGGAGTTCTTTCTGTTATCCCATTAGAAATGAAGAAGGCTGCTAATACACCTCATCATCAGATAGGAGGATACCATGCCCCTCATTTCCAAATGCAGGGAACAGAAATATTTATTGAAGTTTTCTGTCCTTTTTTGTATCCTAAATAATACTGCCATTTCTCCTCTACCATGTTTTGTTGCCATCTTGATGGAAGAAACCTTCCAACCATTTTAGATCATCCAACATCTATTTGTCCTTTATCCTATCATATGTTTGTCTATTATGACAAATGTAGATTGGTACAGTTTTTTCTCCTCTTGCATCAAAATATGATTTATGGCTATGGAGTTTTATTCAGCAAATTTCAACTTTTCATTCATATTTTTCTTTCTGGATTTTGTTTAGGATTTTACCAAATTTTTCTTCTTTAAATCACCATGTCGTGTGCATATATACATCATTATTATCAATCAATGTCAATGTGAGAGTTAGTGGCTTGATAAACCAAATCTCTTTGTGTTGCCTCTTATTAAACTTGTTACCCGATTGACTGAATATTGGAAAAATTGGTATGACAAGAGACCTTAAAATATGGAGCATGTAGTTAAAATGACAGTCCCACAGAAGACAGTCACTGAGGATGTACGAAAGGAAAAAGAGTTTATGTGGTTTATGCACACGAACTGGGCAAGGGACACAGAAGAATCAGCAGAACTGAGAGCCATTGTGGTTCTTGCTTGCTGCTGTGAAGAGGGAACTTTGACAGTCTATAGGTTCTTTCCCAGATCCTGCTCTTACTTTTGTAAATGGCTATTCTGCACACAATTTCTTCCAGCAAAGCCAATTGCTTTTGTTATTTGTTTTCAAGCTGAGCCTTCAGTTCATAATGAGTCTTGATCCATAATGAATTTTCTAGGTCTGACTTTGTCAGGTCTTTTTCTGAAAAGATTACTCATGGAAATTATCTTGAATAAGACTATAAACATAAACGACCTCTTCCACTTATTGAAGCTTTAATTCCTGCTAGAAATTTTTGTGTAGTATATGGCCTGCCAGAGATACAGTTGCCTGCCCCAAGCCTGTAATTCCTCTGTGAATGGGGCAACCAGTACTTTTCATTAAATTATTAATAAACCTATCATCTCACTTGATTTCACTTTCCAGGATCTCTTCATGGTCATTTGTGTTTGTTTACTAAAGAGATAAAGCAACAGCAAACCTGCTACTTTACCCTTTTCTGAGTACAAACCAATAATTTGTACAATTTCACACTAACATGTCAATTAAGCATGTCATATATCAAGTAAACATGGTGGACATGCCATCTTCAAGTCAAAGCTTATTTTCTCCTAATCAAGTACTTTAAAATCAGCTAAGCAGACATACAGTTGGTGCTAGTATCCCATCTTATGATCTCTTGTGTCCCCTTCTAGATGTGACCAGCATGTGTTTGACAGCTGATTGTAATTCTTACTTCTCTTTGGCCTTTCTTTTGTAGCAACTGCGGGAACTCTCGTGCACTCCTCCTAGCTGACTTCCAGAGACACCAGCATGTGGAATCCTACCTAAGGATCTCTTTTCATCATATATAACATAACTGTGCTTTGGACTGCAGCTACCCTATATTCAACATAATCAAATCAGGCTCGCTGATCCTTAGACAACCACTGGTAGTTCCAGCAAGAAAGGAATTCATTTTTACACTATAAAGAAGTCTAGTAAGTCTATATATCTGAATTGTAGTTCAAAAGAAAAGCATTTGGAAATATTTGTAATGAGCATACTTTGATTACAATGGGACCAAGATTTTTTCTTTGACCGACTCTTTTGTTTCCATTTTGAAATGCTGAAGAATGGATAATCCATCAGTACTGTCTACACAGTTCAAGAACTATTGTCAGGACATATAAAAAATGCCTGAAATGTGAAGGCCTGACACAATGCACATTTATGTCAATAAGAGTGCATTTTTCCACAGAAGTCATGGATTTGCATCAGATTTTATCACAAAGGAAATGATAAAATACTTGAGAACTCCAATCCTGTTCCGTTAAATTAAATGATATTGCTATAGATCAAAGGAAAGCCCAAGTAGTTAGCATGGAGAAACAATAGGATCGTGCATTCTTAAAGAAAATGGAAAATAGTAATCATATTCAGAAGAAAAATGCAATAAAGAAAACAATTTGACGTAATATTCTGTTGGCAAAAAGATATCTCATTTTCAATTTAATATTAAAAAATTGCTCACATTAATTCTCTTCAGTTTTCTAATATACATGTATGAGCTGCAGATTGAGCTGTGCAATTCATCATAAGTGTTATTTGCCAATATAATGTCCAGACTACTGACTCTGACAAGAGGGAACAACTTACTTGATCCTTTACATCCTTCTATTCTCAGTTCCTTACTCCTGTCAGAGACTGAAATAGTTCATGCCTCAAACATTAATGCAAAGTTTTGCTCATTTTAACAAAAACTGTATAAAGAAGCTACAACCAAAGAAACCTCCCTGAAGATACCTGACTGGAACTTTGGACTGAAGGTCAAACTGCTGAGATTAGGTAAATGGGAAACCCGTTTTTCAATCACCTGAAACAAACAAGTAAACAAGGAAAAGAATGTGAGCCAAACCCAGCAGCCATGCTAAGAATCATCTCTGGCTTGCTTTGAGGTGGGGGAGACCATAGCCCAGAGACCCATTTGCTGGGAGCAGGTCTGCACAGATTTCTCCCCCAGCCAAGGAGGGGGGAGGAAGATTTGATGTGTTGTAACCTCTGCTCAGGGGCCCATCCTCCCTTACACAAACTGCTGTGGAGCCCCCAACCCTGGGAAGGCCACATCCACAGGACATTCATGTGAGAGGCAGCTGAGAGGGTGCCTTAATCCATCCAAGGCCCCCTGAAGTGCCCCCCAGAGTCATTCCTGAAGCCTTGCACCACAGGACTGCAGGTGATGGAACAAATGCAGAGTCCATTGTAAGGGACAATGGCAAACTCCCCCACCACCCTCCCAGGGAGGTGCCTGGGTTTTCCTACCTGGCCTGTGCATATATTAACCCATCAGGTTCTGTGCCTTTCTGGGTGACCTTCACCACCAAGAAGACCAGCTGGAGAGGATCAGTGGAGCATCATTGGGATCCACAGAGTGGTGATATTTTCCTTATTCTCTTTCTTTCCTCCCCACTTATCAAATAAAACCCATACTATTGTCACTGGCATATGGTCTCATTTTCACCTTAATTCAGGCAGGGGCATTTCTAAGAACCTTGGTAATTGGATCTTGACAACTCCCTATGTATGTTACAGTGCAGTAGCGTTACTAGTTCATCAAAAAATAAACTAAACTAAAATAAAATAAAATGTATGTAAAATGGTTGAAATTGCCTGACAGCATCTTTTATAAGCAGTAGTGTGAAGAGTATGTGGTCCAAAGTGAGGGAATAGCAAAGAGTTGGAGTACTTCAAATACATTTTACACCTGAACGTTAGTCCATGAAATGTGTACACTGTTTGGTTTTCATCAGGTAATTTCACTTCTTTACTGAAATAGTTCAGTTCTTAGTATCATGCAGATAGATAGGTGAGAAAAATTGAAGTATTACTTTAAAAAAATTACACAAACATGCCTGCAATGGTTCAGGGCTCTGCCCAAATGAAAGAAAACAGACAAAAAGATCTCTTCATCAAACTACAGATGTCCAGGATGTTTTATGTCCAGTTTTTCAGGCAGTGTCCAGATTCCATAGCCTAGCTTGAATCCTAACTTTGCTGTCTGTGTACTTATAGACTTTGGGGGAAACCTGAATAGAACATATTTATTAAGAACCCAATCTGCAGAGTGCCAAAATCCGGTTTCACTGAAACTCCTGCTCATTCCCATAATGCAAACTTACATTATCTTTCAAAATAGTAATGGGAGAGTCAACATAGACCACCATGATAGAAAGAATTGTTTTCTTTTTGAGTTTCACTGTGTATTTGCTCTTCCATAGACTGGCTGCATCATAGGTGCCTTCTCTGTGTGTCCTTTAGGTTAATGTAATTCCATATATTGAGGGAAATTTGGCTGTGATACTGTAGATGAACAAAACCAACTTTTTTTAGTCTCTAAAGTAGGAAAGATATTCAAGGTACAATTTTGGTGTGGAATCATGTACATTGAGATTTCAGGCTTCACAGAATGCCAAGTAAGTGTAGGATTAGTTTTGGGGCTGTTTTGCTACTCTAGTACAATCTTTCTTTGGGAGAACCATGGTTTGAACTCAGCCCTCCCATATCACAGGCAATATTTTACCAACACAAATATTGGCCTATTGCCATTAATACCACAAATACAGCTCTTAATTGGGCTACAAAAATCTGTTCAGTCAAGAAGGAAGACATGCCCTATGCATAGGTTAAAAAAGCAATTTCTCAGGGTAGTAGGCTGCAGTAGACAGAGAAATGACACAGGCCCCAGCACCCGTTTCCACCTCTGTGGATGGCAGGATGGCTGCAGCTGCCAACTCAGAAGCAGCAACCAAATTTATGATCCAATCATGCTTCTCTCAACCAGGTCCAGGGTTTCCCGTCTTACAGACACAGTAACTGTTCTTACCCCTCACTTCTGGATCAATAAAACTAATTTTCTGCCTGCTCTACTGAAGAGCTCTGAGTTGGGCCTGCCACCAGCTTAGTTCTTACCACTTCAAAACAATTATGAATAAATAGATGGTCATACATCCCAGCCTACAGCCTGAATAGCAATTTGCCTTTCTTTTTTTAGAACTAAATACCAAAGAGATTTTTTTCTCTCCCTGTTTGTACCATATCCTGGCTTCTTATACACAAAGCAATTCACTGGAAATAGAACTCATCTCTTTTTTTAAGTACTTTCATTCTTTACATTAATCAGAAGTTAATCAGAGTAAGTGGGAGTCCCACGTTCCCAGAATAGCCCCAGAAAGCATTCAGGAAGCAGGAGCTACGCTGGTTCTCTTCCACAAAACGTTGCCATGACAAGGGAACCGTTCCTTCTTCTAAGTCTTTTTTGATTGTTTCTGAGGTCACCTTGGGCAGCCAGCACTATGGTGAGAGAAGAAAGAGAAGCTGAAAATCATCATAATAATACAAAAACAGGCTAATTTTCACATTATGTAACTAAATGGGAAAGGAAGGAAATGAAGATAGCATTAGATTAAATTAATGTAGTTGCAGATCACTGTAGTCAGAGTAATCATCTTGTGTATGATTCAAAAAGGAGAGGGTGTTTTATTTTTTTTTAATGGATCCAGCTGCAAGCAATTGCAAAGGAATTAAATAGAATCAGTAATGATGGTCTAAGAAAAAAGCAAATGTTTGTTTGTTTCTTTCTGGGGGGAAATTAAATAAATAAATGACTCGGAATTTAAGACAGACTCCACAAACAGAGCATTTGATAGGTTGTCACAAACCAAAAGACCAGTTCTCCATGAGATGTCTGAAAGGTGGTGTACAGAAAGATTAACTTCAGCATCCCCCAAGTCAGTGGGAAATCTTCTTTCAGAATAGAGGTTTTATCTGCCTGCTGGGATTTACCTTCTTGGGCAACCTCTCTCCAATTTTGGCATTTCCTCATTAGGTTATCCCTGATGACTATCGCTCCTTCTTCACCTTCAACTGCTGTAGAAGTTAATCCTGATGATTCTCAGATAAACCTTCCAGTTTATTAATAAAACCACTCCTAACTTTTAAAAAAGATCAAACAATATAATTAGTTAGAAACTAAAAGCAACAGCCACCAAAACCCAAAATTTAGGAACAAAAGCAGGTCCTGGTCAAACTTGCAAGTCAGTACAGGGCTGAAATATACTGCTTGTCTAACAGGGATCCCTGGCTGTTCAGGCAACTGGTCTCCTGTATCTCATTTTCTCACACTGAAGCCTCCTTGTGATCCACACATCAGGGAATTGTCTCCCACCTTGCCTGCAGTATACTCAGCCCTTCACAAATACAAAAAAAAAAAAGTATTGGCATGGAAGGAGGCGGGGTGAGAAAGGGGAGGAGTTGATTAATTTTTCCCAAAAGCTATAGAAAATTACTCCTTTTACCCCTCCAACTGAAATAATTTCAGCCTGCATGGTGTGATTTACTGCATCAACCCATCCTTAAGGACTACAGTAATCAAGTTGTCCTTTAGTAACATGTAATTGTCACCTTTACTCCATTGTCTTGCAATACAGGAAGGACTACCTAAAGCCATAAATGCTGGAGAGGGTTTAAGGCTATGAAACAAATCCTGGGGCAGCACCAGGTGTCTAACTCTCAGTTAAATAATTAAATGTCTCTTTTCTTCCCTCAACAAACTGGTCACCTCTGGACACTTCTTGATTGCCCCTTGCTGTCCTTGTTGCAAGGCAATGACATGACTTTCATAGTGAGCAATCCCACTGATGGCAACAGGACCGCTCAACTGCTTGCACAGTCTTTGCAGATACGGGCTTCTTGACTTGGCCAAATTCCCACGCGATAGAGCTGTCACACACTGGAGAAGCAGGATTTACTTTCTGAAGTGCAAAATGAGACAGAGAATGGGAAAGTAATTATAATGGCAGATTAATTTCCTATCAGGGAAGACAGATTATAAAGGGTAATGTTTCCTGGACCTTTTTGAATGCACCACTTTGTAGCAGTGTGAATGTAAAATGATATGAGGAAGTACAAACTATTACAGAGAGTGGCGCTGTTTGGCCTGCCTGTTCAATGGACTCACTATTTTTTAAAGAGAGAAATTCATTGCTTGTCTTGGAGATTACTAATTTTACTCTGAAATTTGAAAATCGTGTATGTCAAAAAATACGCTGGGACTTGTAAATTTAGACTGCTTGTATTCAGAGTACTTGTGACTTCTCCAAAGTATTCTGCCCATATAAGCACTTCTTGGAAGGAAGATTAGAAATGTTTTGTTGATTCTTAGCACTGCTAGGAGTTTAAATGTCACCCTGCAATACCACTCATCAGTAGAGGTATCATTTCTCTTTCCCATTTTAATAATAATTCATCCAAAAAAATAAGCCATGCATCTGTTGGGCATGACCATGCTAAAACTAAATATGGACAAAGCCACAAGTTATTCAACTGGAATATGTTATGGGTAACACTAGTTTTCACAAACATGTTCAGTCCTGTGGGTAAATCAACTTTGTGGATAACTGTGCATTTTCAATTGGTTGTTCTCCTGTGCTGCTGAGGTAAATAGCATTCATTTTATTGTACCAAATTCAGTATCCAAATAAGACAAATAGAATAAAAGACCAGACAATTTTCAGGTGATTTATTCCATGAATTGCAGCTGTGAATTGTCAACTATGGGAATGTTGATTTTCTTTCATTGACTACCTGTTGGGAATATTCTGATGTTTTAAAAAATCCTTCTTAATCACTCCTAGTTTGCCATTTACTCAGGATTAGTTGACTGCAAATGAACTAAAGTAGAATGAATTTTATTGGACTATGGCTAATTTTTCATGTTTATGTAACACACTGACCTTGAGTTTACTTATGGTTTATAGTACAGACTTTTATTATGAGAAATGCAGATTTCACTTTTTTTTTTTTTTT